>CM059312.1:2915000-3217500 GCA_030340665.1 Neosalanx taihuensis | reverse complement strand
AAGAGAGAGACAGGTAAAGAGAGAGACGAGTAAAGAGAGAGAGAGGTAAAGAGAGAGAGAGGTAAAGAGAGAGAGAGGTAAAGAGAGAGACAGGTAAAGAGAGAGACAGGTAAAGAGAGAGACAGGTAAGAGAGAGACGAGTAAAGAGAGAGACAGGTAAAGAGAGAGACGAGTAAAGAGAGAGGCAGGTAAAGAGAGAGACAGGTAAAGAGAGACAGGTAAAGAGAGAGACAGGTAAAGAGAGAGACAGGTAAAGAGAGACAGGTAAAGAGAGAGACAGGTAAAGAGAGAGACGAGTAAAGAGAGAGGCAGGTAAAGAGAGAGACAGGTAAAGAGAGACAGGTAAAGAGAGAGACAGGTAAAGAGAGAGACGAGGTAAAGAGAGAGGCAGGTAAAGAGAGAGACAGGTAAAGAGAGAGACAGGTAAAGAAAGAGAGAGAGAGACAGGTAAAGAGAGAGACAGGTAAAGAGAGAGACGAGTAAAGAGAGAGGCAGGTAAAAGAGAGAGACAGGTAAAGAGAGAGACAGGTAAAGAGAGAGACAGGAAAACCCCACCGGTACTGCAGCAAGAACCGCAAGTTTGAGTTGGCGCATAACTACAGAACCGCACGTTTGTCGCCAAGTTGCCGAGGCGCTGGCCGGGGAATCATTCCAGCAGAATCCAGCCCACGTTTAAGGCACACACAAATTATAGTCTGATGGACGGACGGGAACCCCAAACTTGCGCCACCTCCATCCGCCTCCCTCCCCCGTCGATCTCCAGGTCTGCTCCAGACTCAATCTGACAGACAAACAAGGTGATTACCATCCCCGCTGGCGGCCCCCGCAACGGGTGCGCCACGACCCGCTGTCACACTTTCCTCTCAAACTCATTTCCTGTGGCAAACTCCAAGCTCCACAGCCAGGTTTGGCATGTTAGGTTGAAGCGGTGGAAGCGTCACATTCAAAGGCACGTCTTCACGTCTGTTTTTTTGGGGTGTTTCCTCAACCAGCGGCGGGGAGGAAGTTGTTGCGGGCCGGTAGCTTTGAGGGGTGGTTCATGCTGCTGAACCGGCGACGGCAGATCCTCATTATCCTCACCTCAACCTCGTTCGGAGCTTTTGACGAGCTTCCCTGCATCTGTCTGTCTTCTGCGTCGCTCTCTTTATCTTCAAGGAACTCGGTCTCGCAAAAAAGGAGATCTAAACACCCTTCACAAGCTAGTATCGAGGCGCTTCAGTTCGGCTGTCTCGACACAATATTCTTGATGGATGAGCGATCCTCCTGAGCGAACGCTTGCCGACTGCATCGGTGGTGGATAATCGAAAGGAACCGAGATCACCGGATCGCCTGCCCGCCTGGGTTATCAGATCGAGAAGGAGACATTCACATTGAGCTCTGTTCTGTGTTGATACGGCCTGATGCCAAACTAAATGATGATCCACCTGGGCTGTGATACCGGTCAGATACCACAGCTGTCCACCTATAACAGTAACCCATCACCGGAACAACAGATTTCAACAAACACTTTCATGTTTAGCTTTCCAAGATAAGACGTGTTCTCCAAAGTCAAAAGAAAAGCGAAAAAAAACAAGGTTAGAGAGAGAGTCAAAACTCGATTTCTGCTCCTTTCACGCACCTTACTTTAAGGAATAATAAAACTACAGGTGATCGCTGTCGAACGACCTTTGACTGACAAACCAGTCGCACAACACACACTTGACATGTATCTGCTTACTACCATAGCCACAATGGCAATGTGGCAATAACAATTGTAGCTTCATTATTGTTTATTATTAATAAAATTACATTGTATAATTTATTTCTTATTTATATATATGGGGGTCAGATGGCTCAACGGGTTAAGGTGTTGGCCTCATGATCGGAAGGTTGTGAGATCGATCCCCGGCTGTGGCTATATGAAGTTGTGTCCTTGGGCAAGGCACTTCACCTTGTCTCAGGGAGAATGTCCCTGTACTTACTGTAGGTCACTTTTTTTTAAAGCGTCTGCTAAATAAATGAATAACTGTGAAATATATAAAATTTTATTATTATTACAAATTCCTGTTCTAACTTAGACATAAAATCTTATATCCAGCAAAAAAAGTCTTATTGATCTTATTTTTGAAAATAATATACTAGGTAAGAGCGGATTGTGTAAAATAATTTCGATCATTTTAGGGATATTTTTCCTTTCTTTTCTTACTTGGTTTATACTATATCTTAAAGTTGGTTCTTTTTAATGTTCATCAGGCAGATTGACTCTGACAGCATTTGAGGTATTTACTGGTTTGAAGACCGCTCAGTCACAACTGGGGAGTCAAGTGGTTAAGGCTAGGTCGGGCTAGTGATCAGAAGGGTGCGAGTTTGATTCCCGGCCGTGCACTTCACCCTACTTTCCTCGGGGGTACTCGCTATAATTTGCTCTGGATACGAGCGTCTGCTAAATGACTCAATTGAAATGTAACTGCCAAAAAAATCACACAACATTCGTATTTTAACTGATGTGTAGTTACACTTTAATGCAGTTTAAGCGGTACAAGGTTGTAATTTGCTACGAGGTTAAGCTGTCTAGGGGGAAACGCTAAACCAATGCTGAATACGCGAAACTGAACTCCTACGCCCCCAAAAATTAATGTATCGCTAATTACATGGTAGTTGCCATTCATTTCAAGTTTGAACTTATTATAGGTTTGAAGGGTATGATTTCGGGGTCGGTGTTGTGTTTCCGCAAATGAATTGTGACACTCTAAGTACCGGGGGGGGGGGGGGGGGGGGGGCGGGACGGGACGTTCACCACAATAATCAGGTCGGTTCTCGACACGGGCAGCTCTTGATGTGTTGTAATCACAGCCTGCCACATGTCTCTCGGGAGGAGGGGACGAGGTTCTTGGAGGATACGTTGAGGAAAACACAAAAATCTGTGTCAGGAAACAATGACTGTGTGTGTCGGTTTACGTCACAGAAAGATGAATAACTGCATACCTGTGTGTGTGTTTGTGTGAAATAACCTTTTCATTCAAGAGCAGGAAGCAGTTATGAGAAGAAAACCCTAAACAGCACAACAGTGAATCCCTTGAGAGAAACCTTAGTCTTGCCTCTCGCACTCAACAAAAAAAACTATGATATTGAGAGCATGCTCGGTAAAAAAAAAATGTTTTTTTTCAAGTCCGATCCCACCGTCTGACGTTCTCTTCTTGATCCTTCATAACCCCTCGCTGCCGTTTTTTGGTTGTCGTTGGAAACCGTCGTCTATTTTTAGGCTGCTTTGCGTTGTCTATCTCTTTCTCTCCATCTCAACTCCTTGGCGCTCTCTTCCCTCTCTCTCTCGTTAGTAGGCAGTCCTTGGAGGATTCCAAGATGGTGGCTGAAGATCGTCGCAAACTTTTCCCCCCCTCCCAAGTACAGACGAGGACGTTTTGGAGAAGTTAACGATGAGGAGCCTCTCTGTTCTGGCGCAGCGTACTTCCAGGGAGTCTGTTCACCGCCGCCCGGCAGCCGAAGACTCGCTGAGTCGTGCTGTCTGTCAAGGGCACCATGTGGCGAGGAAACTTTAGAATGTTCGGTGCAAACTTTTCAGGTCCCCTGCCTGTAGTCAGGGTGCTGGGATGTCAGCGCAGAGCTCAAATAACTTTGTAAAATCACAGTAGTACACTTCTATCTGCTGACAAACTACTGGCAGGGTTAGTTTGATCAACCATTTCGTCGACTGTTCTACCGTAACTGTTGTGTCGGCACATCGGTAAATCAGACCGGGGGTCAATTGGATCAATGTGATTTTTAACACAAAATGTATGGTTTTCTACTTTGTCCATGAATTCTTTTAAATGAAATGATACATGACATAGTGAATAGTCTTTAATTGGATTTGTTAGTGAGATATCATTCCTAAATTACATTTGTTATAGTTGAAGGACTGTGGCAGTGTTTTTCCACACCTTACCAGTTGCTGACCTAAGAAAATGAACTGTGAGCTTTTCAAAAAAAAAACTAGGAGCCAGAGAGATGGACTGAGAGAGAGAGTAGAGGGAGGCCAAGGAGGGCTTCCCTGTTTCTGTTCAGTCCAGGGGAGAGCAGAGGGAGGCCAAGGAGGGCTTCCCTGTTTCTGTTCAGTCCAGGGGAGAGCAGAGGGAGGCCAAGGAGGGCTTCCCTGTTTCTGTTCAGTCCAGGGGAGAGCAGAGGGAGGCCAAGGAGGGCTTCCCTGTTTCTGTTCAGTCCAGGGGAGAGCAGAGGGAGGCCAAGGAGGGCTTCCCTGTTTCTGTTCAGTCCAGGGGAGAGCAGAGGGAGGCCAAGGAGGGCTTCCCTGTTTCTGTTCAGTCCAGGGGAGAGCAGAGGGAGGCCAAGGAGGGCTTCCCTGTTTCTGTTCAGTCCAGGGGAGAGCAGAGGGAGGCCAAGGAGGGCTTCCCTGTTTCTGTTCAGTCCAGGGGAGAGCAGAGGGAGGCCAAGGAGGGCTTCCCTGTTTCTGTTCAGTCCAGGGGAGAGCAGAGGGAGGCCAAGGAGGGCTTCCCTGTTTCTGTTCAGTCCAGGGGAGAGCAGAGGGAGGCCAAGGAGGGCTTCCCTGTTTCTGTTCAGTCCAGGGGAGAGCAGAGGGAGGCCAAGGAGGGCTTCCCTGTTTCTGTTCAGTCCAGGGGAGAGCAGAGGGAGAATGCAATAAGTGCATCTCGTCTTTGTTTTCTACATGTTTGTGTCTCTGTGTAAAATTAATAACCTTTGTTCTTTGTGTACTTTGTCTTTCTCCTTCGTGATCTACATTAGATTTAAACCTAATAGATATGACATAGCTATAGGGCTTTTGGGTATGTGTTTGTGTTTAATTGGAAATATTTAAATGACGGTCTGAGGTAGACAAAAAATGTCATAGCGCCAACATTATTGCCCTACACACCGTGTCACACACACAGGGATTTTACCGCAAGACAATTCTCCTAAAAGCAAAATAAAAGGATGCTCGCTTCTAAAATTACACCTACCAAGTGACCTTCACAGATGGCACAATACTTGTGGTGTCTTTGTTATTGTACGTACCCAAACCTTTCCCTATTCTCCTCTACTAAGAAGGTGTAACATAACAGCTCATTGACCACTCCTAAACGTTCTACTGCGAGAACGTGCACAGTCGCACATGAAAGGGAATTTATATTTTTGTAGAAAGAGCATATGGAAACGGTTACTCCGAGAACTAGCTTGCATTAATGTAATTCCACCATTACCTTTCCATAATACTTCCTTATTCCTCCCCCACTTGGAACGGGGGCTGAGGGGGCCCCTGAAATCCCCCCGCAAACCCCCCCCCCCAGACAAATGTTACGGGTTCCGATTCGGCCCAGTGAACCGTGGAAAAGACCCAATTAACTGGAGAGGACGGGAAAGAATGATAAAAGAGCAGCGACGTCAAGTTCAAGGGGTAGCGACGAGCCCCCCCCCCCCCCCCCCCCCCCGCGGCCCCTTCACCCAACCCCTGCCCCCCTCCGCAGGATGTAGAAATATCCACGTTCTTGTACAAAAATAAACAGCATGCAGGTGGGTTATTTTGGATTAGAATTTATTGCAGTCATCGAATCGAGACTAGACTAACCTGAAGAGCCTCTATCGGTCGTTACACCCGGACCACAAGCACTCCTGGAAGAACAGGAGGGCGTAGGCTGCGTTTGAGGGTGATCTACTGGACGTTCATCTGCTCATGTGGCCGAGGCGCCGGTATGTGGGCTGCTTATTACACCAAGCGGCAGAAAGGAATCCAAAGCAAACACATCTTATCTGCTTCAGCTGCGGAGGCAGTATCTTAACCGACCCTGCGTTCAATTCCGAATACGTTCGTGTTGCTTTTGTTCAGTGAAATCAAACAAGGATCTCTCTAAAAGACGAACCCTGAGAGAGGTCGTCCTCCGCTTAACAAGGGGCGGATCCAGCCGGCAAGATGGCGCGTAGGAGGTGGCGTGTCCTCGCAAAGGGACCAGCGAGGGCAGCCATTGAAATGGTGAGAGACGCTCTTCAGGGTGGCGCACCTGCACATCCCCCCCCACCCCGCCAGTGATGACTCACTCCCTCACTCCCCCCCCCCGCCGCGCCCGCCGAAACACTTTGTACTCCGGCAGCCAGCAGGGGGGCTCGGCTCCCACCGCAGCTAATGGAGGGTTTGATTAGCCGGGGATGTTTTAGAGAGAGAGGGGGGGGGGGTATTCGGGGTGGGGGGGGTTAGTGCTTGTTGCAGAGATTTTCATGTACGCAGCGGGCGTTCAGTAATTTCTTTCTCTTCCCTCCCCTCCCCTCGCCCCACCCCACCCCCCCTCACCCATCCAACCACCTGCGGCTTCCCTTCTTGTCCCTCTCTGACATACTTAAAAGACGGGCGACATGCAGAGGCCCTTCGCTGGCGCTACGCCCGCTGCCGCCACCCGCCACCACCGTACTTCTCCTTTGTCGACGCCTCCCTTTGCCTCTGTTCTCGCCAGATTACTGCGGCTCCCCCCACCCCCTTCCCCCCGAGAGGGTTCTAGAAGCCGTCCTCAAGGCACCCCCCCCCCCACCCCACCTCTCATCCTCCCTTTTGCCCCCCCCCTTTTCTCAGGTTGTCCGCGTCCCTCTACTAGCAGGCTTCTCCTGGTGGCGATGTCGTGCCTTGAACCACCCTGGGGGGTCCTTCAAGGGAACCAAAGAGGAAACGACACAACCTCCACACACACACACACACAACCTCCACACACACACACACACAACCTCCACACACACACAGGCACACACAGGCACACAACCCTCACCTCTGACAGCCGGTCGTCGCCCGTCTCACGGGAGACCGTGCTAGGTTCTCCAGGTTGACGGGAGGGGGGGGGGGGGCAAGGCTGCGACAGCAGGCGTTATCAGATGGTATCTTCACGGTGTTTACACCCCCCCCCACCACCACCCCGGTGGAGTCCTTCAGCTGCTGTTCCTTCGTTCGGCCAAACCGCCACTTGACGCCGAGCCCTTCCGAATTCGGCAGCGAGGACGCTAATAAGGAGCCTCGCTGGCCAGACAGATGCAGACTGCAGGGAGGGCTGGGTATTCGAAGGCGAATCGTCAAAGACTTCCGATGGCGCTCGTTCCTCGGAATGAGCCGGTGGGGGAGGAGAACTTGTCACTCACTTGCCACCGACGCAACTCTTATTCTTTGATTACATTTTGATTAAACCTTGATTTGTTTATCCTGATTTCCTCGTGACCCCCGTCCGCTTTGCACCAAAGTCACCTTCCAAACTTTTGATTAAAAAACGTGCCCCCCCTTCCGGCAATCTCCTTAAGGAGCTCGGAAACCTTGGAAGACACTTTTGTAATATCGTCAGCCACGGGCCTAAACATTGTTTGGTTGGTTATGTGAATGATTCTGAATATTACAAAGGCAGTGGAGTAGAAAATGTTTCATGGATTTCATACATTTCCTTGAGGGTTTGAGGTTTTTCAGCTGTTTCTTTCTTTTTGACATTTCCTGTAAATTCTTAAAAAAAAAAGATAAAAACGAAGCCTTTACAAATCCATTTCGAATTTTGTATAATTCTTTTGAAGGCTTAAATATCTGATCTGTAGCCTCCTACCACGTTCAGAAGTGATGATGTTCAAAGTCCTGATTAAGACAAGGTTCCAGCTGCAGGTGTCCAGCTGTGAGAGGCCGTCCCAGACCTGTGACACATGGAGGACAGCTGCATTTAGGCCTTAACTAGCAGTCCTGCTGGGAAAATGGATTCTGAAAGGAGGGAGAGTTCACGGTCTAGCCTACGTGTGTGTGTGTGAGCGTATTTGTGTCCAGCTGTGTATGTTTTGTTGAGGGGAAGAATTGTGTGTGTGCGTGTGTGAGCGTGTTCGTGCGAAACTGTGTATGTGTTGTAGAGGGGAAGGATGTGTGTGTGAGCGTATTTGTGTTCAATATTCCCCATGGTGGTCTTGTTGTTCATATGTACTGTAACAATGGCACTAGAGGACTATATTGCAGTGGATGCTTAATGATCTGACGCAGAGAAGACCTTTTTATCCTGTGTCCCATACACTGCTCAACTACAGGTTTATTACTACATCACCACTCATGTGAATGCCAACAATAAGTCATTAACTCGCGTACCATTCACAGTTATGGCAACAACAACTTATAGTTACTAATATCTATACATCATTCACTGACAAACCTAATCGACAGAACATCAACACTCAACTCAAACATGCATGCAACATTAACTAAACATGAAACAAGTATGTGAATTGCGCCACCCACAATCCTTTGCGCCACAGCGCATGTTAACACGTAACCAATCTGTGCATCGCTACAGTATTACGTGCAATTCCCTGTAATATTCCTTAAGGGCAATAACTGTCTACGTCTATATGTCTATATGTGGTTCACATTCAAGACAGGAACCACTCACTTAACCGCGTACTTGACTCTTTATTCAATTATTTTTTACACATTACTATATTGTGCACCCATTATTGTTATTGTTATTATTACCCTGCAACTCTGTGTGCTGTACTTTACCCTGCTGCTGTTGTGAACTGCAATTTCCACCCCCTGGAGGACAAATAAAGGTTTATCTTATCTTATCTCTTATTTGAGCAAAGTTGTGTATGTGTTGTAGAGGGGAAGAATTATGTGTGTGCATGTGAGCGTATTTGTGGGAAATTGTGGGTTTAGGTTGGTTGAGGGGCAGTTCTATGGGCATATTTGAAGCCCTCTGTGACATTGCTTGTAAAAAGGGCTGTACAAATAAATGTTGATTTGATTTAATTTGAATTGTGTACGTGTTGTGGAGGGAAAGGATGGTGAGTGTGTGTGTGAGTGTATAGTACTGTATGTGTTGTAGAGGGGAAAGATTACGTGAGTGAGCGTGTTTGTGCAAAGTTGTGTACATGTTGTAGAGGGGAAGAAATGTGTGTTTAAGCGTATTTGTGCAAAGCTGTGTACGTGTTTCAGAGGGGAAGGATGGTGTGTGTGTGTGTCTTTGCGTAGGACTGTGTGGTTTAGACACAGCTCAGGGGGTCCACACCTGGGGCCTCATGTACAAAGACTTGCGTGGATTTCCTACTGAAACTTGGCGTACGCCAAAACCCAGAAACTGTCGTACGCACAAATAAATTCAGATGTATCAAAGTGTGCGTAGGCATGAATCCAAGCACGTTTCTTTTGTACATCACAATCACCGTGGAATTGAGCGCACATGCAGAGGTGCCGAACTCCTCCCTGTCCACGCCCCCATTTAAATATGCAAATTAATGTAAATAGGCCCTGGACCTGAGATATCCCTCTTGTGTCTCACATTGCGCATGCTTTTTATGAGATCAGGGCCGACTCTTGGCATAGGCGACATAGGCGGTCGCCTAGAGCGCCATCGGTTGGAGGGGCGCTGCCAGGCACCCTTAATCATGCCGTTTTGTGTGAAGACGTTTTATTAAGTAGAGCCGGCCCTGGATCAGATCAATCAAAATGAGTAGAGGGAAGAAAAGAGTCAATCAGTGGCTTGATAGAAAGCTTTGCAGCTCTAATTTCAATAAAATAAAAACATATGAATGCACACTTGCCCAAATGTGCATTTCGCTGTTTTACTTATGAGCCCGTTATTGTTTGCAAGTAAATCCTTGCGTTCCCTAAAAGCTTGCTCACGTCGGATTGCACCATTTGCAAGGTCCTTAAACAACGCTAACGCTGCCATTGTTAATACCATTTTCTTCATCACTTTGCGCATGCTTTTATATTCACCTATACGATTACAAACGCCTGGGTGTGTAAATTGTTCATGACGGTGTCTCTGATGTGCACATCACTCTGATGACTGTTTTCACATTATTAACAGTTTCCCAGCATCACCTCTAAGTGTCGCCAAATGAACAATAGCTGTAGAAACGTGCGTACGACAGCTATGAAGTTGGTGCGGGGCACCGCACATTTCCACGGTCATTTCACGTTTGATACATCTGAACGTGAGCGTGGGAAAGGACGTACGCCACGTTTTTGTGCGTACGCAACCTTTGTACATGAGGCCCCTGGTGTTTGTAACTTGGCCACCAGGGTTGAAGAGGCAAGAGATGCCACACGCTGTGTATCGCTCATATAAATACCTGCTGCAGATGGCTCAATGGTTAAGGCGTTGGCCTCATGATCGGAAGGTTGTGAGATTGAGCCCCCGCTGTGGCTAGGTGTCCTTGGGCAAGGTACTTTACCCTACTTGCCTCAGGGAAAATGTCCCTGCACTTACTGTAAGTCTCTTTGGATAAAAGCGTCTGCTAAATGAATAAATGTAAACGTGTCTTTGATTGCTCAAATTAAATTACGTCTTAAATGCTTAGTTCTTACGCCTTCTGAGTAAAACGTGATTTGATTTATTTATTAAAGTCTTCTCCAATAGAATCAGAATCTGTTTTATTCGTTATGCAAGATATACAAACACAGAATCTACTATGGCAGGAAAGATTAAACAGAACATATATTAAACATCATAAGGGTAGATAAAAATAGAATACAAAATGTAATATAATATAGAAATGAGATAAAAGTGGGCACTAGCTGTACAGATAGGGGGAATATACAGTAACTATAATAAGACAGTATAGAAAATAATGGATTTAAATAGTACGGGGGGGGGGGGGGGGGGTTATGCAGCCAAGTTTTAGGGTGTCGTGTGCTAAAGTGGCTTGTGCAGTGGGACTCTGGACAAACTAGAGCGCTCGACCCCGTCGAGGCAGCCATCTTGGATCATGGATCTAGGAGCAACAAACAGGCCCCATGAATGCTTCCTGAAACTCCACGCCTTGTTGTTGGTTTTTGGCGGAGGTGATAAAGGAGTATAAAACCTTCTGTTTGGCCAGTGGCCCCATGCTGCGCTTCATTTCCAAACTGCCGTTGAGCTCCTGCGGTTTGGGAAATACCGTAACCTGTTTGGGAAACAGAAACTCATCAAAATGGAAATGAACGTCATATTCAGGGGCGGACCGCTGTTCAGCTCCGCGGATGCAAGGCACATGACTGACATGCAGCTTGCTGACACTTAAATAACCGAAAGGGTGCAAGACGGTCATTTTTTATTGAAAGAAGACCCCTTTTTAATGACAAAATAAAATGTTGGGGGTTTTCTCAGAGGGGTTCTGAATTATAAAACTACAGTTTCTCCAAGAAAGTGGGCTTTAGCTTCCAGTGTCAAACAAGGCGCGTAAAAAAACATATTTCTCCTCTCTTCTTGCTTTGGAGTTTTGGCCAGGATGACGGAGCATGGACTAGGAAAAGAAGGGATAAGCAGAAAGTGGGAAAGGGGGGCATAAATGAGTGATGGAGCGAAGCCAGGCTTTTTGAGGGGGGAGGGGAGCCGCATCTCTGTCAGGAGAACTTCGCAGCTGGAGTGTTTTTTTCTCGTGGCGTAATCCTGTTTGAGAATCTCGCCCCTGTGTTACCATGTAATCTGTGTTCCGAGCGCACCTGGCTGCGTGATCCATGTCTCAGAAGCCACCCCGCACTCTCCTTCCCTCCTGTCACACCTAGCTGACTAGGTTTTCTTTTCTCCACTGTTCTGTTCCACCTTCACTATAAATAGCTGTTAGACATCAGGATTCATAGCGGGAGGGAAAAAAGAAGCTTAAAGAAGCTAAAACACAGATCCAACCTGAGCGAGGCCTACAGCTTTCATCTGTGCCCCCTTGCCATCACCCAGGATCCAGCCTGGAGTTTTACGCAGCCACTGTGTCCCATCCAAGCCAAGACAAATGTGACCCGTCGATCCATCCTAGCAGATAATTGGTCACTGAGGATGTGTGGTTCCAGGCGCAAGTCAGCTTGGTGGTATCTCAAATCACTTCTCTCTCTCTCTCTCTCTCTGGTATTGATCGCCACGCCTGATTATCCCCTAGCAACCAAGTGTTGTTGGAAACGCCGGTTGCCAAGTTTGTCCTCTCTGGCGGCCGGTTGGGGAGCTATTTATAGAATTATTTTCGCTTTGGGAATCTTCTGGCAAAGATTGTTTTTCGTTGGGGTGCCCGAACAAGAAATTATGCGTTTGCTTTCCTATTTTTCGCGATTCAAAGAAAATTCCATGCGAAAGCTGTTTCATACGATGGGGGTACGTACAGCTCAGAGCTGGACCAATGAATCTTAGTCATCACTGGCTGCAGCTTTAATCAAGAAGCCATCTGGTGGCTTTCGTTTGGGTTTGATGGTTATTGCTTTGGATTGTGTACACATTTGCAAATGGATCTACAAGAAACGCTCACAGCTGGCTCCAACACAGGCACTCTCTCTCGCACACACACGCACACACACATTCATCATCACCATTACCCTCACCCTCGTCAATGTAGAAACTAGGGGGACTGCAAATCGTTCGATGGTCTTATCTGGCAACGCACAAGGCCGAGGTCTGATGTTTTTACCACGGCTTGATGACACGCCGTCCGAATGGATTACGAGGGTATTTGGATTCAACCCACATCAAACCCGCCCTCTTGTACCGTTTACAAAAATTGCTACAAGCAACTGGGAGTCAGATGGCTCAGCAGGTTGAGGCGTCGGCCTGATGATTGGAAGGTTGTGAGTTCAAACCCCGGCTGTGGCTTTGTGATGTTGCGTCCTTGGGCAAGGCACCTATTTGCCTCAGGGAGCCTGTGTACCTAATGTAAGTCGCTTTGGATAAAAGTGTCTGCTAAACTAGGTGTTATTATTACAAGAACATGCACCACACTAGCCACCCAACCCAAAGACCAAATCGCCCGTGCGTGTTTCAAGGCATTTGATCCCCACCTGACTCGGGGGTTCGTCGGCGAACAGCTCAAGTGCGGACTGCGACTGGAGGGAAAGCTTCCTTTGAAGGCGGCCTGTCTTTGATGCGGCGTGGTTGGCTGGCGCCAGGCAACCGGGATCCAAGCTGACAGCAAGCTCTCCTTGGAGAGGGGTGCAGAAGACACGCTCCTCACCATCTTCCCTCCTTTCCTCCTTCGAACGCCAGACGAGATCTGAGTCCAAGGGGTCCGGAAAAGGAGCACGGCGAGGAAGGGCCGTGGCAAAGGCTGCCAGAAAGAGAAGCGTCTGACACCGTGGTCGAGATCCGAATCCGAATCCATTTTAATTGCCATGCAAGATACACAAACACGGAATTTACTGTGGCAGGAAAGAGCAAACATAGAACATATATCAGAGTAAGATGAAGTAGAATAAAAAATAAAGATCATCGATGCTCTCTGACGTAGACAGGTGGAAGAAGCCAACCGTTTTTGAAAAGGACACCTACTTCCTGGGTACTGAGTCATACGAAGACCCACCAATTTGAGATGCTCTTCTGAAATAACACATTAGCTCAGTGTGCTTTTAGTTGTACATTATTAATAATGATTCATGATACTCATCTAGGTGAAGACGCTGATTACGTTAATGATTTCTCACGATAATGAGTATTATGAACATCCTTTAAGATATTGGTGCTTTTTAAATAGATATGCAGTAAATGTGATTAAAAAAGTATAGCAACAGAATCTAATTTGAATTTTAACATGCAACTTTAAGACGCAACTCACTGGTGAGTTGTGCTATGTTGAGGGCTGCGGGTGACTCGGGGGTCCTCGGGGGCTACCTGGTGCCCGCAGGCACCGTGACCCCTGATGTGAAGGATAGCGATCGCTAAATCATTCCCAGCGTAGTCCCCGATTCCTGATTCAAATTTCCCCCAAGGTTGCCAAGGGCCCACGCCCAGGGTTGGGTCTTCCCCACCACACGGGGTGCCCCTCACACAGCCGGACAGGGGTCTGTTGAAGAAAGTGTTTTGTCCGTCTGTTTTGTCCGAGTGACAGTTCAGTTGAGTTCTGGGTTTAATACGTATTTAAGAATCAGCAGATTGGGAGAGAAATGACCAGACCTCTGGCAACAAAATGAAGACAGTACAAGGCTTAGGTCTCAATCATGGCTCTCTCCCTGAAGAAAACAAGGGAGCATTCTTTTATAGGGCACAAGAATGTAAACATATATAGTGACAGTCAGGTGGTAATGACGGTACAACAGTATTCAGAGAAGGTGTGTTCAGTAGTAATTAATATACGTACACAGGAAATATAATTTCTTCCACAGGTCCCTTAACCGTCTCCTTGACTACAGGACTCAACGCCAGTCCCCCCAGAAATTATCGCCCGGGCGGCCTTTTGAGAGTTTCCCAGACACAGTCCTCTGGGGATTCTTCTGGCCGTGTGAGCCAGCCCCCCCCCCCCCCAACCTGATGGTCACATGGTTTATAGCCCACTAAAGCATTATGCCTCAGCCCCTCTGATATAGATTTATTTATTTCTTTCCCCGCCCGCCCGAAGCCCCCTTTGAACGATCGAAAGCCCCCAAGCCTCTTAAGACATCTGAGGGCATTAGATATATTGCTAGCATTTGTTTCCCATTCCTAAGTGGATGGGACGACAGCGTGGAAGAAAAAAAGAGAAAGAATCCTCAAAAGGAGTCAGGGGGGAATGGTGTGGGGTGGGGGGGGGGGCTCCTGCAACCAGACAAGTACGTCTCCACATCCGTTAGTTTTATTGTGCTGTCTGGGCGGTCGCTAGGAGCAGCAAAGGTCTTTCTTTTTTTTTCGAAACCGATCGGGATTACAGGTGGCCATTTTTTAAAGAGGGCTTTGAGGACAAGGGAGTCGTGTGGCGCCGTCTGTTAGAGTGCTGGGCCAGTAATGAATTAGAAGGCCTTCCGGTTCGAAGCCCTGCTGTGCCAACGTGACGTTGTGTCCTAGGGCAAGGTACTTCACCCTACATGCCTCGGGGGGGGGGGGGGGGGGGACATCCCCCTACACGCTCTGGATAAGAGTGTCTGACAGTGTAAAATGCGGAGGCTCATCTTAAACTTGTAAACTGTTCAGCTGAATGCTCTTACAGTTCTTCCCTTGACACTTATTGGTTCTCATGATGTATGTTTTGTATTCTATAAGCCCGCTATGTTGCAGTCTATCACGTTGCTATGGTCAGTGACTGAAGCTCTTTTGTAAAGCTCTCTCTTGTAAGTCGCTTTGGATAAAAGGGTCTGCTAAATGAATACATGTAAATGTCTAATGTAAGCAGTCTCGCTGTTCCAGGGAAAATACGGTACATCAGTTAGATTCACACAGCCCTAACTGTTAAAATGCGTATACAGGTATATGTCGCGCTGCGGATGTTAGTGAGGTCATTTCCTCTGAGGTTGGGGCCACTGGTCAGTCAGACAAGACAGGAAAACACCGGAAGCTCTTGGTCTGGACTTCCTTGACTCCTACACAGACAGCATCACATCTGTGGAGGAACTCGATCCCCCTCATTTTATCTCCGCCCCCTCGCTCTTTTTCTCTCTCTCTTGCTCGCTTTCCTGCTCGCAAGCTTCAGAACTGTAACAAAAGACTCCAAAAAAGAGATCTTATCGCACTTTGGCTTAATCAGCTCAGTAGTAGTCTTGTGCTAAGTCATGTTTATTCATTTTGCCTTCGGGGGAGCGAGGGGCCCAAAAAAAGACAAAATTATTACATTCTAATTTGACCTTATCATCATTTAGCAGAGCGCATTACGATGTCAATCATTTGAACTCAGTTTTGCAGAGTAGGGATACGGAGAGTGTGTCAGGGCTGGGGAATGGAATGACATTCAGATCAGGGGGACCACACACACACAGACACACAAGCGCTGTAGAAACAGCGACTGGATCAAATTAGTGTTGTTCAACCATACGTCATTTTTGAAGGGGGAAAAATCAACCTTGTTTCGACTCTAGTCAAGTCTCTGTTCATCCGGGGAAGTGAAAAATGGTCCCTAGTGGGATTTTGAGAGAAAATGGAGAGAGAAGGTTGTGTTGGTGTGACAGATTGTCAGCATCACCTCTAGTCTGACTGAAACCAGACTGGATCTACAGTAGCTTTGAAAACCAAACTCTATATCAGACCCAAGCCTTCAGAACTCAAGTCGACGACCTTCTCCTGTGAGTTACCCCCGAATCCACCGTCCAGCGTTAACGCTACAATGTCGGAAAAACGCAACGCAAACCGCCCAACAGACCGCACGGACGAATCGCAAACAACCTTTTCCTTCGCTCGCCGCTCAGAACCTCGACCGCCGGGGCACCTTACGCGATGCCTCACGGTCTCTCCTTATCGACCGGTTTGTCTCCGGCTTGTTATGGACCCTGCGGGCAGCTGACCGTGGATTTGTTTTCCACAACATCCGCTATCGACTCCGGCGACCCTCCGAGGAGGACGAGGACATGTTTACCGCTCGACACCCGGCGCAGGGTCCCTCAGCGCAAGGTTTTTTTTGGTCGTTGTTGTCGTCGTCCGCCGGTGTGATTTGTTGACCTGGGCCGTGTTTCACCCGCTGATGGGTTTGTTTGTTTACCCCCCCCCCCCCCAGTTCTTCGACGACAAGCGTGATGTTTCTCACAGGGCCCGACGAGCGGGAGGAGTTGGGGGTGTCAGCAGCTGTTTAATGTTGTTTGGAGGACAAGACCCCTCGGATGACGGAGGGCGTTTTTGACATGACGCCCTTCTCCAACGTCTTCCTCCCTCGCTCTCTCGATGTTGCACGCAGGCACGCACGCACACGGGCACGCACACACGTGACACACACCGCTCCCAAGCTTCCACCTGCAGCTGGGCTGTTTCCGCTCGGCTGCTCTGACAAGATGGACGAACGCCTGATCGAATGTACCTGCAGTGTTCGTGGGGATCTCCCCCCCCCGGGAGCCCTCATTAAGGACTCAATAATGATTCTGTGAACATTCAAACAGCTGTGTTTTCTCTGTGCTGGGCGGGGGGGCGTCTCCTCAGCTCGGGGCTCGTCGTGGTCTTATTTCCGTTCCAACATACACTTTAACATTTCCACACACCCTTCAGGAAAGGCTGCTTCCATTTCCGCGTCTTCCCGGTGAAGCTCCAAAGTGGCCGTGTGCCCAACACCGATTGCGTTTTTTTCGAATTGCGCTCCGTGGAATTCCATTTTGAGGTTGCCAAGCCGCCGTAAATACATATGTGTACGGCTCTAAATCGGTCGGTGTAGAGTAGACCCTTATTGGTCCGTAGTAGAAATGGTTTCAGAGGTAGTCAGATGGCTCAGCGGGTTAAGGCATTGACCTTATGAGCGGAAAATTGAGAGTTCAAACTCCGGTTGTGGCTATGTGATGTTGTGTTCTCGGGCAAGCCACTAAACCCTACTTGCCTCAGGGAGAATGTCCCTGTAATGGCTGTAAGTCACTTTGGATAAAAGTGTCTGCTAAATTCATATTTATTTAGTCATCTGAACACCGCTTTCAAAATCGGACAGGGGGTCAACATTTTGAAAACGGTGAAAGGTGTGAAACCGTTTGTACCGCAGTACAAGACGGGTGTTAGCGTGTCCATTCGTACGGCAGTACGACGTAAATGTGCGTGCGCGGGGTCGAGGGTCGTCAGTGTCGGCGTTGACCTGTCCGTTGGCGGTATGGATCTGTGGCCATTCGCCCTTCAGCATTGATCAAACATTACATGCATAAGCGCTGCTGCTCCACTTGAAATAACACAGTTCTATCATGTCCGGACACTCTCTTTCTTTGACTAAGGAAAACACTGGGGCTGCGAGGGGAATCGATAAGTACTTTGCCGGCTTCTCTGAGTAATGGACCCGTTGATTACTAATACCGTCGTGGGTTGCAGATGCAAGCATCTTCGCTCTCCCGCCCTCTCTCCCTCTCTCCTCCTCTCCCTCTCTCTTCTCTCTCCCTCTCTCCTCCTCTCCCTCTCTCTTCTTTTTCCCTCCCTCGCTCACCTCCCTCTCCTCCTCTCCCTCTCTCCTCCTCTCCCTCTCTCCGTCTCTTCTCTCTCTCATCTTTTTCCTCTCTACCTCTCCCTTTCTCCCTCCCGCCGTCCTCTCTCTCCTGTCTTAACCTTTTCAATCCCCCCTTCTCTATATCTTCTTTTATGCTCTCTCTCCTTTACACCGCTCATTTAATACATCTCCCTAATGTTCTCTCCTCCCTCGCTCCTCTCTTTCCGTCCTTCTTTTAAGCCTCCCTTCTTACGTGCTCGTTTATTAACAGTCTTCCTGCAAACTCGCACCCCCCCCCCCTCTCTCTCTCTCTCGCTCTCTCTCTCCTTCCTCCAGCTTTGTAAGCTGCCTTCGGGGACGAGAGCATGTAACTTTCTGATTAGATTATATACCGTGTCTTTTTAGAAAGGGAGATTTATCTCTTTTCATTATTGGGAGAAAGCATTTAATCAATAATAGCAGGGGTGGGGGGGGGGGTGAATTTATGGCAGACGCAGTCCGTTAAGAATCTTTGGGCCGATGTTATTTACTGTGACAGGGCCCTTGGCTGCGGTCTGGAATCCAGGGCTTGCCACAGGAGGACGTTGAAGGTGGCGTACTCATCGCTCAGCGCAGTGGGCTATAGGAAGCAGATTTAGCGCCGGAAAACAAACGCGTAGGCCAGGCGTGGGTCCTCCACGGGGTGAGACCCTGCCTGTCCCCTCCCAGTTAACCATGATGTGTGTCGACGAGTCAGATGGCTCAGCAGGTTAAGGCGTTGGTTAAGACGTTGGCGTGATGATGTTGTGTCTTTGGGCAAGGCACTTCACCCAACCTACCTCAGGGGGACTGTCCCTTTATTTAATGTACATTGCTTTGGATAAAAGCGTCTGCTAAATGAGGTGCTGCGTGGTGGCCACGCCCTTGGCGTGTTCCGCAATGCCTCTGTGAGCGTATCCTAAACCTAACTTTGGCCCTTCTCCTCCCTCACTGCTCGCCCAGCACCTACCAGCATTTATTTGATTCATTTTTGGCAATTTCCTGGAGTGTAAAATGCTATCTGGCCCATGCTTGGCTTACCACGCTGATGTCTACCCTTGTGACCATCCAGTCGTCTCATCCAGGTTGGAGGGGAAGGAGACGAAAAAACCCCCTCCAGGTTTTCCTATAAGAGGCTTAGACTGTCATTTGGCTTGGGGGGGGGGGCCCGTGTGCTGGTGTGGAATTGACTTGGCTTTATCTTCCCCAGCCCGTGTGATTCCAGGACGGAAGTCGCCGGAACACTGCGGCTTCGCTCGGCTGGCTTCAGCCACAGGTACACAAACGCACGCGCCGCCAGACGTGCGTGTGGGCACAGCCTACCTAAACGCACAGTGCGGTGGGGTCCAGATGGGTTTTCTCTCACGCACGCATGCTGATAGTGCAGCTTCACCCACTCTCACACACCACTGGGTCAGTCTGTTATTTTGATATTTCAGCCCCCCCCCCTTCCTCAAAAAAATGAAGGGCGAATGTCGCTCTATCGCCAGAGGTAGGAACCACCTCATACGTCTTCTTTCTCTCATTTCCATATTTCCGTTTCTACATTCCACGCCATTCATCCGTAGCGGCACCTCAACCTGCGACGCTCTAACGCTTCGAAGGAAGGGCGCTCGAAGAACCTTCCGGAAGGGAAAACCTTCCACGTGGAATCCTCGCGCTGCGGAAACCTTTTCTGACCTGTTGGAAGGAACCGCTTCGGTTAACAAACGTTCCGTAGAAAGGTGATTGTTTTTTTGTGTAACGTGTGTTATTCTCCACCTAGCCCGTGTTGGTTATTCAGAGATGCTTTTGCCTCCTCCCCCTTTTCCTCCCCTTGGGGCAGAGACTAGAGGGATCCCTGGGTGGCCCCGGTGTGTGCCCCCCCCGCTCCCTTCCCCTCGTCCCCCCCCCCCCCCCCCGCCATCACTCTGTCTCTGCTGAAAGGCCACTCTATAAATCAAATGGAAACCATGGGGCAACCATACGCAGCAGCCATCCCTTATGTTCTGGAATGTGTTCCATCAACAACACAGCGTTGTGTCCTTGGGCAAGGCACTTCACCCTTTCTGCCTCAGGGGGGGAACGTCGCCGTACTTGCTTTAAGTCGCTCTGCATAAGAGCATCTGCTAAATGGCTAAATGTAAATGAAACCTGTAGCCCAAACCATCAGGAGATTGTAACACACACACACATCTGTCATGTCTGTCATCTGGCCCCTGACTGATAAAGCTAGGCTCAGATGTGGTTTCATGGCTCCGTGCTTGGGTTCCTACGGAAATGTCAAACTTTGACCTTTTGGAAACAATTGACTCAGCGCAGAGGCAGGATACAGTACACACCTTGGCACGCTTTTTGGGAAGGAGTTGTGGTAATCTTTCAGCAACAGTACTCACACACACACAGCCTGGCTCGACTGCAACAAGGTCAAAGGGTCCTGGTCGTGGACTAAATTAGGTTGTATGGCACTGGAAGATGGAATCCACTGATATTCAGACTAATTGGATTTTCAGAGAGATGAAAACGTGTTTTTGCTGCACTGGGATATGTTTAGCATCGTTTCTGTTGGTGTGGATGAACCGTCGGTATGGATGAATGTGTGCGTGTGGGTGTACGTTTGCTGCGGCGTGTTGGCGCTTGTCAAAGGTCTCCTGCGTCGATACCATTATAAAACGCTCGTGATCAACGATGAGTGAAATTCAAGCAGCGGATGGCGGTTTGGGGGTTTAACACCCATCGCATGCGCGCGGTAAATCCGTGACCTTTCCCCGCGTGACCGCGTTCACACTCGGGGAAATGGTGCTCTGATTAGCAGCGAGGTGGGCGTCCCCCCCGTGTGGCGGTTTTACATGGCGGCTACTTACAAACACCACTCTTGTTGTCCACGGCCTCGGCTTTAAACAGGAACTACCTCACAGCACCATCCATCTCAACCTCGTTCTTTCCCTTCAGCTCTCTATTTCCAGTCCTCCAAGCAACAGTGACGGATGGAGGGCCTGATATACGATCCTTTTATACCTTCAGCGGGGTGACGGCAAACTCTGCCCAAGTCAAAATATATCTATATCTTGTAGTGCACCTGTCACCTCCTCGTGAGTTTACAAAATACGGGCTCACTGTTCACCATTAGCTGTGGGTGGTTCAGCAATTCAGGAGACTAGGAAGGGATTCTGAGCATGTGGGTATATATAGAAAGGCTTTTCAGGGTGGGTGCACCAGCGGCATGGCACAAGTGAGAGGTCTGTTATTGAGAGTTAAGCGTTATTAGAGGTTATTAGAGGTTATTAGAGGTTATTAGCGTGGAACGCTTGACAAATTTTTTCCCCAACTGGAGTATCCTATTGCATTGTGGGCAATGCTCTGGAGAGGGTCGTGCGGTGAGCCAGTGGGGCGCTCGCTGTGGGCACCTGTTCACGCTGAGGAGGCACCTAGTCAAATGAGCCTCGCCGCACTCCGGAACTCTCCGGGGGGGGGAACTAGAGGGCTCCTGCGTTCGACTGAAGCACTCTTCACGCTAAAATCACATTACAGGTAGAGAGGCACTCAGGAACATACACTTCGTTTGAGATACGACACACACACACGCACCTGGCAATGTTCCATGGTGTGTGCGCACGTACAGAAGCGCCCTCGCGCTAACAGGAGTAACACACAAGAACACCCAAGCAGGCAAAATACACACGAACAGTACGAAAAGGATTTTACTTGCTTGAACTTCCTTGTACCAACTTATTCTTAAGGCCAGGTCTCCGTGCCCCTTCTAATATTAGTTTCCAGAGTATATACACTGTTGCCTAGTTACATTGAGTGAGCCAATTACCTCAAGCTATTATGCTACTGTGCTTACATTTCCCAAGGCCTGTCCTTGTTTGAGCTTAGCATCGACCCCAACCGTCCTGCGACCTTGTCCACAGAAGCCAATCAGATTTCCCCTTTCGGCGCTCTCCTCCACCTCAGAGTGACCCCCATTAAATCAGCAGCAGGTCTGGAGGGTTCAAAGGTCAGGGTAGACTGCAGGTAGCAGGGGCGGGGTCCACATCAATGCTGGAATCCCTAGGCGCCCGTACCCTTGCTTTTAACTGATTAGGAACGACAGCATGCCTTTCCTTCAAGTGAAACCCACCGTTGAAAGACAGCACTTCCAGAAAACTGGGGGGGGGGGGGCTTTGATTCACGGGGGGCGCTGGCTTGCTCGATCGTGACCGGGGGGCCAAGCGATGAGAGGCAACAAAGCTACGGGAAGAAAGAAAAAAAGACTCGCCTCTTCCCAACATCTCCCCCCCATTCCCACCCCCCCCCCTCACCGCCACCCTCAAAAGAAAATGCCCCCCCCCCCCTCCCTCCCTCCCAAAGAAGACAAAACACGATCGAGGAAGAGAGTTTGTGCGGACGCAGTTCTTCCGACGGACAGTAGAGGGCACTATGGGCTTTTAGTGTGCGCGTGTCCGCCCCTCCTCTCCTGCCCACCTCCTCTTCAGCTGACAGGCTGCTCTGCTACCTGCCGTCCACTGGACCAGGAGATTTAAACAAAGACGGTTAATATCAATCAGCGGGGCGCGTAAACACGCTCATAACTCACTCTGGTGATTAAGCTGCCGTGAGTCAGCCGTTTCGGTGTGTCGGAAAATAGGGTGGGGGGGGGGGGGGTGAGTGCAGGGGGAGAGAGGAGAGAGCTCTTAAAAGCTAGATGGGCGCAAAGTGCCGTCCGGCAAAGATGAAATGGAGGAGGAGGGGTGGTGGGGAGGGGGGAGTGTGTGTGTGGGTGGGGTGGGTCTTCAAATGACAAATTGAGAGGCAGGGCGAAGGAGGAGGGAGTCCGAAAGGCAACAAAAGGCACTCCGAGACACGCGGAGGGGAGCCGCGAATCAAAAGCCGCTTTGATGTCGCCTTCCGCGAGTCAAGTCGGGCCATCTAACTGAATGATCCCTGAATAATCCACGCCTGCTCGCCTTCCCGTAATTGACGGAAGGCGTCCGCCAGCGTGGAGAGCGTCGTTGCCGTCGCTGAGTGGGCAGGAAGAAGACCTGCCTGCTGTACCTAATCCCCCCTTCGCGTTGCATTCCACGCAATTACTGTCAGCCTGCAAATCACTTATACAACTGGCTTCCCACCCACGAACGCTCCAACTTTTTACACGTCTCTCTTTTAATCGCTGCTCATTGCTCTCTGTCTAGCTTGAACAAAGCGATGACTGTTAAACCGAGCTTACCGGAGTCTTTTCACGACTCGCCGAAAGGAAGGCTTGTTGGAGAGAGCTCACCGTGGCGAGAGAGCTCACCGTGGCGAGAGAGCGCACCGCTCTGAAAGGGCCTGTTCCGTCGGGTGAAGCCGCCAGCGGATGCCGAATCAGCTCCCTCTCGGAGAACCTCGGCGCAAACGCTGGCTTCTGACGGCGCTCACGTTCTGTCCCCTCGCTCCCGCCCTCTCGTTCGATGTGGTATGCGTGCGTCTTACCCCTACCCCGCCCTCGTTTAATGCTGTAAAGTAGCGTTCAGGAAGATCGAGAAATTTCTGGAAAGAGTTCTTTCAAGAGGAAGCGAGGGACCAGGGACCAGAATGCATTGCAGTCTGGTTCCGTTCACCAGGTGTCTCTGGAGACATTTGCTTGCCACACGAAAGACGCTAGCCAACATAACTGAACATCCTTAATTAGCTGAGAGCCTACAAGGTTAGCTCAATGTCTGTTGTGTTATTCTTGCTGACAGCAGAGCTAGTTGTGTGGCTTGAAGGCTATAACCTATAAGAGGGATGCAGTCACAATTATCTTTTTCCCATTCCGGAGTTCATAAAGAAGCTGTTGTTTACTCCAATTAGCGTTGAGAAACCCTGCAGTCGAACGGAGAGGCCATTCAGCAAGACGATTTAAGGATTAGTGTGGACCAATTCAACATAAATGTACTCCTTTCATTGTCTGCATGACTGGGTCCAGTCTGGGAGACTCTTGACAGAGTCAAAAGATAGCTTTAGTCGTAGGACTATCGAGATCCACAGACTTGTCTGTAGGGTCAAATATGAAAAGGACTTTGAATTACTTCAGGGTGTTGAAATGTGTTTATTTAACCTACTCGAGGAGCACAGTTGTAAATTCCCGTGTGAGTCTAGACCAGGGGTGGGCAATTCAGGTCCTCGATGGCCGCTGTCCTGAAGGTTTTAGATGTTTCCCTGCTCCAGCACACCTGATTCTAATGAATGGGCTGTTATCAGGCTTCCACAGAGCTTGATAAAAAACGTGTTCATTTGAATCAGATGTGCTATACCAGGGAAACATCTAAAACTCTCAGGACAGCGGCCCTCGAGGACTAGAATTGCGCACCCCTAGTCTAGACAGAAGATTACCATTCTTTCAATTTTGTTCAACAAAGGTAGCTTACTGTGACTATGAAAGCCTCCTGTTATGCAGAGCTACTGTGCATCTGTAGAAAAACACTAAACCAAAGCAAACCGAGAAGGATCAACAATAAGGCCCCATTCTTCATGATAACCTTCAACGAACGCTGCGTCATGATTCGCAATCAATACACAATTATCCCAGAAGCAGCGCGAATGTCTTGTTTATGTCCAATCATTTTCCCCGTAATGGTTCCACCTGACCCGTGGCAAGACCGACTGGAGCGGAGAGCAAGATGGACGACTCGTGGGAGACGTTTAAAACCGTCGCGTGGGTAAAACCGCGAAGCTCGGATGAGTTTTTGGGAACCTGGAAGCCATCGCTGGGACGTTGATTCTGAACGCTACAAAGAAGACTCCGGAAGAACGTCCTGTTTTCCCATAAACCCATACATGTACATACACTCAACAAAAATATAAACGCAACACTTTTGTTTTCGCTCCCATTTGTCATGAGATGGACTCAAAGATCTAAAATTCATTCCAGATACACAATATTACCATTTCTCTCAAACATTGTTCACAAATCTGTCTAAATGTGTGATAGTGAGCACTTTTGCTTTGCTGAGATAATCCATCCCACCTCACAGGTGTGCCACATCAAGATGCTCATCAGACACCATGATTAGTGCATAGGTGTACCTTAGACTGTCCACAATAAAAGGCCACTCTGAAATGTGCAGTTGTTGCTTTATTGGGGGTCTGGGGACTCAGAACCAGTCAGTATCTGGTGTGACCACCATTTCCCCATGCAGTGCAACACATCTTCTTCGCATAGTTTATCAGATTGTCAATTGTGGCCTGTGGAATGTTGGTCCACTCCTCTTCAATGGCTGTGCGAAGTTGCTGGATATTAGTGGGAAGTGGTACGCGCTGTCGTATACGCCGGTCAAGCACATCCCAAACATGCTCAATGGGGGACATGTCCGGTGAGTATGCTGGCCATGCAAGAACTGGGACATTTTCAGCTTCCAAGAATTGTGTACAGATCCTTGCAACATGGGGCCGCGCATTATCTTGCTGAAACATGAGGTGATGTTCATGGATGTATGGCACAACAATGGGCCTCAGGATCTCATCACGGTATCGCTGTGCATTCAAAATGCCATCAATAAAATGCACCTGTGTTCTTCGTCCATAACAGATGCCTGCCCATACCATAACCCCACCACCACCATGGGCCACTCGATCCACAACATTGACATCAGCAAAGCGCTCACCCACACGACGCCACACACGCTGTCTGCCATCTGCCCTGAACAATGTAAACCAAGATTCATCCGTGAAGAGAACACCTCTCCAACGTGCCAGACGCCATCGAATGTGGGCATTTGCCCACTCAAGTCTGTTACGGCGACGATCTGGAGTCAGGTTAAGACCCCGATGAGGACGACGAGCATGCAGTTGAGCTTCCCTGAGACGGTTTCTGACAGTTTGTGCAGAAATTCTTTGGTTATGCAAACCAATTGTTTCAGCAGCTGTCTGAGTAGCTGGTCTCAGACGATCTTGGAGGTGAACCTGCTGGATGTGGAGGTCCTGGGCTGGTGTGGTTACACGTGGTCTGCGGTTGTGAGGCCGGTTGGATGTACTGCCATATTCTCTGAAATGCCTTTGGAGACGGCTTATGGTGGAGAAATGAACATTCAATGCCCGAGCAACAGATCTGGTTGACATTCCTGCTGTCAGCATGCCAACTGTACGCTCCCTCAATGCTTGCGCCATCTGTGGCATTTTGCTGTGAGACAAAACTGCACATTTCAGAGTGGCCTTTTTTTGTGGACAGTCTAAGGTACACCTATGCACTAATCATGGTGTCTGATGAGCATCTTGATCACACATTTAGACAGATTTGTGAACAATGTTTGAGAGAAATGGTAATATTGTGTATCTGGAATGAATTTTAGATCTTTGAGTCCATCTCATGACAAATGGGAGCAAAAATAAAAGTGTTGCGTTTATATTTTTGTTGAGTGTAGAACAGTACATTTCTGAATTCATGATGTCATCAATAAAATGCAGCTCCTCAACACCAGCAGCAGTCATGCAGCCCCACATAAGGACACTACCCCCTCCATGTTTCACTGTGGGCACCATTTTTCTTTGTATTCCTGCACATCTTTGTCGGCATGGGCCCTGACAAACTTTAGACTTTCTTGTGGCTGGGCTTAGGAGAGGCTTCTTTCGAGGACGATACCCATGCATGCCATTCCTCTGCACTGTACGGCGTATTGTGTCACGAGAAACAGGCACTCCAGTTGCACTTTGTACTTCCCTAGATAATTGCAGGGAACTTGCATGCTGGTTTTCTTCAACACTTCTCATCACAAGACGCTCCCGTCGTGGTGTTATCTTTCGTGGTCGACCTGGACGTCTCTGTGTAATGGTTGCAGTTCCATCTTTCTTACATTTTTTAATTACTTTTGCAAGTGTGTTCTTACTAATGAGTAAGGCTTTGCTTATGTTCTTGTAGCTTTTACCTTTCTGGTGTAAATCAAATATTTTATTTAGCAGATCAGGGGGGTTTTGCACAAAACTAAGATAAGGGATTAAGCCGGGCTATGTTGGTTATCCTGGCTGAATTTAGCCTCAAGTCGGTTGCATGAAAGCAGATAACATTTAGCCTGGCCAAGTTACCATGGTGATTTATTCTCTGCAGCTAGCCTGCTCCGGACCAGGCTAACAGCCAGGCTAAGATTAATCCTAGTGATACACCTGTATTTCCACCGTCAATCCTGTGAGGAATTCACGTGTTTTACAGCATGTCCATGATCTTTTTAAATACGTTGCATCATTTTAATTATAATGCATTAAACATTTACATATATATATATAGTATATTGTCATTTCTCATTTCATTTAAATCTACAACAGTCTTTTAATATTGATTTAAGTGGTATTATTATTACTCTGGCCAAGTGTTATATTGATATGCTGATGAAGACTACTTGTCAAACTGCCGTCGAGGTTTCATAAATATGTGTTTTATTGCAGTACAGTGAACCATCGCTATATCACGGTTCAGTACAGTGAATCCTCGCGATATCACGGTTCACTTCACGGATTTGCCTCGTGCATTGTGTTCTGCATTCTGATTGTATAAACAGTCTCTCTGCTTCTTCTCTACCTGTGCATCAATAAAGTTGCGGTTTACTGTAATATGTACTGTACACCTACGTAACATTCGTAGAAAAAGTTAAACTTATAGACATGCTTAATTGTAGCCCAATTATGACAGCTCCAGAGGATTGTACACTTTTTGAATAATAACGCATTAAGCCAGTCTGCTATTGTCTGCCAAGCTTATTTTCTTTGATTATGGCTTGAGTGTTACCTTTTTTTTAATAATATCCTTCTCCTCCTCATAAAACTCCATCAGGAGCTGTTGTTCTGTGGCCGTGAAATATGTTGTGCGACTCTAGTTCATGTTCTGATCGGTGATTCTGTGAGCGATCGCGAGGTCTATTTAAGAATGCCGTGAACACGCATTTATCCTGACTACCTACACCTGGCTTGACATAGCCACGCCTTTTCATCTTGGCTTGGCAAACGTGCAACCAATTAAGCCAGGATGCGCCGACCAGACTAGGTCAAGCTGCGCTTGCTCAGTTATCCTGGCTTTCTTTATTCTACTTTTGTGCAATACCCCCCCAGGTGTAATTTCTTGTCAGGTTCTCATTCAACACCCTTTTGTAGCCAACTTCCTAATGAACACATGTGTGATGACTAATTAGACTCACCTGTGGTTGAATGCTTGTTCAATTACACATTGGGAGCCTAAAATGTAGCTTTGCTCAGAGACCTACAGGGGGGGTGTACTCATTTTTGCACCACACTAACTGACAAACTGAAAAATAAGTCATCTGAATAATATTATTAACCTTTATTGAAAGTCAAAAGTTCAACAGATGCTGTATTAAACTTAACCTGTGCACATTTTGGAAATATTGTTTGTTTTCAAATATATATTGTATAAAATGTTACTTTTCAAAGGGGGTGTACTCATTTATGCTGGGCACTGTACATACATGCATACATATATGACAAGAGGCATGGAGCAATAGAGATATATCCCCCTGATAGACAGACAACAGGGGGAGAAGGGGGATGGTGGTGGGCGGCAGCACTGATCATAGACAGTCAGGGTGAGTGTTTGAATATCCGCGCAGCCTTTGAAGGCCGTCTTCCCGGACAAGGCCCAATAGGCTTGCACTAGCAGCGAGGAGGCAGTGGACAGCACGTCCTCACGTACCCACCTGTCTCCCAAGGCGATGACATCACCGTGTCTGTAACCAATCAAAGTTGACCGGGTCAGTCTTGTGTCAGAGGAGATCGGTAAAGGCTCCTTCCCTCTGGTTTAGGCGGTGGTCAGGTATCCGATATTCCCATTAGTCTCCTTCTCCTCTGCTGGAGGCTGACATGGAGGAAAATAGACCTCAGGCTGGTGCAGGTCGACCCCCTTTCCTCCTCCCTGATTGGCCACCGGACCAAAAAATGGAGGTCTCCTATTGGCTTATTGATTGCGGTTCTCCAGGGATCGTCTACCTCAATGGTAGATAGCGGGGATCTTCCACTGGCGTCGCATCTCTCTGTCAACGCTTAAATGTCCACGGGGGCCAACACGTGGAACCTCTAAGGCGTTCGATACGTCAACCGCAGTTAGAGTCACCTGAGGAGGGGGTGGGGGGGGGGGGGTGGGGGGGTTATCAAGGGTGGCCAGACAAACACAGCCCATCTTAGGCTGGACAGACGGTCATTTCCGATTTCCACACAGAGCGGTATTATTTTTTTTTCCTTTCCAGAAAGGAGAAGGAGCATTGTTCAACACTGAGAAGGAGCGGCTCCTTCCGTCCCTGCAACTTACGTTTACATTTATTCATTTAGCAGACGCTCTTATCCAGAGCCACTTACAGCAAGTACAGGGACATTCCCCCTTGAGGTAAGTAGGGTGAAGTGCCTTGCCCAAGGACACAACGTCATGTAGCCACAGTCGGGAATTGAACTCATAACCTTTGGATCTTAAGCCCAACGCCTTAACCGGCTGAGCCACTTGACTCCCCACTCTCTAAAGTCGGAAACAGAGCAATTAGCCCCCCCCCCCCCCCCCCCCGGAACATCCAAACAGCATACTGACTGAAGCCTACGTTGACCCCCCCCCCCCCCCCCCCTCCGACCCACTGTGTCCCGCACTTAAACTGCTGTACGCATGGGAACGTTTATATCCCCCCCCCCCCCCGTGTGCCAGAGATGCGTGGCTGGGCCGGGTTATTAATGGAGACGGCGTTACTCTAACGCGAGCAGACTAACGGGTAAGGGACAAGGGAGGGGGAGAAAAACAGGCACATTTTGCTGAGTCAGCGGCAGGCCTGTGAGTGGCAGATGAATGAACCCGTGCGGGGGAACCCGCCGAAAAGATCACCAGACGGGACCATGTATGAAGGGCAGCGGAGTACATCGCCGGCATCTGACTCGGCATCTGACTCGGCATCGATTCCCGCAGCCTCCCACCCCCCCCCCACCCCCCCCACCCCCCCTTCCCCCATAACTGCTCTCTCCATCTGACGCGCTCGACGCACCGACGAGGAAACAACGCGGGCTCGGTTTGATTAGAATCGGCATGAGTGACTGTGATTTTGAAAAGGAGTCCATTTTTGGTTTTGGCTTCATTGATCTGTATATTGTTGCGCCTTTGAGCGGGCCCTCGCCCTCCAATCAATGGCCGACGTTGGGAAATGCAGTGATCCGCAATCTTCTGCCACATACTCCACTTCCCAACCCCACCCCCCCCCTTCCCCTCCCACACACACACACACACACTTACACGCCAACTCTGTCATGCACAAGCCCATCCATTCCGCGTGTTGTGTGCCCCGAGACCAAGCCAGCTTGCTTGACCTGTCACACGGATACAAGAAAATAATCTATACTCTCTCTCTCTCTCTCTCTGTGTCTACTCCTCCCCTCCCTCTCTCTTTCTTCCCCTCCTTCCCTGCCTCTCTCGTTCCTCTCCCTTTAACTCCCTTCCGAGTGGCCAATCAATGTCACAGACATGGATTCATGCTCTCCCCGGTGGGGGGCCGTGGTGTGTGTGGTGTGTGTGGGGTGTGTGGGTGTGTGTGTGCATGCTGGGGGTGTCGGTGGAGCGAGGGGAGGAGAGGGCAGGGAGGTAATTTATGTTGGATTGTAGCCTCTCCCCCACCCCCCCTCGCACTTCTAAGGTCGACCCTCGCAAGTCAATGTTTGGGCTCTTATCTGGAATTATTCATGATCCACCGGGGCGCGGGCCGAAAGCTTTAATCATACGCCTGCTACCCTTCAAGGAGGCGCGACCCCAAGCCGGCGCTCTCCCCCTCAGCCGTGGGAGGGCTGGCCAATCACCGCTGTCGATGGACGTCGCCGTTACGGCCAGGTTTGCCCCCCCCCCCCCCACCCCTTCCGCTTCATGGAGCGACCGTTACAACATCTCTCCCGTCGCCCCCTGTAGAAGTCATGCTGTGTTGTGGAGTCCACAGCCTGCCATCGGTGGTCTGTGAAATCATAGCTCCTGCAAGCCTTCAAGAAAAGTCACTTATTCCGAGAATTTAATGGCATATTAGAAATAGTATGGTACTTAGAATATCATTTGTTGTTGCTGTTATTGTTCAGAAACTCGCTGTTGTTGTTGTTGTTAATTGAATAAAATGTCAAATGAACTACCGTTAGTTAACACGATGCAGATACGATAGGATGCAAAGCGTCTGCATAGTAGCAACCCTCAATCGAATGAGTGCAGTTGTGGAGTCAACAGTGGCTGCCAAGATAAGCGAACCCATTTTTCTCTTTTTCAACTCCCAAACAGAACCTAATCATTCTGTTAAGGGCCTATTTGGGTGTCGCCAAGGAAACATTGCGCATTTACTTTAACGGTCGAGGTTCCTGGAAAGTACAATGGCTTTGAGGATGGCGTTGACCGAAGTTCATCCTGACCAGACGAGACTTTGTCTCTGTTCTCCCTGAATGGACAGTGATTGGCATGAATTGACTGAGAAAAATGAATCTCCGGTCCGCATTTAGTGTTTGATTTTGCAGACGGTCAGAAGTGAGTCATCGACTGGATTGCTGTTCTTGCTAACAGAAGAGAACGTTGAATTTCACGCAATTCATAGAATTCTAGAATGCGTCATTCGTTGCGTTTTGCCATAATGGGCAGCTGAGCAGGAAATGATTGAGTCTTTGAATTGTTGACGTTATCCTTTCAAAATGTATAGTGGAGCTGAACAACAAGTTAGCTAAACTAACTGTTTTAGCATGCGTTGCTTTGGTTTTTCAAGACCAAAACGGTGCCCCAAGTCCTATTCTGTTCAGAGGGGGAAACTTTGACTAGAAAGTACACAGTTTTTTAGGTCTTATTTTCTTTTGTGACAAGTGCTTTGGATCGTTGTTGACAATTTGCCGGTATTTGACAGCCAAACCCTTCCAACTCCTGCCTCGCAGCACCCACCACCTAAATGCAGACTTCACCGGAACACGAATCCCAGACAAGTGACATTTGGAGCTCCTTTCGAATCTTGTCCCCACGGCGCGCCTCACAAAGTCAGCTTTCTGAAAACACAAGGCCAGCTTTAGTGCTGTTCTGGCAGCGAGGCGTGGAGGGTTGTCAGAATGGGATGCGTGCGAGGAGATTTGCCCGTGTTTCATCCGAGAGACCTTTTATATGTAATTTTTCTTCACCTCGGATGGTTTCTAGCCCAGGGCCAGACATTCGTTTTCATGAAGTACACAAATGAAATGCACACATACACGCACCAGATCTCCAGTTCCTGTCAGGAAACAAACGATTTTTCATCATTCCCACGTCAATAATAGGTTGGAGTTATATTGAGTTTTTACCTTACATAAGGTTTCTGTAGTCAAGCTATAGGGTGTCAAACTCCTCCCTGCATTTTGATTGGATTGAATTCGACAGGCTTAATGGGTACAAAATGCGGGCCAACAGAGGTTGACCCAGAGTTCAAACTCACATCTGCCTCCCCAGACTGTAATGATCAAACCTGCACCCTTGGTTCTCCCTTTGTTTTCAGCCCGCGGTGAGATGGAAAAGTCTGCTTCCGGAAAATGCCATTGTTCGATTGGAGCCCACTCAACAGAAACATGACAGTGTTGACCCAGGGAGGGAATCCTTGACAGTGCAGGGCAACAATATGGGGCGACCAGGCATTTGACATTTTAACTTGGTTTCAGCAGCGTAATAACCAGAGTCAGACTGGGGGGCGCTAGGTTCATGGCAGGCCATAAGGACCGGGCTATTAGAAGCAATTGGATCATGCGTTTAGCCTGGCTTCTATTTCAGGGGGCTTTCCTTCCTCAAGTAGGGTCAGTTTATCAGATTAAGGGGCACCGCTGAAAGTTGGCATCAAAAGGGACTGGAGAACAGGACGCTTGTAGGCTTGAACGCAGCTTTTCATACCGGGCTGCATTATAAAGTTTAATACAGAGGGCACCGTTCAGGAAGTCAATAAATACATGTCTCACTATTGTCTGTCTGCTGAATCTGTCTACAAACGCTGAGGAAAAACACGCAGTGCCAAAAGTTGAAGTCTGGTAGTCACTGTGTATTGCTGTCTGTTGGTTGGTTTATATATTACTTAGGCTAAAAGACTGGTTGCAGCACAGGGCAACAATGTTGATACTAGCCAGATGCGTTTTCCATTTCCATGTGTTCATTTAGCAGATGCTTTTATCCAAACGACTTCCAAGAGAGAGCTTTACAAAAGAGCATCGGTCACTGAGCATAGCAAACATGTCTGCAATTGAACATGAACTGAAATTCAGTCCAATTTCTCCAACGTCTTCACGGAAAACTTAGATTGATGAGGCGTGTACATTGTCTGAACCGGAACGTTGAAGAAGTTTTTCAAAGCGTCAAATCAGTTTCTTCCTCGTCTTGGTCATCTCTGAAGACCTTCCCTCCCTGCTCGCTGTGACCCGCCTTGACTTTGGGAAGCCGCTGAAACGAGCTTGATCGCTCTTAACGTAGCGAGAAGCCATCTGGGTTTCACCTCCCTTCTGTAGAGACGTTCCTTACTCGTTCCTCGAGCCGCTCAGGGAAATCAAACACTGCTCGGTTTGATGCGACGAAATAATGGCACGCTAAGAATAACGTTTTGCTAATCCGTCCGCGAGGCAGGAAGGCTATCGGGGGGGTGGGTTGTGCGACGCGTTCCCCCTGTAGGCACGTCTGAATGGAAAAGGAAGGGTTTGGAAGGATGTATGCAGATGAGGAAAAGGCGTCCAGTGGGGAATTACCTTTAATCCCTGTGGGTGGAAGCGATGCAGCGCCCTGTCAGAGCCCACTGTGGCCTTGCCGCCACAGACCGCCACGATAACATCAGCAGAACACGTCAGGGTCAAGAGGACAATTAACAAAGTTAACAGCGTTTTTCCTTCTAAAGGTTTGAGATATATCTCTGTGGGTGATTTATTATGGAGGGGGGAAAAAGACGGCTTTCTTGACCTTTCTACGAGTGTTTGTTCTCAGGCTTTGTTTGCGAGATCGCGACAGTTAATCCTCAAAGACCGACCAAAAAGCTTTGGCTTCTTTGCACCACAGACGGTATTCAAAGCAAGCCGCGACAAACCCAATAGTTTAGTCCTTTCCCACTTTTGTTACGAAGAAAGGGACTTCTAAGGACTCAAACCAGGCTACCTTTGCCGTCATCTGGCGCAGTCTTGGAATCTGGGTACACGTGTGATATCCAGCATTAAGAGATGAGATGACCTTCGATCGTGTGTCTTCTGTGAAGCCCCTAAATGAGATTGGCATGAGGGGAAACTGAAACAGGCATTTAAAAATGAGTCAGACAGCAACAAAAACAACAAAAACTATCGTACACACGTGTTTCTAGAACGGCAGAGCAAAATAATAGACTCAAATTCAGTGGGGCAAACGTCTGACCACATTTCCACAGGTTACGCCCTGTTCTGTGGATGATGTGCCCTCCAAGCAGGGTTAAACCCACCCTCAGTTGACCCAAATATCGATCAACCCAAGGTTGAACATCCAGAGAACTCGGCAGCACACAGAAGGCTTTCTAAACCCTCACAGCGACTAATCCAGACCCTGTTAGTCAACATTCCTCTCTCTCTCTCTCTGTATCTCTCTCTCTCTCTCTCTGTCTCTCTCTCTCTGTATCTCTCTCTCTCTCTCTCTCTGTCTTTCTCTCTCTGTCTCTCTCTCTCTGTATCTCTCTCTCTCTCTCTGTATCTCTCTCCGTCATTCTCTCTCTGTCTCTCTCTCTCTCTGTATCTCTCTCTCTCTCTCTCTCTCTGTATCTCTCTCTCTCTCTCTCTGTATCTCTCTCCGTCACTCTCTCTCTGCCTCTCTCTCTCTCTGTATCTCTCTCTCTCTCTGTATCTCTCTCTCTCTCTGTATCTCTCTCCGTCACTCTCTCTCTGCCTCTCTCTCTCTCTCTCCAAACCTATTTTCACAGGCAATTAACTTGTGGAGGCGGAATATGCCCTGTTGACCGCAAACGTGTTGCATCTGACGACAAGCCGCACGACGAGAATAGACTCGGTTCGCCGCCGTTACCGTGGCAATCCTCAGAAACCCTGCACGCTAACGCGCACGTCCCCTCCCGCGTCCCCCCCCCCCACCATCACCCCCCAAACACAAGCAGCCCTTGTTCCCGCTCTTCTTTTTTCATACCGTCCGCTCCGCCCCCCCCCTCCGCGCCGCGTTATTACATTTCTTAGCGCGATGGCGGGCAGATGGGGAGAGGTTTCTCTCAAATTCAGGAAACTGATCCTCTGGCTAATACAGCCCAGCTGAGAGGATTTCTCCTTTCTCCCCCCCCCCCCCCCACTCCTCCTCCCCATCCTTCCCCCCCTCCTGTACCTGTTATATCGAGTTGCAGGAATAGAGCGATGCCAGACGCGTTCTGTTCAGACGGGGGGGGCGGGGGGGGATGGGGGACGGGGGGGGGGGGGGCGCTTCAGAAGACGACGGCCATCTGTAGGCAAGGCGCCTCGCACGCGAATGAGCCGCGGCAAGGGGGATGACGAATGCTTTGGGGAGGTGTGGGGAGCGGGGGGGCCGGGGCCGGGGCGAGGGTCCGGCCTTTTCGCCAGGTCAGCGGTCCTGTCCTCGTGCGTAGACCCTCGGGAAGATGAAAGAAGCTGCTTTTTAATTCTATAATGAACAATAGGGGTGAAGGTAGCCGAAGCTTTGCATACTTTCGATCTCCCCTTTGAGATGTTGGACTTTGTGTGTGTGTGTGTGTTGTTCCACAGTCGTCATCAGTGACGTTCTACAGCCGCTGTCCAGATGGTTTCCTTGGTCCAGCCCCCCTCATTCTAATGAAGGGTCGTTATCAAGCTCTGTGGAGGTGTGCTGGAGCAGGGAAACATCTAATACTGTCAGGACAGCGGCCCTTGAGAACTAGAGTCTGACACCTGTGTTCTAGAGGCTGCGGTTCTAGAGCCATGTATTCATCTCGCATCTCATAGTGGCAGTTCTGAGTCCGAATCAGCTGTTTAGGGTGAGGTACCAGGGATTAATGACCTTGATGGCACGGCTACGATACCGTAACAGATCAACGAACGCAGTGTAGAACCTGTATCATGGTTTGAACGTGGAACATCAACAGTATTTCCACCCAGTAACTGTTTTGGGAACATCTCGAAACACGATCGTGACAATTCAACCCCTGAGGAAATCCACCGTACCGTCGGAAGAGCGGCCTCGTCTCTCTTCTGAGCACGTTAGTGCACCAGCAGTCTTCCCTAACACCATCAAGGCAAACAGAAAGGGGGGTGGGGGTGGTATTGCCTTCTCATCTTTACAATGGACCTTCAAAGGATCTTTCTACACAAACCGACTGCAATCCCTTCCCCTCCCTCGTTGATTCCGAAAACGCAGGCGACTTTGGCACCTTGAGCAGTAACGTAAGAGTTAATGTCTCCCCAGCGACGCTATGACCACGGTGGGGCTCTACGGGAGGGTTAACGATTTTAGCGGCTGCGTCAACATCGTGTCTTAGTAACAACGTCTTTTCCCCACAAAATGACAAAGTTGTCTCCCATATCTGTATAGTAACTACAATAGTTAAATCCCCCCCCCCCCCCATCTATACAGCTAGTGCCCACTTTTAACTTTTATCTTTTAAACCTTTATTTGTCCTCCAGGGGTGGAAATTGCAGTTATTTGTATCTAATCTGTATTTTACATTATATTTGTTATCTTATTCTGTTTCACCCTTATTATGTTACACATATGTTCTATGTTTGCTCTTTTCTGTCAAAGTAAATTCTGCATAGCGAATAAAATTGATTCTGAATGCTGCTGAAATGAGAAGGCGATCATCAGACTGTCATCGGGGACTGTAGAAAGATGACAACAGGAAGTGTGACTGTAAGGGGGGGGGGGGCACTCACACACACTGCCGACACTCCCTGCACTCTGGACGTAATAAAAAATCAGCAACTGTTACATATTTATAGCCAACGTTCCCTTGATTTGCCATAAGGTTACATCAAGGTGGCGCAAGGTGAATTGACACTTGAAAAATCCCTGCCACACCTTGCCACAGAGGGGTTTCTGCTTTGAAGGCTATGTATGGCTAACAGGTGGATACTAACTTGTTATTTAAATAAACAAGAGTACAGTGCGTTCCTTTCGTACCCGCTTTCGCTCGGAGGACAGCAGCCATTCGACTTTGTTAGGTTCTATCGACAACCCGCCGTCCAAATTTCACCACGTAATGAACATGGCAGCAACATGGCCTTTTACAGGGAGTCGATGGATTCTTTTTCACTTGGTTGCTCCGGTTACACGGCAACAACCAACGCAAGGGCCGCTGGTCGGTGATATTTCAGCCTCAGACGTGACACCCTGGATGGGGGAGAGTGAGGGGCAGGGAGGGGGCGGGCCTGGTTCGGAGGCAGACAATTAGAGAAAGAGCTTCTTTGATGGGAGCTGACACGTTCGCGAAGCCCAGAGGCGCTGGGGGAGGAGATTGGGGGTCGGCTTCTGGGAACGGAGGGCGACGTTATGACGGCATTATCTCACGCCCCCCCCCCCCCTTTTTCTCACGGAAGGTGCACGTTACACGCTTGCGCCTGGATAAAGCGCGAACGTGTCTTCTCGTCCGACAGACCCCCCCCCCCTTATGAAACTCCCTCTGTTTGAAGTAGAGGGAGGGGAGGGAGAGAGAGAGAGTACCGGTGTCTGAACTCGGGGAGGGGGGGGGGGGGGGGGGGGGGGAGGCACCTGATCAAAGCCGTCCACCTCGCTCCGCCGTAGAGACACTCAGGAAACAGTCGCGCGGTTTCCAATCCTTTTCATCCTCCCGTTCCCTCTCTGCTGTCGTTTCTCGCCCGGCCATTCTCTCTCGTTCCGTCTCGAACGTAAATGGGAATCGCGATCGTTTGTTAGAGCGATATTTACGGCGTGAATAACCACGTAATGGTGGCAGTAATTGACGTGGCCTTGTGCCGCTTTAGATCTTCACAGCGAGAGGGTGATTCTGTTCTGGAACATTCTGATGACAACGTTCAAAGTATTGTTAATATTGTTGAAAGTGTTGTTGTTTTGGACGAACGTAACCCACGCACTCACAACATGGCTCACTCGCCTCTTTCTAATGACCTGTCGTGAAAGGTTTTCCCTTAAAAAGGCTAAATATGTATGTATCCGTTTTACGTTTGGGTTTAGATTTTTCCTCCAGAGGGCTTGTTTGTGAATTGCCATGCACACACTCCTTAATAATCTCCGGGAGGGAACACAAAAAAAGAAAGAACATTCTGGAGTGTGCGAACAGCGTTGGTCCATCAGCAGTCTTGTGCTGCTGCCTAACAGCACTGTACGCTTCCCACATTCACCTAATGGCCACCCTCGGCCAAATGTCATAACAATGTTGAAAAGCTGTTCTGCTTCAGCAGCCATATTGTGCTATGAAAACCAAACTCACTAGCTATGGGATGTGGAGGGCTTCATGCACACATGTCTCTGCTGCTGAGGAGTAAAAATTCCTTTGGTTTTAGGTTTGTGTGTGTGTCTTCTCCCCCTCCCTTTCACACTATATTGCTGTTTACCTTCTCTCTGTCTCTCTCCCCCTCTCTCTCTACCCCTCCCTCTCTTGTCCCCCCTCCCTCCCCCTCTCTCTCTACCCCTCCCTCTCTTGTCCCCCCTCCCTCCCCCTCTCTCTCTACCCCTCCCTCTCTTGTCCCCCCTCCCTCCCCCTCTCTCTCTACCCCTCCCTCTCTTGTCCCCCCTCCCTCCCTCTCCCTTCTCTCCCTCCCTCTCTCTCATCCCCTCCCTCCCTTTCTCTCTACACCTCTCTGCCCCTCCCTCTCTCTCCCTCCCTCTCTCCTCTCTCTCTACCCCTCCCTCCCCCCCCTCTCTTCCCCTCCTTCCCCCTCTCCCTCTCTACCCCTCCCTCCCCCCCCTATCTTCCCCTTCCTCTCTCTCTCCTCGCTCTGACATCTGTCTCAGCTTCAGATGGCAAGATCCACCAAGCCAGGCAGGAAGCCATTATCACAAGCTCTTCTTCATCTTAACTACAGCGCTTAGGCAAGCCGCATCATTAATCAGGAGAAGGAGAGGAGGGAGGATGAGAGGGGTAAGGAGAAAGGGGGGGGGGGGGCGAGGAGTAAAAAGGAGGATGAGGGGAGAGGGAGGAGAGCAAAGGATGGAGGGAGGGTGCACACAGGACAGAACAGAAAGTTCTGGATTCTTTTGGATTCTCTGTCTGTAGAGGATAAATGACTTGTTTTTCTGTAATGAAGGAAACCATCAAGGGACAAGGATTCGCTAGTAAATCTTCGGCGTAACGAAATTACCTTAAGAGCACCGAGGAATAGAAACGATCTTCTTCCCAACACAGAAAACATTTGCCAGAACTCAGCCCCAAAAGACTAAGCGGGTTCGAGAGCAAAGACGTCTTTGTTTTTGGGGGGGCGAAGAGCATGTTCTCCGTCACTCCACGGACGTTCTAGAGTGTGGGGGTGTGATCACTGCTACCCTCCCTCCTCCCCCCACCCCCATTAACACAAGCCTCCTCTATTTAATCTCCCCTGCCGCGCAGCATTGATGGAATCAAACCTCCAGGCGAGCGAAAGGGGCGGCTCTCCTTTCATGTCGACGCCAGAGCGAGCCAAGCGCCCCTCCAGTCCTCCTCCAGCGCCAGGCAGGCAGGAGTGTGGGAGGCCCACTCAACTCATCGAGCCAGAGTGGTCCTTTGACGGAGAAGAAGTGGCGTGGGGGGGGCGGGGGGGGAGTCGAATGGTCCGCCTGAAACGCTCGTACACTCTTTGAGTTCCTACAAATGGGCCTCCATCGCACCCAGATTTAGGTTTAGGACTAACACTCACACACTCAACAATATATGACAGAGAGGAAACAACCCCCCCAAACTCAACATAAGTCCCCCCCCCCCCCCCCATCCCCCCCCCGTCACACACTTGGAACCCAGAGGTGGGGCGAATACGTTTGGTTCACCAATCCACACGAAGACGAGGCGTCTCTCCTTCCGGCTTCTCCGGCGGCAGCGCGGCGCAGCGATACCTCATCCTGGTCCCCCTTCTGCTGCGATTAAACGTGGTCGGAGCTGGAGCGGATATCGTGCGGGGGGGGGGGGGGGGGGGGGCCTCCATCCATTTCACTTCGCTCCACACTTCGCATTTCAGTAGAAAAAGGCTCGCTTGAAATCGTCGAGTCAGCTTTTCCCTCCAACATGGTAATTTAAGGGCTTCCATACCCCTATTGATCTACGCTCTCTCGCACACGCGCTTCCACACACAAACCGCTGCGGGTGTGCTGTGGTCTTCACTATAAACCAGGTGGTATTCATGTAGCTGTGGAGGGGAAAAAGGAATCCCTTTGTCTGGACCAATTTGGGTTTCTGTGTCTAAAGAACTTACCTGACAAATCAATGAACCTAAACCGTTTTCCTTTCTTGAGACAGTTCTTTGAATGAGAACGTCTCTTTGGTGAAATTCGCTCCCTTTCCCTCCTCGCCTGGGAGAGGAACTTCGAAAAGTATGTTCCTCGGCTTCGCTTGCCTCATCCTTGACAAGCGACGTTTATACGACTTCGTCCCTCCTGTGAACCCTAAGATTTTTGCTGGCATCTGTCAAATACACTCCTGCCAGCTGATATATTTTCTTACTCTGTTTGTGTCCGTGTGCAATGAGAGACCAGCGAAAACCATTAGCGTTAGGAGTGCAAGTGAATGCATTACGAGACAAAACAAAAGACTCATTAGTCTCATGCAATACAAACATACATTCATTTTTCTGTATTATTCAGTATTTCAGTGCCTTCTGTGTAGCTGTTTGTGGCCGACCGTGTAGTTATGTGTGTGTGGGACACCGTTCATGAACCCTGACCGCTGACCTCCTCACTCTAGGTACAGTCATATGAAAAAGTTTGGGAACCCCTCTTAATTTTTTGGATTTTTGTTCATAATTAACTGGGATTTCAAAGAAGCAAATTCCTTTTCATAAATGACAAACTTTAGGGAAACAGGAGTATTTCAGCAGTGTCGTTTTGTTTATTAGAATAACAGAAAATATGCAATAGGCATCATAACAAAATTTGACGGTGCATAAATTTGGGCACCCCAACAAAAAAAATGACATCAGTACTTAGTTGAGCCTCCTTTTGCAAAAATAACAGCCTCTAAACGCCTCCTGTAGCCTGTGATGAGTGTCTGGATTCTGGATGGAGGTATTTTTTACCATTCTTTGATACAAAAGCGCTCCAGTTCAGTTAAGTTTGATGGCCGTCGAGCATGGACAGTCCGCTTCAAATCATCCCATAGATTTTCGATGATGTTCAAGTCAGGGGACTGTGACGGCCATTTGAGAACATTGTACATTTCCCTCTGCATGAATGCTTTTGTAGAATTTGAACAGTGTTTAGGGTCATTGTCTTGTTGGAATATCCAACCCCTGCGTAACTTCAACTTTGTGACTGATGCTTGAACATTATCCTGAAGAATCTGTTGATACTGGGTTGAATTCATGCGACCTTCGACTTTAACAAGGGCCCCAGTCCCTGAAGTAGCCACACAGCCCCACAGCATGATGGAACCTCCCCCAAATTTGACAGTAGGTAGCAGGTGTTTTTCTTGGAATGCAGTGTTCTTCTTTCGCCATGCAAAGCGCTTTTTGTTATGACCAAACAACTCAATTTTTGTCTCATCAGTCCAAAGCACTTTCTTCCAATATGAATCTGGCTTGTCTAAATGAGCTTTAGCATACTCCATGCGACTGTACCTGTGGCGTGGGCGCAGGAAGGGCTTCCTTCTCATCACCCGGCCATACAGATGTGCTTTGTGCAAATTGCGCTGAATTGTTGAACGATGTACAGATACACCATCTGCAGCCAGATGTTGTTGCAGGTCTTTGGAGGTGATCTGTGGGTTGTCTGCAACCATTCTCACAATCCAGACCTGGGTTTAACTGCAACTGTGCCTGTGTCCTTCCATTTCCTGACAACATTTCTTACAGTCGAAATTGACAGTTGAAACCTTTTGGAAAGCTTCTTGTAGCCTTCCCCTAAACCATGAAAACGAACAATCTTTGTTTTCAGATCTGTGGAGAGCTGTTTTGATGATCCCATTCTGTCTCACTTCAGCAGAGAGTCAAAGAGAAGTGCAACTTGTATTTGGGCACCTTAAATACCTTTTCCCATGATTGAACACACCTTTCTATGAGGTTCAAGGCTTAACGAGATAATCCAACCAATTACATTTTTCAAGTCATCAGTTTTACATGCTGTTACATGCATTCAAATCAGCAAAATCATAAGGGTACCCATATTTTTGCACAGGCATTTTTTCACAATTTATTTAATTTCATACAACTAAAAACTGCTTCGCTAAAAATCTTTGTTTGGAAAACACCCCAGTACTTAGATCTTCCTGGTTAATGAAAGACATACCACTTTTATCTTTTTTTGCGTGAAAGCAGAGTCAATTATAATGCCGGCTGAGAGGGGTTCCCAAACTTTTTCATATGATTGTATGCCTCCGTAACTCCTTCTTCCTCCTTTTGAGGAAGCAAGACAGGTCGGCCGGCACCAGGAGAAATTGTTAATGGCTGACGACGCTGAGGTTGTCTGGTAGGCTAGAAAGGATGCCTTGTATATGTCTCCCCTCCCCGCCCTCCACTCCCTTCCTTCTTTCCTTCCTTCCCTCCCTCCATAACTCTTTCCCTCCTTCCCTCTGTCTTTCCCTCTATCCCTCCCTCCCTCCCTCCATCACTCTTTCCCTCCCTCTCTCCTCTCCTTCCCTCCCTCCCTCCATCACTCTTTCCCTCCCTCCCTCCGGCTCTCCCTGCCCTCCCTCCCTCCTTTCCTTCCCCCCCTCCATCACTCTTTCCCTCCCTCCGTCTCTCCCTCCCTCTGTCTCTCCCTCCCTCCCTCCTTCCTCTCCCTCCCCCCCTTGTTGTTTGTATCTCTGGACGCTCAGTATTTATGGAGTTGACATGGTGCCACCCTTCGATTATCTGTGCCAGGGGAACGCAGCCATGGCCTCGGCCAATCCGCTACGCTGTTAATCGTCCAGACACTTAACCAAAGCGCTGTTTTCTAGAGAAGAGGCCAAAAACCCATCACGGAATCCTTTTCATTTTGTGACTTCTATTTTCACGGTGGACACACCCTTCCCCTCTGGCGTGGGAACGAACGTTGACCCTCTAATTCATGCGCTGCAACACTGCGGTCGACCTGAAGGAGGCGTTTGGCTCGGAGCGAGCGCTAATGTACGTGGGCTGGCTTCAGGTTGCCAGGCTTTCGTACACAAAGTCACAACGAGGAGCTTGATAGGAGAACAAACACAGGTTTTGAGTGAAAGCCTTGGATATCCTTTTAGAGTTTAACACACCACCGTTTCAGCTCATGTCAAAGTCACTCCGGACTAAGGTCGGGACTGCCTGACCTCACGAAGCACAGGGGAGGGAACGAGAGAGAGAGCGAGAGAGAGAGAGAGCGAGCGAGAGAGAGAGAGAGAGAGAGAGAGAGAGAGAGAGAGAGAGAGGAAAGACAGAGGAGGCGTTTTCCCGCCAGCTCTACCACGCAAGATGGGGGGGGCCACAAAGAAACACAACGCTACCTTCCGTTAATTCCTTTGCCACGTCCAAGACATCCATGCAGTCAGCAGTAGACAAAACAAGCGAGCGAGCCTGCCAAAAATACTCCCCCCTCCATCTTAAAGCTCCCCCGACTTGGCAGATCCTGGGGTTTCTGTACGCTGCACTTTGTTGTCGAGAGCGCCAGGGAGAGAGGCAGGGAGCGACTTGTGAGTAAGACTACATCCCCGGCAGTCTTTGCTCTCAAAGGGAAACAACAACAAAACAAGGGAGGCGCGGCGAATCATTGCGCTATAGCTTCACAGCCGAGCGTCGTGGCGCCGCCGTCAGCCGCGCCCGGCTCGCCGCGGTCTCTTTGTCGGGTTCCTCAAGCGGACCTCGCGCAACAGGCGCTTCCGGAGTTGAAGATGGTTGGGGGGGGGGGGGTGTGGTTTACGAGAACCCTTTTTGGTGTCGTCTCGCAGCGTGGAGTGGGTTAAGCCTTGTCGGGGCGGCACGGACGTCGCCAGCGGACACTCGAACATTGTTGGCAGGATTGGCTGATGGCGAGGGGGGGGGGGGGGTAAAGACAAACGTCTCTAATTGACGGTGTTCTTTTAAGACAGACGACCTGGGCCCGTAAACTAAACACACGCCTACACACACCAGAGAAAGTCAACGTAATCTGTCTATATATCCTGCCTCCCCTTAAGTAGATACAGCAGGCGATAAGCCCTGTTTACGGGACGAGGTTGAAGTCTTCCGCGCCATCTGGCCCGTCTGACAGTCTTGTCAAACTTCTCCGTTCGCTGTCTCAATCGCCCCGGACGTTTCCAGATTTTGCCTTTTCTTCCCGCCGAGCGTTAATTGTGATGCACGTTAGAGCGTCGCTTGGTAAAAGCGCAGGGCTGACAGTGTATCTGTTAATCACTCTGACAGCTGGACAGACAAGGTGCTTCCCATCAGCTGCTAATGTAGTTACGCTAGTTCTAGTTCTATGGGTAATGTGGCACAGCTGGTTAGGGCTTTGGGCTGGTAATAGGAAGGTTCGAACCCCGGCTGTGGCACCATGACCTTGTGTTCTTGGGCAAGGCACTTCACCCTATTTGCCTCAGGGGGGATGTCCTTGTACTTGCTGGAAGTCATTCTGGATAAGAGTGTGTGCAAAATGACTGAATATAAATGTAGTTCTAGCCTCCAGATCTGCATTCTTATTGTCTGAGGGATCGTAAAACCGCAGAGTTAAAGTGGATGAGGATCCTAGTACTTCTGTTGTTCTTATTGTTTTAGTCACGTCTGCACGTATTTGATCTACCCAGGAGACAGTGATTGAATTCATCTCTGAGAGAAAGCGAAGTAAAGAGAGAGAGAGAGTGAGAGAGGAACTCAACACAGTTGCGTGTTTTTTTTTTTTACTCCCGCTCTTCTGGCTCGACCCATTTCTGTCATGGGTCGGCAGAAGCAGCGTTCAAACGCGGGTCGTCAATCTCCCGCTCACGGTGAAGACCAAAGGAAAAAACAAAGCCCTGGTCGCACTTGCCTCGACTCGTCACGCCTTCTCAAAACACCACGAGGAAGCTCGGTCGCACAACTCCACACCGTACTTTGGTTTTCGAGGGGGTCATTTTTCTGGGATCCGATAATAAATAAATACGAATAAATCATTCCTTATTAGTCCCACAGTGGGGAAATTTCACAGGCACACGCACGCAATGCATTGGCTGAGATTCGAACCCCCACCAGGTTTTCTGCAAATAGCCAGACGGGACGAGGCTACTACGAGCCAACGGTGCTGCCCAATGAAGCCACACGCGTTGCAGATGATAACCAAGCTTGGTTCCACGGACAAACGGCGGTGACTTTGGCTCGCTCTGATCGTTCTGAAGGGTCTCCTGGTTTCAATGGCTCCGGATGGGGGAGGAGCAGAGGGGCCGTGTGGATGGAAATCTGGCCGTCTCAAAGTATAGATTTGGTCTGAGAGCCTTCAGAGAGCGAAGTGTTTGCGTCGACAGCCGGTAGGATGGGTGTGGAGTTTTGAATGAATCCTTCAGGGCAAGACTGTTGTACTGTTGCAGTTGTAAGATGGTTTCCAGCAGAGCAACAAAGACACATGGAGACATGGGTTTCTCATCTTGGTGATGGGCTCTAGACTGAGGTATTGACTTCTTGATAGCTGAATATTCACTTTAGAAACAATTCCCAAAATTGAGCATGAAGTTATTGCTAACATCCCCTGAAAAAACTAATTCATGATTTCCATTGGTTTTTACCTGAATGTAAGTGTACAGTTTGGGAGATAATTCCCAAGCACGCAACATCAGATAGCCACAGCCGGGAATTTAACTCGCAACCTTCCGATTATCAGGCCAACGCCTTAACCTGCTGAGCCACCTGACTTCCTCCACCAGCAGACTCCAGTCCCTGTAACGAATAGCAAAGCCGCAACAAAACATAGATCTGCTCACCACTTCAACTATGACGATGATGTATAGTTATTACTTCACAAAGGAAGTGATGGTTGACGTCATCTATCTTTTCCTGAGCGGTTTGGTCTTCACCGGGACAGGAAATGTTCCCTGTGACATTTTCAGGACACCATCTTGAATCATTAGCTGCGAAGAGGATGCCAGATTTATTATTGCGTATGTCCCTGAAGCTTGGTGGCGCCGTACAGGACCTGTGACTGTGCGGCAGGTGGTCTGTCAAAGGCAGCGTGGGGGCAGCGGGAAGGAAACAGGATCGTCCGCTCCCAAGTTCACTCAAAGTGACAAAGTGACAAAGATGTCACTGGAGGGCCTCTTCCAAAGAGGGGGAGTCGGGTGGCGCAGTCGGTTAGGGGGTCGAGGCTAGGTATCAGAAGGACCCTGTTTTGAACCCTGGCTGCGCCAATGTGAGGTTGTGTCCTTAGGAAAGGCACTTCACCCTACTGGGAGTCAGGTGGCTCAGCAGTTAAGACGTTGGCCTCATGATTGGAAGGTTGTCAGTTTGATTCCTGGCTGTGGCTATGTGATGTTGTGTCCTTGGGCAAGGCACTTCACCCTACTTGCCTCAGGGAGAATGTCCCTGTACTTAATGTACACTTAAAGTCACCATGGATAAGAGCGTCTGATAAAAAACCCCATGTAAATACCGTCCATGAAGTGAGCTGGTGGCTGCTTTTTCCGGAAATCACTGTATGTGGTCTTTCCACCGCTTGTTCACGCTGCTGTTTTTCCAGAAGTTGCCCCCTGCCCCCAAGGTCAGTATCCTCTCAGACGTTCTCCACCAGAACACTAGGAACCTGAGGAACAGACGCTGTCGGTCCTATGTAATCATATCATACAACAACATGTGGGACTTTTACCCTGTCAAGACTGTAAACGTGGAATTGTAGCGTGTTAACGTCGAGGTAACACATTTGTTTGAGTGCCGACTCTAAGTGCCTATTGCGTTAAAATTCGCGTTCATCATTTATGTATTACTGTTGTTTTTTCTTTCTGTGCGCGTGTGTAAGAGAGAGGGAGAGAGAGCGGGCGGGAGTGATAATGGAGGAGGAAAAAGAGACACATGTTGAGGTGAGCTACGACCAGTCTATCTCCGCCATCCCTCAGACCCCCCCCCCCCCCCCCCCCCCCCCGTTCCCAGGCTGCCCCTCTTCCTGTGAGCGGTGGAGTGATGAGTGTGGCAGACGCACCGGCCAATAACCGGGCAGGTAATGAAAACGAATGGCGGTCATTACCTGCACTATATACCATAATGCTGCAAAACCATAACAAAGACAGACAATACTATCACAGTCGACACAGGACACTACCTCCATCTTCCCTCCACCTTTACAAACTTCTGTTCGGATGCAGCTGTGATGCTATGGCCGATCGTTGAAGGCAATTCCAGTGGAAAACTGCCTGTTCTACATGTTAGTAACCATTCTTGACTGGCCACTAATGACTGCAGTTAGGGTTAGGGTTAGTCAGTTAGTCACTCAGTTTAATTGGTCAGTTTATTGATCGGATTATTGATATCAAACAAGATACATTAGTTCTTTCAATACTGCTTTCCAGATTCCGATAGATCTATCAAGTTGTGTCCCATTCACAGGAATCCTCTCAGGAGGGTTAAGACATTACCTTGTGTTCGTTTGAGGGAAAATAAGCGAGAAACATTTGTTATTTTAAGTGTTTTTCTATATGTTGTATATTCAAATATGCACTTTTATCTTAAATGACACACAGAATAGGTTGTGTGAACCCTGCCTCTGCTACAAAAAAACGACATTTGGCAAGCGCAAGACGGAATACTCACAACTCCCTGACAGTACTCGATGCGGCAGTCATCCGGCATGTTCCGCGTAGCGTTTCCACTTGCTTAGTCATGTACCACCTCCTCAATGTACTCTTTAACGCACGATTCTTTTCATTGTACATTTGTTTGTGTATCTGTACCTGCTGTTCAGCTGCGTCAGAGTTGATGACATCCTGTCTGTCTGTCTGCCTGCCTGCCTGTCTGTCTGTCTGTCTGTCTGTCTGTCTGTCTGTCTGCCTGTCTGCTAGGCCAAGTTGACATGAGTTCATACTAGGGCTGTCAACGAATATTCTAAATTCGAATATATAATCGAATAGTGTTTAAAAAACGACTGTTTGAGACTACCATATTTGGGACAAGAATCACAACCTTAAATTTCTTGCACAAAACTTTTGATCAACACTCAGCATTTGTTTATTGTTGTCGTTCATTTAAACTGCTATGCAGAGAGCGCGACAGTGCGGGAGAGAGAGAAAGAAAAAGTGCGTGTGTGCGAGCCAGCGAGAGGCCAAGGTCTGCGGTCTGGGCCATTAGACTCATCGACTCGCGTTCAAATTCGGCGCCGTCCGCTTTCCCTCAAGAGCGGCGAGAGACTGAGGGGGCCGAGTTGGGCTGGTTTAGCAAACGCAGCGAGGCGCCGGAGTCCCTCAGAACCCAGAAAATGAAGAGAGAGCATTATCTGTCTGTCAGCTCCGCTTAATGACAACAATATTCAAATCCTAACCTACTTCCCCAGCGCTGCGCGAGCCAGAGCTGTGGCAGAGAGACACCCGCAGACCAGGAAAGGATTATAACGAGAACGAGAGGTAGACTGCCTCCTAATTAGCGGATGACGAGCGGGCGGACGAGCCCCCCCCCCCCCCCCCCCTTTATTTCTCTCTCTTTTCCTTGCATTCCAAAATTCTTTCCTTTCTGGCATCTCCTATCAGGCAGGGAAAGAATCAAACAGCTTTTCATGTCTATTCAGGAGAGGGTTGGGAGGGGGGGGGGCGGGGGGACGGGGGGGCGAGGAGTACCTTTTCTCCCACCACCCCCCCGTTCATGTGGCAGGCTGGCTGGCGGATCTCGACGCGGCTCTCCACCCTGGCTGGCTCAGTTTCCGAAGTGGGCACGCTGGGGGGGGGGGGGCAGGGGGCGCGGGGGAGCCGTAGCTAAATTTAACACGGCACGCGCTGACACGGCTTTTCGCGGCGGCGGCGTCTACCCACGGTGTTATAGAAGGCGCCGGGGTGGAGGAGCGACCAGACGCCTCCCTGCTTTCTGCCGTTTTCCGTCTCTACTGACGCCGCTCCCCTTGTCATCGCCCAAAATAGAAGCTGGAGATCCGCGCGTCTTCCGCCACCTTGCGCCCCTGTTATTTCTCGTTCATCCTCCAGTCCTTGTACCTTTGGAGGGATCAGAAATTCAACAAACAAAGAAAAAAAAGGATGTAACTCTGTGATGTAGTTAGCGTTAGTTAGTATCTAAGGATGGGCCTACACAGACAGGGGAAAAACATGTTCAACTGGGGGCATGTCTAGTGCGTCCGATGCCCAGATGCCTCGGGAACGTGACCCTGCGGTTATGTTTGGGTTCTAAGTTACACTCAGGCCGTTTGATTGGTCCCACCTCCGATTCCAGACTCTGACCCTGTCAGAATAATCCTGTGGGCAAACCAGTCAAAGTCAGACATGACGCACTTTTTCTTGGCATTTACTGCAAGAAACTGCAAACCACCGACGACTGAATGAATGGGTATATATAGTACAGGGGGAGGAGGGGGTATATACACAGTAGTGCAAACAGTGGAGCAAAATCACAGTGGTAAGTTTTTAAGGTGTCGTGTGCTAAAGTGGCTTGTGCAGAGTGCAGTGGGATTCTGGGTGGGAGTGTGGGGGTGTTGGTGGTGGGTGGCATTGTCATACTGAGTCCCTGTTGAAGAGGGCAAGGGCAGAAGGGTAGACGCTGTTCCTGTGGCGAGAGGTTTTGGTCCTGATGGACCGCAGCCTCCTGCCAGAGAGGAGCAACTGAAGCACAGAGTGTCCTGGGTGGGAGGAGTCGGCCACATGTATGGATATAACCCTAACAACAAGCAACGCTTTCAGGAGATCCCTTTGAAATCTTTGTGGCCGAAGTGGCCAGCTTCTCTAATGCATAATCAAATGCGTATCTGGAGAGAAGATCTTCTTTTGATCATGGGGAGGGCGACTTTGGGAAAAGCTCTTCCCGTATGACGCTATCTCAGCGCCCACAGCACTTCCTCTTATGAGGAATAGAACAAAATGTAGCCGGGGAATTGATTTAGCAGGAAATGCCTACCCCGTCTTGCGAAAGGTAAAAAACGACTGATCATACACACAAAAAAAGAGAAAGAAAGCTCTTAGAAGGTGTTTCTCTCCCGGCTCCAGTTGCAGAGTGGAGGTAGACAACAGGACTGAATAACGTCAACAACCTCTACGTTGCTGCTGAAAGGTTTCAGGTAATCATGGAGATTCTTGGGCTGTGCAGCATTGTTCTGTGCCTGGTCAACGGAGGAGTTCTTTCTTGAAAACGTCAGGCCTGGAAATGTAATGTTGTTTATGACACACACACCTAGTTCAAGAAGCAAACATGACCTTTTCGGCAAACGCAAGGGCGTAGATTTGACTTTGACATTGGGGGGAAGTGTGGGGGGGGGGGGGGGGATTTGAAAAAGATGCTATCTTCTCTTTCTCAATTTCAAAATAAAAGTTCCAAATGTACACTTTTTTTACCCTGCGGTATAGGCTAATTTTTTGTGTGTGTGTGTGTGTGTGGGGGGGGGGTGACATGACACATAGAGCATTTTACAATATTGAGGGGGACACATCCCCCCCCCCACCCCCCGGTTCCTATGCCAATGGGCCCAAGCATGCTACTAGATATGTTTTTTTGTTTTGTTTTTATTGTTACAGCTTTCATCCTAACCCAGAAGATATCCAGCATTATCATGAATTCCCCATACAGCACTTGGAGAACCATCTAGAACGATGGACAAATATGTTGCAACACACATTGTGTCATTAATCAGATTCAAGTGTTTCCCGCTAGACAGAAACACAATAAAAGTGGAAATTAGTATTTCAACAATTATCTTCATCCGAAACACTGTTTTCTCCAGCAATAAAAGATGGAAGCCAATGATTCACTGGCAGCGAGCCTAATACAAAACGTGATGCTTGTAATGTTATGGTTGCAGTGTTTATATGATCGTTCAACACTTCCATAATTTCAGTGCTTTTCTTTAATGCTTTATATTAACATCTATAATCAAATTGACAACGGTGCATTGCTCACTATAAAGCATTAACTATGCATGCTTGATTGAATCCTAAAAAGGTCAAACTTCTATTTGGTCTTTCCTACTAGAGAACTCTCTTAACCTACAAAGTGTAACCCGTTGGAATAGTGGTGACCTGTGCATCAGGATGTTGCATTAAATGAACAATCCAAAAACCAGCAAACATTTCACAGAGCTACGGGGCGGAATCTAAAATTGGGAGATCAAGTCAACCGATATGTTCCTCGTCCAGCTCCACCACTCGTAAACCACCGAACCAAAGGCAGCCGCCAGCGACGAGCTTAATACGGAGGCCAAGAGGGAAAAACACCAATCAGAGAGTTAGCGACGCGGACGGGAGTGACTGTTTGCGACGTCGAATCATTCCCGCGTTAGAGTGTTCGGGAAGACTGAGCTGTGAAGAGATGCGTCTCGCTATTGTGTCGCAGGGATACAGTTCATTAGGCTACAGCCCCCCCCACCCACCATCCCCACCACCTCCCCACAACACTCTCTGTCGCCCAACTGTGCCGGAGTGAAAATCCAACGGAGATATCAGCCACTTCCGGGGAGTCGTGTGGAGCAGTGGGTTAGGGAGTCGGGCTAATAATCGGAAGGTCCCTGGTTTGAAAACCTGACTCTGCCAACATGATGTTCTGTCCTTCTATGAAGGCACTTCACCCTACTTACCTCAGGGGGGAATGTCCCTGTTCTTGCTGTAAATCGCTCTGGATTAAAGCATCTACTAAATGACTACATGTAATGGAACTTCCTCCGCAGTCCTACAGATACAGGAGACCGTGACATCATCACCCACACGGCTTTCGCATGTAAATAAATAAATGATTGTGCGATTGCTTTTAGCATAATGCTAATTAGGACACTGTGCCTTTGGAATGCGCTGGTTATCTTCCGGGTGGCTTGGTGGAGCCTTGGCCCCCCCTGCAGCCAGGCCCCATTCAGAGATGAGTGAGTCAGAACAGGCTGTCCTCTGTGGCAGGAATTGGCACTTAGTCAGACCAAGGGGGCCTGGCTGTCTCCCCACATAGTCAAGAGTGGCACCTCAGCAGATGTGACGTGGGACTAAGTGTGAGTGTCCGGACACACACACACACGCACAGACCGATCTGACACAGAGCAGCAGCTCCCCCTCACTTTCGGAACTTCTGTGTGCTTATCTGTGTGTGTGTGTGTGTGTCTCTGTGTGTGTGTGTCTCTGTGTGTGTGGTAACTCATTTTAGGTTGCCAAAGTCTTTGCCAACTGTCATTCTCACTCACAGGACTGACATGTCCTTGTTACTGTGGACCTCCTGCACCCTTCAGGACTTTTCCCCCTCCGAATGACATATTTCCAGCGATTAAAACATGGAAAAAGAGGTTCTCTCACACAGATGAATAACCATAACTCTTAGCCCTAAATCAAGTCTCAAATCACATTATAATTTGATAATGTGATAGATGTTTGATGATTGTCTGTGAGTTCTCCCATCCAAAAGTCCAGTTACGTAATGACCGTCTGCGGTGCGTGAGATGACGGATGTTTAACAGATGTAAAGCTACATGAGCTACATGGTTTAGCGTCAGCACGCTAGCATCAGTGTTCTAGCATCAGTGTTCTAGCATAAGCGCGCTAGAATCAGTGCACTAGAATCAGTGCACTAGCATCAGTGCGCTAGAATCAGTGCACTAGCATCAGTGCGCTAGAATCAGTGCACTAGCATCAGTGCGCTAGAATCAGTGCACTAGCATCAGTGTGCTAGAATCAGTGCACTAGCATCAGTGCGCTAACATCAGTGTGCTAGAATCAGTGCACTAGCATCAGTGTGCTAGAATCAGTGCACTAGCATCAGTGTGCTAGAATCAGTGCACTAGCATCAGTGCGCTAGAATCAGTGCACTAGCATCAGTGTGCTAGAATCAGTGCACTAGCATCAGTGTGCTAGAATCAGTGCACTAGCATCAGTGCGCTAGAATCAGTGCACTAGCATCAGTGCACTAGCATCAGCGTTCTAGCATCAGCATGCTAGCGTAAGCGCACTAGCATCAGCACGCTGGCATCAATGTATTAGCATGAGTGCGCTAGCATCAGCATAATAGTCAGATGGCTCAGCGGGTGTTGGTCAGAAGGTGCTGGCCTTGTGATCGAAAGGTTGTGAGTTCAAACTCTGGCTGTGGCTATGTGACGTTGTGTCCTTGGGCAAGGCACTTCACCCTACTTGCCTCAGGGGGATTGTCCCTGTACTTAAAAGTTTAACTTGCCTTGGGTGAAAGTGTCTGCTAAATGAGATATTATCATTATTGCTAGCATGAGCGTGCTAGCTCCACATGCTCGACTCTTCTTTCCAGACACCTGAAGCGTTATCCCTTCTGTAGGAACCAACTGGAGACGAGTCCCAAAATACTTCTTCCCAACAGGCATCAGTGTTTCCCAGCTGAGCCAATTGTGAATTCCATGCGATGATTAAGGCTGCATTCAGGGGAGTATTGAGTTGGTGTTATCTTAGCCTCCAGCCAAATTGCTCTCTTTTTCTGTAAGGCCTCTGAAAGCTTTAGTGCTGTCATATTATACGTGAAGAACCCAAATGGGTGAGAGTGCTGGATTATTTATTAATGTACTTACCTTTTATTTCTGTTTTTCTCAAAGATGAAGTTCCCCCAAAAAAAGAACGAAAAATAGACTGTGGAATTTCTCCGCTTTCTTTCACACTCTTCGCATTGCAATCCACACCAAACCAGAACAATTGCAAATATCAGTGACTGCAGAGGATGTTTGAAACCAGCGCTGAAGGCATCAATGTTTAATGAGGGCTCGGCTCTCTCCAAAGGAGAGAGGATGAGGTCCTGCCTTTCTCTGGGGATCTCTGTCTGTCTATGGAGCTAAGTAGGACCTGTTTGGGGGAGGAAAACAGTGTTTGAGGGCGTTCGCCTTCAAGGGAGCTTTGGCCCTCATCCGTTTCCTTTCATCCTTTTCCATCCTCATCTCTCTCTCTCTCTCTCTCTCCACCCCTTGTCTCCTCCAAATCCCTTCACCTCTCCCCAGGTTGAAGCACAGAGCAAACAGACGGGGGTTGCGAACAAACACGGTGGGGGGGGGATCTGGTTCCAAGGCCGTGCGCCGCCCCTCTCCGTCTCGCCCTCCCCGGACAGAGGTGGAGGTCAACCCTGCCTCTTTGGGAGTCCTGAGGGTGGGTGACTGGTGGTGGTGGGAGAGGGGGGGGAATCTTACCTCAGCATACCATCTTCTCTTTGTAAGTTCTCTTACAAATTCTTAGCAGAGGAACATTTTTCAACATTAAATGGCGTTATAAAATAGGAAGACACGTATGTCTTGCATGAATCATAGGAATTGCACGTCAATGCTGAGGGTTTCCTGGACAATTCTGGCAACCAAAGTGGTGGAATTACACAGTTCACATATTATATACAAAGGGCACTCCAAATGTCTCTTCCTATTAGGAATCCTAAATGGAATGTCACCGAGCTGGCGGGGAAGGAGCCTGAGCTTGTGCAGGAAGTTGAGCGTTACCAGCTAGATATAGTCGGCCTCGCCTCCACGCACAGCTTGGGCTCTGGAACCATTATCCTTGAGAGAGGCTGGACTCTCCATTTCTCTGGCGTTCCCCGAGGGGAGAGGCGGCGGACTGGCATGGGTTTGCTGTTAGCCCCACAGCTCAATCGCCACGTGTTGGAGTTTACACCGGTGAACGAGAGGGTCGCGTCCCTGCGCCTAAAAGCCGGGGACAGGTCTGCAGAGTACCCGGCCTTCTTGGAGTCTCTGGGAGGCGTACTTAACAGTGCGCCGACTGGGGACTCCGTCGTTCTACTGGGGGACTTCAACACCCACGTGGGGAATGACAGTGACACCTGGAGAAGGGTGATTGGGAAGAACGGCCCCCCTGATCGGAACCCGAGTGGTGTTTTATTATTGGACTTCTGTGCTAGTCACAGTTTGTCCATAACTAACACCATGTTCAAGCACAAGAGTGTCCATCAGTGCACGTGACACCAGGACACTCTAGGCCGGAGGTCGATGATCAACTTTGTTGTCGTGTCTTCTGACCTGCGGCCGTGTGTCTTAGACACTCGGGTGAAGAAAGGGGCGGAGCTGTCAACCGATCACCACCTGGTTGTGAGTCAGATCCACTGGTGGGGGAGGAAGTTGGACAGACTTGGCAGGCCCAAGCGTATCGTGAGGGTCTGCTGGGAACGCCTGGCGGACCCCTCTGTCAGCGGGGTCTTCAACTCACACCTCCGGGAGAGCTTCTCACAGATCCCGGGGGAGGCTGGGGACATTGAGTCTGAATGGACCATGTTCTCGACCTCCATTGTCAATGCGGCAGTCCGGAGTTGTGGTCGCAAGGTCTCTGATGCTGGTCGCGGTGGCAATCCCAGAACCCGGTGGTGGACACCGGAAGTAAGGGATGCCGTCAAACTGAAGAAGGAGTCCTATCGAGCCGTTCTGGCTTGTGGGACTCCCGAAACAGTTGACCGGTACTGGCAGGCCAAGCGTGCCACGACTCGGGTAGTTACAGAGGCAAAAACTCGGTCTGGGAGGAGTTCGGGGAGGCCATGGAGTAGGACTATCGGTTGGACTATCGGTCGGCCGCAATACTTTGAGGATCTCCTCAATCCTGCCGTCACGTCTTCCGAGGAGGAAGCAAGACTGGGGGCTTGGAGTTCAAGATTCACCCCACATCCAAAAAATCCCTATGAAAATAAGCAGCCACAGTTGTTGACAAACGGCAATTAAAAGATTTGTTAATGCCCTGCCTGATTAGAAACACTGTGGGCGCAGGAACGTTCAGCATGCAAATTGTTTTCCTCTCCCTGCGGTTTAGGGTGGAAAAAGTCGCTTTGTTTTTATCGTAATATAAGAGCTGTCACTTTGCGCTAATCGAATACACAATTTGATACATTAGCATTTTTTACAGCATTAGTATCTTCTTAATGCCTGAATGAGCAATTATTGCCAAGATGTTGTTTTTTGGGGATGGCAATACCATTTTCTCTGAGGGTTGTTTTGGTTGCTCACTGCAAGTGGTATCTTAGTGTGTGAGTGTGTGTGCGCACGCATTATATACTATACCAGTGGTCCCCAACCCTGGTCCTCTGTCCTGCATGTTTTAGATGTTTGCCTGCTCCAGCACACCTCCGAAGAGCTTGATAACAACCCTTCATTAGAATTCTAGAGCAAGGAAGGACCAGGGTTTGACAGCCCTGCAAAACTAATCAATACAAACTAATATTTTTACATCTCACTATCTGTCTACAGTGTCAATGTCTAGTTATTTGTTGTTGAATATCAAATCTGTAGTTTTTTTCAGTGGTTTTCTGCAACCTTGATGTGGGTGCATCCTGAACTTTTACAAACATATAATTTGTTTATAGACAGTGGGCTTGAGGACCCTATGAACCAAGATTTGGCATTAATGAGGTAACTTCAGGTTTAACCCAGGGCTTTCTGTATTGGGTTAAACCTGAAGTTACCTCGTTAACGCCAAACCTTGATTCATGGTGCGGGCCCCAGGACCAGATCCAGCCTTCTTCCAGGTAACAGCAAAACACATATTCATCTTATATTTTTCATGAATATCTGAGGGTGTCTTCACGATTTAATAATGCATTTTCCTTTTCTGTACTGTTGTTTATCTAATATTTACTCTCACAAAGTGATTAATTAATTAGATTCCCATTGGCTATTAAAATGCAGGATTTAAATTAAATCGCTATGGTTAATTACAATAATGAATATCCAACCTATTTTTATTTCCTTCTGTTGCCTCAAGCTCTAAAAAGGATTCCAGTGTTGTCTTTAGATGTGTCATAAACATACATGTGCCAGTGGTGTAGCTAGTATAATTTTTTTTCTTGTAAGCATCAGAAATCTGGAGGGGGGGACATGTAAATGACGGGGCCCCCCTGTAGGTAAATAGTGGGCACGCGTCACCACCCTCACAGTACGTTTTGTTTTCCCTCTTCTCTGACAAGACCATAAGTATGTTACCGCCACGTTTTTTAACTGACAGAACGTTTTTATAGTGATACTTAGTCGCATGTTAAGTGTTTTTCCATAAATGCTTTATTGTAGCGTGAAGTATTGAGATATGAACTCTCATTCAACTTCTTTTGACTCTCCCCTATCGCTCTGTCAACTCAAAATGAGGGTTGTCTGTAACGCAGGACGTTCAGCCTGGAAGGCTCTGTCCCATATGGCGCAGAGTATTCAAAGAACACGGATCTGAGGAAACCCGCCTTATTTCTTCTTGCGTGCAGTGCTGCGCGTACCCGCTTTTCAACAGACAGATGCCATCTTGGCGGTACCGTGCAACTTTAGCGATGACTCTCTTTGAGGTTCTGTTTTTTTCCGTGTCGGGGAGAGCAGAATTAGGCCGCCTACCTGGAGACAGTGGCACAGAAGCACTTCAGAAAAGAAGTGACAGGGACTTTAAAACATCTCTATCTGGTCTAGACGTTGGAGGTTGAGAGCGACCTCAATTAATAAAACAATTTGTGGAAGTTGGACCAGAAACTTCCAGAAAAACTTCCAGAAGTTGGACCAGAAAAAGAGTCCCATGTTTGTAGGGGTGCATCCGATTTCTTTGAATCAATGATCCCTCGCTGTCCTCTAATGAGTTAATCATTTCCATGCCAGCTTGACTCGATGAAAAAGGTGACATTGGAACGTTCTTGTTTTTTCAGCTTCATGCAAATCAGCTGTTGGTATGAAAGGTAAAACTTAAATTAAATAAGATATTCAAGCACTGCTGTTGTGCTGTGCTGTAGGGTTGATAAGTAGGTAAGGCTGTTGGAGGTCCTGTCAAAAACCAGGGACGTTTGGAGGACGACATTTCGACGGTGAGCGCAGTGTCACCTAGAGATTAACCCGGAACAAAAAACCTGCGTATCACCACGCCAGCTGTCAATCACTCCTTTCTCTCCGTGTTCCTAATCCGTGTCCCCCCCCCCCCCCCAATTCCCCTTTTTAAAATACAACACTACCAAATGCGATGCAAATTAGTATGTTTTTGGCATGTTAATTAAAGACTGATGAAGGCGCCAGTGGCGTTGTTTACTGTGGTAATCTGTGTAGTGTGGAGATGCACATGATGGGAAGATTAATTTCTTCTCTGATCGCAGCGCAGCGCTCATTTGTTAAAGACATCTAGATCTGAAGATGGAATCGTAGCCTATTGTACTGCTTGTTGTATTGTGTCTACTGTCTGTCTATACCTGCTACTGAAACCCTTATTAGTCAAGTTGTGGATTGTCTAGAGAATAGTTCAAGGAGACAAATAAACAAAAGGTAAACAAAAGCATAGCCCATTGTTCATGTTGTGATTGTTCCTTCTTTTTAGTTCTTTTTGACTCTCAATAACGTTATCCTTTTTCTTCAAAACAATGAGTGTGGATTGGATAAGTCTGTACGGCCTACAGGACTTCTGATAAGAAGTTTAATAATATTGTTAATTCCTCCCGGCAGAGGAAGGAAAGAGACACCAGCTATTACACAGATGGATGTCTTGTGAGTGTGTGAGAGAAAGAGTGTGTGTTTGAGAGAGAGAGAAGGAGAGAGTGTGAGTGTCTGCTTGCTTTGCGAAGTGGGCGTACAACAAATGTGATGGAATGGGCCTGAAACCTCAAGGTGCCGTAGCCGTCAGGGGGGCTGATCAGGTGCCCTGATGGTTCCAGCGCACCCCTTCCAGACGGCTCCCCTTCCAGACGGCTCCCCTTCCAGACTGCTCCCCTTCCAGACGGCTCCCCTTCCAGACTGCTCCCCTTCCAGACGGCTCCCCTTCCAGACGGCTCCCCTTCCAGACTGCTCCCCTTCCAGACTGCTCCCCTTCCAGACGGCTCCCCTTCCAGACTGCTCCCCTTCCAGACGGCTCCCCTTCCAGACGGCTCCCCTTCCAGACTGCTCCCCTTCCAGACGGCTCCCCTTCCAGACTGCTCCCCTTCCAGACGGCTCCCCTTCCAGACGGCTCCACTTCCAGACGGCTCCCCTTCCAGACGGCTCCCCTTCCAGACGGCTCCCCTTCCAGACTGCTCCCCTTCCAGACGGCTCCCCTTCCAGACTGCTCCCCTTCCAGACGGCTCCCCTTCCAGACGGCTCCCCTTCCAGACTGCTCCCCTTCCAGACGGCTCCCCTTCCAGACGGCTCCCCTTCCAGACGGCTCCCCTTCCAGACGGCTCCCCTTCCAGACGGCTCCCCTTCCAGACTGCTCCTCTTCCAGACGGCTCCCCTTCCAGACGGCTCCCCTTCCAGACGGCTCCCCTTCCAGACGGCTCCCCTTCCAGACAACGTCAAATGTTTGCACCTGTCGCTTTTCACACAGTCACATAGCCGTCCTCGAATCTGTTGTGGTCTGGTGTGAGACCGTTTGTCTGCTCAAAAATAAAAGGCGTTTCGCGAAGAGCGACAGGGTCGCATGTACGTTGAAACGGTGGCACGCAGTCTAGAAGTTTCCGCGCACCCTCTCACCTGGCTGTTGCCCGGGGAACGAGCCATCTGTAAGGATTGGCGGTAACGAAAGCGCCGCGTACAACGCAGCGGTTGCGAGTGACGTTCTAGATTCAGGAGTTCTCAAAGTATCCTAGATTTCCTACTTCCTAACTCCGACGCACGCACGCAGCCATCGCTGGTTGCGTGGTGGAGCGACCACATCATCTTTCACCAAACAACCCGGGAAAACGATGACATGGCGGCACCGCGAGAGTGTCAAGGTAATTCGATAACGTTTTGTTTACTTGTTGACGATGCTTTCGAAGTTAGGTGAGCATTCTCAGAATAGCAGCCGTACCTACCCTTTAATGAACACATCGAGACGCTCTAAGGTGTTTATCGAAGTATGAAACGCGAGAAAGATCTCAGAAAAGATAATGCCACAGGGAGTAATCGTTGTTTGACGACTCTCACGCGGGTGACAAAAGGCTGACAATATGGATGTGAGAAAATGAGATTCTCAGTTTACCCATAGGTGTTGTTTGTCTAAGATTAGCTTCGGAAAAAAGACCATGACAACAACGTTTTAAACTCCTTCTCTGCCCGCAGAAACAACCCAGTGAGAAACACCCAAGGGAGAAACACTCAAAGAAACACCCAAGTGAGAAACACACAAATAAACACCCAAGGGAGAAACACTCAAAGGAACACCCAAGGAAAAAAACTAACAAAGAAACACCCAAGGGAGAAACACCCAAAGAAACACCCAAGGGAGAAACACCTAAAGAAACACCCAAGGGAGAAACACCCAAGGGAAAAACACCCGAGGGAGACACACCCAAAGAAACACCTAAAGAAACACCGAAAGGAGAAACACCCAAGGGAAAAACACCTGAAGAAACACCCAAGGGAGAAACACCCAAAGAAACACCTCACAGAGACTCTTAGGCATGTTTAGCCTCCCTGGTCCCTCCCCAAACTCCCTGGTCCCTGTACATCTGAGAGCCTGTAGAATTAGCGTCACCAGTTATCCATTTACCCTGTCTGTTCCTTAGTTCCTTTCTCTCTCTTTTTCATGCATTTTCCATGTTTGCATATTCCTTGTTTTGATTCCTATTTAGAGAAGTCTTTGCCTGACATTTTTACTACCCCCCCCCCCCCCCACACACACACACACACCTAGCTGGCCCTGTACTCCTGGGTTTGCCTGCAAATTTAGGACTTATGCTGCTAGAATAAATTAAACCCTCCCCTTTCACCGAGCCTTGGGTCTGCCACCAGAGCGCTGTGGAAGAATTTGGATTTCCTGTGTACTTATACTAATCACTACTGAACACACGTTCTCTGAAGACTGTTGTAACGTCATTACTGCCTGACTGTCACTATCTATGTTTACATTCTTGTGCCCTATAAAAGATGGTCCTCTCGCCTTCAGACGAGAGAGAGACATGATCGAGACCTAAGCCTTGTACTATCTTCATTTTGTTGTCAAAGGTCTGGTTATTTCTCTCCCAATTTGCAGATTGATACATACGTATTAAATCCAGAACTCAGGGGAACTGAGTCAGTCCGTTTATGAAGAGACGGACAAAACTCTTTCTTCAACAGCACCCACCCTCCTACCGCCAGAAGTCAGAAAGATGCAAGGTTAGCGGTGACGTTTCCTGGCAACAAGGTTCAGGTCCGATACTCCTTGTTGACTGCGTGATGCGCTTTGCTTGCCACCTGACTGAATCGATCGCCGTTCAATTTCTCCCTTCAACGTTTAAACGTCAGCGATCTAGGTCTTCCTCCACTGCCTTGCGTCATCGCCGGGTCATACGCACGTTCGCTGAGCGCCTCGTGGATGAGAACCCAGAACCCTGAGGCTAAAAACTTTCTTTCCAATCCTCCAGGCACACAAAGCCCTTCTAACGCTCCAGGACCTAGCGCACGTCGGGTGTTCCCCAGGCTGACTGAAACGCAGCACGCTCATGTTCGTATCTCAGAAGGGAAGTCTGGCTTTCAGTATATTTCCATAATCACTCGAATTTACAGCATTGTCAGGCACTCCGGTCGGAGTCCAATTAGGAAACGTAATTATTTGTCATTGTTTGAGAGGGTGAGAGAAAGAAAGAATGTATTTTAAGAACATCCCGGGATTTATTATTGAATGGCAATTATGAGCTGCTTGTTTTGATTATGTCTATGGCCATCTGCTGCCCAAAATGACTAGCTCTTTCTCTCCCTCACTCTTTCTACATTTTTTCCCCCGCCCCCCCCCTCCCCTCCCCCCCTTTCATTTGACCAAAAGCATCGCCACGAAAAGCAACCTTGAAAGTTTACACTGGCAATTTTCCAAAGTAGTACAGATGCTCTGTTTTCAACAGTCGCCTTCCTTTGGTGCATCTTACTTATTTTTCCTTGTCTGTACCCCCCCTCCCCCCCCATTTTTTTCTCCCCCCTCGCTAAAACCGTCAAACCACCTTTCTGCGCTAACCAGTGCTGCTGTTAAAACAGTGTTTACTTTCAGGGGCGGCTGAGCTGTAAAAATCAAACTGGAGCGATTCTGAAAGGGTAGCCCGAAGCCACAGGGAGGAGGGGGAGGTGGGGGAGGAGGGGGAGGAGGGGGATTGATTTTTTCTCTCCCCAGGTTGCTTCACCGGCAGCCGTGGCATTGTTCCACCAAAGGGGGACCTGCTGGGAACGGAGAAGGAAAGAGAAGGAGTGGGTGGGGGGGGGGGAGCGGCGAATACGCCGCGGATTTGAATACCTGATAATCAAATTACGTTCCCCGAGTGGTCAGGAACACCTGCACCGCGCTGATAAGATAAAGAACACAAAGGAATCGGCGAGAGCGTGATCGAGAGAGAACGGAAAAAAACTATAAAAAATCACAGCGCAGGATGGATGGAGGGAGAGAGGGAGAAGGTGAGGGTGGGGGGGGGGGGTGGCAATGAGGGATGAATAAAGTAATGAACTTATAACAGCTCAGGAACGTCTCTTTCATCTCTTTTTGCTCTCTCTCTCTCTTTCTTTCTCTCCGTCTGTCTGCCTCTCCTCCCCAGTGGCTCTCGACCAAGTTGAAAATCTGTTGTGTTCCTCATAGCCCCCATCTTCATCACTCATCACAGTTAACAGTAGGGGACTCAGGGGGCTGAGCGGTTAAGGCATCGGTCTAGTAATCAGAAAGTTGCCGTCAGTTCAATTCCCGGCCGTGCCAAATGATGTTGCGTTCTTCTTCACCTTGCCTCAGTTCCTGTCCCTGTACTTGCTGTAAGTCACACTGGATAAGAGCGTCTGCTAAATGACTAAATGTAAACAGTTTAATAAAGTGTCCGCATGTAATCAAGCCCTTTATCACCGGGATCATAGGTTGTCACGATTCTAACCATTCGTCACGCCAACCGGTCCACGCAGATCGCTATTGAAAGAGTTCCGAATGTACTTAATCAAGCATTCTAGAAAACTCGCGTGATGGTTGTTGTGATGGTGGCTCTCGCCAGAGGGGCCGCAACTGGCGAACGCAGCCAAGAACCGAGGGGGAACGTCGCCCTTGATCCAGTCCCGTGGGGCAGGAGGGGGAAGGGATGGTGTGTGGGGGGTGTGGGGAAGGCGGGGCACGCAGCTTGCCACAATGGCTGATGAGGGTCGTTCCGAACCCGACCGTTCGCTCATCAAAGCAGCTGTTCCCCAGGCCTCCCCGCGGAGCCCCCCCGAACGAGACCGAAATCCATCAACCGATAAACGGAGCGTGACCGCTCGGCGGGCCAAGCTCGTTAACGCTGTCCCCCCTCCGCCATGTCCCCCCCCCCCCCACGCATCCAAGAAAACGCTGTGCTCGGCCACAAACATTTTATGTTACCTACACAGGTACAACCCCACGAAGCCCTTTTTCATTTCGTACCCCTGCCAACGACGACACCGATCTATTCCACAGCCGTCGCTGTCTCACGGCGTCTTTCTCTCCGTCTCCTGGACGTGCGCCTGTTTGTTCGTGCCCTGTGTGCGTGCTCCTCACCAGCCCCCCCCCCCCCCCCCCCTCCCCCCTCCCATCGAACAAACCGGCCGGCGAGCCCGACCGTTATCCCGTCGGTGTGACATCAGGGTCCATCTCTGTCCGCTCAGACGTGGGTGGTTGTGAGCGAGGGCCTGTGGGAATGGGAAGGTAATGACATCCCGCCGGAAGGGGAGCGAGGGAAAGATTGTTTCCTCCCGCGTCTTCGGAGACGCAGATTATCCTCTGCACTGTAGGCACAAGCTCCTGTGTGTGTGTGTGTGTGTGTGTGTGTGTGTGTGTGTGTGTGCACGGGATGCATGCACATCCTGCCAGGGTAAATTCCGTGTTTGCGTAACTTGCACGGCGAATAAAAATTCATTCTCCTCGTGCTGCTTTCTGCCAAAGTGAATTCTGTGTTTGTATATCTTGCATAGTGATATAACAGATTCTGATTCCTGATTCTCATGTGATCTGCAATGTGCCAACCCGTGTCTGCCCACGTCCTGTCGTGGGAGGCCGAGCGGACGTTTTGCGACGGTACTTTCCTTGTTTTTTTTTCGTTTTGAGGGTTTCCAAGTGCTTTTATCTCGCTGGCTGACTTGAGGGAGGCCCGTTGCCCTCGGTAACGCATCGTTTTGTTGTCTCACGTTCCTTCTGGTGCTGTAAGGTCAGCGAAGAGTGACCGAGCACTCGATCAAGAACACAAGGACACTTGTCAATACCGCATCCACCGCCTACAGGAAGCTGGGCTTGGATCACGCAGGAAGCCACATTTCCACACACATTAGATTAGATTAGATTCAACTTTATTGTCATTACAGAGGTACAAGTACAGGGTAACGAAATACAGTTAGCATCCAACCAGAAGTGCAAAACAGAATATAATACTATACTCAGAATATACACAGTATGAACAGTATAATCAGAATATAAAAAAATTAAAGTGATTTAAGACAAATGTACAGCTGTATTGTACAATATGCTACAGTATTTAACAGAATTTACAGAGTTGCATGTATTTACAGTTAGTGCAAATGATGCAATGAGCAGATGTGCAAAATGAACAGATAGTGCAAATAACAACCGAAATGATGCAGATGGTGCAATTTATGGAGATGTGTTGATCAGATGACCAAAACAGGAAAAACAGCTTCCATAGAGACGCAACGGCTAACCGAACGCAGAAACTCTGTAGGCAGGATAACACACAGCTTCACCCACCCACACAGCTACACACACACACACAGATACACACACACAGCTACACACACAGCTACACATATGCACACACACTCACACAGCTACACACACACCCACAGCTACACACACACAGCTACACACACACACACACACACAGCTACACACACACAGCTACACACACACACACAGCTACACAAACAGCTACACACACACACAGCTACACACACACACAGCTACACACACACACAGCTACACACACACAGCTACACACACACACAGCTACACATATGCACACACACCCACACAGCTACACACACACCCACAGCTACACACACACACACACACAAACACACACACACACACACACACGCACACACACACACAGCTACAGACACACACAGCTACAAATATGCACACACACCCACACAGCTACACACACCCACAGCTACACATATGCACACAAACAGACACACACACACACACACAGCTCTTGGTTCTGGTTCTGTCTGCAAACTGAATTAGTCACGGGTTCAATTGGAGAGTCAGTCAAGGAAACCAACCCCCTCTGTCCAGCGTCCCAAATCCCCCAAACGAAACTTGAAACCCCCCCTGATCATCTCTGGTCAAATGGGTTGCCAGGTTTGCGATTATCATCATCAACAGTTGCATGTAAGCTTCGAGGGGCAAGGCTGTCTGTGCGGCCGCACCCTTGGCTAACGCCTTCTCTGCATCCTTCTTCCTCCATTGCCCCTTCCTCTGCCAATCCCTCTTTACCTTGGCTTTCAATCGCTTTCTCCTTCTCTTTCTTCTCTCACTTTACTGGAACTCCAAGTTCTCCGGTGTCACTTTTGTTGGGAGTAGGCGTCACTTGTACAATGTTTTGAAGAGAAGTCGTCTTCAGTTGCGTGGAAACAAAAGATAATTGTGGGTTCTTTGTTCGGTGATGCAGTTCTGCATTTGTAATTGTCAGTGGTACGGTTTTGCTGGCGAAAAAATTTTTTTTGCCCGAGAACACCGTTTCAGAGCGCTGAATCTAACAGTCATGGTGATCATGTTCCTGTTCGTGTGACTAGAAGTCTCTTCATTCCCCAAACTCACTTTTTTTTCTTTTGCTTGCCTCTTCACATTTTTCTTCCCTCTCTCTCTCTCTCTCTCTCTCTCTCTCTCTCTCTCTCTCTCTCTCTCTCTCTCTCTCTCTCTCTCTCTCCCTCTAGCTTATTCTTCTTCCTCCAGTTTCCCTTTCTTTTTCTCAATTTATTTTCATCCCTTTTCATCTCATTTTTCTCTCCTTCCCTTTCTTCTGCTACCTCCCCCCTCCATCTTTCCTCCTTCCCTCGTTCTCCCTGTCCATCCTCCCCTCTCTCCCCCTTCCCTCTCCCCCGTCCCCCCCCACCATTTCCCTCTCTCCTTATCCCTCTCTCTTTCCACATCTGTCTCCCCCTCTCTCTTTCTCCATCCTCCTCCACTCTTTTCCCTCTACCTCTCTCTCTCTCTCTCTCTCTCTACCCCTCTCTCTCTCTCTCTCTCTCCTGGCTTCCTCTGTGGGAGGGCGTCTGCAGTGAGAGGCAAGGCTGAGTGCTAGCAGCATGGTGCCAGTTTCCCCGGCCAGTGGGAGCTGGGCAGAGGAGATTGAGCCCCAGCGATCCCTGCTGGCAGGTAAACACACATCCCTCCCCCCCTCCCTCCCTCCCTCCCTCCCTCCCTCCCTCCCTCCCTCCCTCCCTCCCTCCCTCCCTCCCTCCCTTTGCCTCTTCCATTCCTACCCTCTCTCCCCTCCTCTCCTCCCTCCCTCCCTCCCTCCCTTTGCCTCTTCCATTCCTACCCTCTCTCCCCTCCTCTCCTCCCTCCCTCCCTCCCTCCCTCCCTCCCTCCCTCCCTCCCTCCCTCCCTCCCTTTGCCTCTTCCATTCCTACCCTCTCTCCCCTCCTCTCCTCCCTCCCTCCATCTCCTCCCTCCCTCCCTCCCTTTGCCTCTTCCATTCCTACCCTCTCTCACCTCCCTCCCTCCCTCCCTTTGCCTCTTCCATTCCTACCCTCTCTCCCCTCCTCTCCTCCCTCCCTCCATCTCCTCCCTCCCTCCCTTTGCCTCTTCCATTCCTACCCTCTCTCACCTCCTCTCCTCCCTCCCTCCCTTCCATTGCCTCTTTCCTCTCCTCCCTCCCTGCATCCCTTTGCCTATTCCATTCCCCCCCTCCCTCCACTCTCTTCCCTTCTCTCCTCCTCTCACTCCCTCCCCTCTCTCCCCTCCTCTCCTCCCCTCACTCCCTCCCTTCCTTTCATTGCTCCCTCCCTCCCCCCCCCCTCCCTCCCTCCCTCCCTCCCTCCCTCCCTCCCTCCCTCCCTCCCTCCCTCCCTCCCTCCCTCCCTCCCTCCCTCCCTCCCTCCCTCCCTCCCTCCCTCCCTCCCTCCCTCCCTCCCTTTGCCTCTTACATTCCTCACCTCCCTCCCTCCTCTGGCAGCTCTGTGCTCTGCCACAGGTCACATGCACTTTCACCTCCCCTGCTGTTTCGCTCTGTGACCATTTTGCCGGGGCGTTCGTCAACCTCCCATTATGAGCCCGCTCATGCTCGCCACTGCGGCTGCGCACCCACAAGCCTTCTGCCCAAACCACCGCACCCCTCCTCGAGTTGTGTTTTTTGGGGGTGGGGGGAAGATGTGTTCTCTGTGGCTCTTCTTCCCACGCCCCTACCCCCTCCTGTCTGCCGTTTTCTGTCCGTGTTCTGCCATCGCTCCTCTCCTCCGGTCCTTCCGTTTGTCTTGTCTGTTCAAACAGATGGAGCGTAAGAGTGTGATTTGGCTGGCGAGGAGATGGGGAGGGAGGGGGGGAGGGATGGAGGGACGGAGGGATGGGGGGGTGGGGGGGATGGAGGGATGGAGGGATGGATGGATGAAGGAATGGAGGGATGGGGGATGGAGAGATGGGGGGATGGAGGGATGAAGGAATGGAGGGATGGGGGATGGAGGGATGGAGGGATGAAGGGATGAGGGAATGGAGGGATGGGGATGGAGGGATGGGGGGATGGAGGGATGGGGGGATGGAGGGATGGGGGGATGGAGGGATGAAGGAATGGAGGGATGGGGGATGGAGGGATGGGGGATGGGGGGATGGAGGGATGAAGGAATGGAGGGATGGGGGATGGAGGGATGGAGGGATGGGGGATGGAGGGATGGAGGGATGGAGGGATGGAGGGATGAAGGAATGGAGGGATGGGGGATGGAGGGATGGAGGGATGGGTGCATCTCACAGCATCCCAGCTTAGCTCTTGGCAACCTTCTTTCCCTCTGGCCTTCCATGCCATTCCAACTCCCCTCAGAGTCTTGGCCTACCCCCCCCCCCCACCCCCCCCACAACCACCACCGCCATCTTTGATTGGTCCAGTCTTTATCCAGCGTGGTTGCTCAACAGTTCTGGTCGCTTCTCTGCCCCCTCTCTGACCCACTTTCTTATCTGGCTCCCAGGGTTGGAAATACTTTGGCCGTGTGTGTGTGTGAGTCTGTGTGTGTACGTGTGCGCACCACTTCCAAGGCTCAGGTGGCTGGACAAAATAAGACACTTGAGTTAAAATACAAAAGGAAGCAAGCAATTGCCCTCCCATCCCCCCCGCCCCCATCTGTTCCTTATTTCCTTTCTGCAAACGTGTTGCCAATGACAAGTCCTTTCCATCCCTTGTTTGACTGTAACCAAATGACAGGAGGCAAAGGGGAAATGTGACTGAAATGGGAACAGGACTGAGTAAAAATATAGGTTGGCTGTGCAGAGTTATAGACTGGCTATGCAGGGTTATAGACTGGCTATGCAGGGTTATAAGATGTCTGTGCGAGGTTATAGGCTGGCTGTGCAGGGTTATAAGCTGGCTGCGCAGGGTTATAGACTGGCTGGGCAGGGTTATAGACTGGCTGCGCAGGGTTATAGACTGGCTGCGCAGGGTTATAGACTGGCTGCGCAGGGTTATAGACTGGCTGTGCAGGGTTATAGACTGGCTGTACAGGAGTATTGTGTTGGCTCATGGTTATAGACTGGCTGTGCAGGGTTATGTCGTCCTATGGTGAGGAGCTACTGTGCAAATATCCTTCCACATTTGACTTCCTTAAAGAGCAGAACTAGACTAGACTAGACCTTAAAACCCCCTCAGCACCAAAACTGGTTCTACAGGTATAGTCACATGGTAGGTCATGTGACTGTCATATACAGTGACATTTTGTGGCTTCTAATTGGAGGTTTACAGCATCTTTCCACAAACCCAAATATCCTGGTTGATCCGCTCCTTGGCGAGTCCTCGATCAGATCGGTTTAGAACGCTGGAAAAGCTGCTTTTCAGCTTGACCAAAAGGCTTTTAGCCTTTTCCTGAGATCCCATTTTATATTTCTTTCTATCCACTTCCTCAATCCTCATCTCATCCTTACTCACTCTCTCCATCTCACTTCAGCCGTCTTGTGTCCTTCAACATCTGGTACCAACCCGATCTCCTCCATTTGGCCTCTCGGGAACAGTCTACCCTTCCCTCCCTCTCTCCCTCCCTCTCTCATCTTCTTTAACCCCCACCCCACACACACACTCTCACACACACACACACACACACACACACACTCTAGACGCCAGCCACAATCACCCCAGTGGAGGAAACCACATCGAGCCGATATCGATCACCTGTCGGCCAATCGAATGCCACCCCAGCATCCACCCTTGTCCTGTTGGTTAATGACAACCTCGACCCCCCTCCCTGACTCCCCCATTTACTTGTCATGCCCTCTCCTGCCCCTGGCTTATCTAAGGGCATTGATCTCCCTCCTCTCCCCCCGTCCTCTCCTGGAGGAACAGAGGCTCAGCCGTGTTCTTGTACCCGACAAGAGGACCCTCTGCTGGGCTTCAGAGTCAAAGAACCCCTGCGGTATCTGGAGGGTAAGGATAAGGGGGATGGGGGGGATTGAGTGATGGTCCAACAGGCTTTTCAGAGAGGGTCTCTCCCATAATATCTCCCAGATGGATTTCCTGACGCGTTAAGGGCCAAATCATGTCTGGATGGATCTCAACAGTAAAAGACTCTTTGTCCTTAATGTATAATTCACCCGGCGCGTCTCAACATTTCCTGTTCATCGCTTCTTGACTCGTACCGTAATCTCCGCCACCCCCCCCCTCAATACTTCTCCCCTCCCCTCTCTTTAAACTGTTCTAAAGCAGTTCATAACCAAGCAATCTGTTTTGACTGCTGTTATTGATGGGCACTTAACAATATCTTTCCCGCCACGGTGAGAAAAGAGACGTTTTTATTCAAATTGTCGACTACGAGTCTTTCCTATTTAGTTGAGCCTCTCTCTCACTCCTCTCCTCGCCCTTTGTACTCCCTTCATTTCGGTCAATCGATCCAGGGCTCTGGGATAGTACCATTGTTCCAATAGAAGACAACGTGGCGTCATTAAAGATGTATTGTAGCTCAGGCTAATGTTTTCCTATCCTTTAGTCGCCCTATACCTCCAGCACTGGAAGACTAACTGGTTCGTTTCCGGGCCATTTACAGTAGAACACTCTGGTAGGTCTCGCCCTCCCTCTTTTCTCTTCCCTCTGTGGCCCCAAACGCGTCACAGCTCATAAGCGCTTCACCACCCGAGGATTTATTTCCGAGTCTTCCAGACCCGTGGCACCATTTTTTATAATTTGACTCGATACCTTGTTCTTTTGGGGCATAACAACCCCTGACTTCTGCTATTATGGCTTATGATTCCTGAACTGAAATCCATCTTGCGCCCAAAAAACAAGAACGACTTCTGGTTTTTTTTTCAGGGGTTTAGCTACACCCTCTCCCAGCATTTTCGCTTCATACCCTTCAATTTCGAACCAATGTTTTCTCTCTTTCTTGTTTTTTTTTCCACCTCAGTGAACTGAGAGGAACTGGAAGCAGGGAAGAAAAAAAGTTCTGTCACACTTAACTTTTTAGGCCTCCTTAGTTGCAGGGAGCTAAATTTACCAAGTTTTCACCCATCCAATATCCAGTGCAAGTCTATCCCAACAGTCATTGGCCAATGGCTGACAAATTAACCATTGAGCAGGGCCAGATTTACATTGAATCAATTAGCAGATGCTTTTATCTGCTTTTACTGTAAGTTCCTTACCCAAGGAAACAACATCACATAGACTCAGCCAGGAATCAAACTCACAACCTTCCGATCATGAACCCAACCTCTTAACCCGCTGAGCCACCTGCCTCCCTAGTCTCAGGTAAGACGTCTCAGTAAACCAACGTTGTTCAAACTCGCTAACTCTGAGCTACTTGGAAAAGCACCTCGCTATCTGGCGCACAACAAGGAAGTCGACAGCACGCTAATCAACACCCTGCATCCCTGAGCTTCTTGGTGAGACTTGACACGCCGCACGAGGCGTGACCTGTTCGGCAACGAGTCATCTCCACAGAGCTTCTTCTACTTTTTTTCTCCCCTTCTCTCAGAATAGCGTTCTGAGGATGCCGCGGGGGGAGCGGTTCTACGAGTAACACCGTCCCCGAGCGAGAGAACCGTTGTCTGTGTTCTCCGGGCCTTCTTCAAGTCGACTTGTCAATTCAACGTTTCCAATATTTCCTCAATCCTCTCGTGCCTTCTTTTGGCGGAAAAAAGGGGGGGGGGGTGAATGTCTTCATCCGAATACATTTTCTGAACGCCCAGCTCGCGTATTTGGGGATGGGGATGTGGGGAGAGAGGGACGTGGGGAAAAAACGGTAGAGGCGCATGGATACCAAAATCATATGGATGCCGGGACCCGGCAAGGCAATCTCAGCCAAGGGGGGGGCTGCTGAAGAGATCACAACCTTAATGCCACCTGCCACCGTGTCAACACCCAGACAAACAAACAATGATCCAAGGAGGGGGGTGGGGGGTGTGTGGGGGGGGGGGGGGGCGAAAGAGGAAAAAAAAGCGGGCTTGAGGGGAGTCTAAGGCCGTCGGACGGGGTGATGATGAACGACTACAAAGGGAAAGAGAAATCAAAATGGAAATGAGCGCGAGCCCGAGAGCCCTCACCCAGAGCACCTCCCTGCAGGAAAAGAGCTTTGAGCTGGGAAGGGAGGAGAGAGATTGATGGACGCAAGGACATGGAGAAAGAGAATGGGGAGGGGGGGAAGAACACAAGAAGGAAAGAAAAGCAAGAAGGGAAAAGAAAGCGAGCCCTGATCGAAAAAGGGTGAGAAAGCGAGAGAATGTCGAGAGAGGAGGGAGCGAAAGAGAGTCGGTGAGAGAGAGAGAGAGAGAGGTGGCTCAGATTGGGGGGCTGCTGCGACCGAAATGTCAATACGATACATCCACCTCTTCTTTTCCATTACTGGTCACGCCTATTTATGAAGTGACAAGAGACATCGGAGGGAGGGAGGGAGTGAGGGAGGGAGGGAGGGGCAGGTGAACCTTCCGGAATGCCCAGGCCGTGCTCTCTGTCCTCGTCATCCTCATCCTTTCGTCTCTCTCCTCTGTCTCTGGAAGAACATCGTCTGTTCTTTCTCACAGCCCCGGTTCCCCCCCCCCCCACCTCATCCTGAAGGGAACGACACCTGCAGGGGGAAGGCGGAGGGTGTGGGGGGGTTGTTGCCGGGAGCTCATTAGGCAAACCAACTAACGAGGTTGGATCCGTACGCGTTTTTTCTTTCCAGCCCAAAAGAATATCCTATCATATTTGAAGTGGAACCGGGGTAGTCTGGGGAAGGATGACTGGGTGGGGTTTTTCCGCCGTAGCTGTGAGGTGTTTTTTCTGCTGCACTCGACGACTCCGTTTTGAAGAGCGAGGAGAGTGGAACGTTTTTAGCATGGGGGGGTTACCTACAGTATACTGTGAGGCTACGAACCCCCCCTCTTTCCCCCGACCCCCCCGTTTCTTTTTTCCACCAGAGTGTTGGGCCGCCCACTCTTACGTCAGAAGGACACTAACATAGAGAGTGATGTGGTTGAGCGGTTAGCGAATTGGGCTGCTGATCAGAGGGTACGCGGTTCGAACCCTGGTCGTGCCAGCATGACGTTGTGTCCTTGAGCAAGGCACTTTACTCTACTTGCCTCAGAGGGAATGTCCCTATACTTGCTGTAAGTTGCTCAAGATAAGAGTGTCTGCTAAATGTAAATGTAACTCTTGTCCTTGAAGGCTGCTGTCCTGAAGGTTTTAGATGTTTCCCTGATCTAGCACACCTGATTCAAATGAATGGTAATTATCCGGCTTCCACAGAACTTGGAGCTTCCTCAGGTGTGCTGGAGCAGGGAAACATCTAAAGCCTTCAGGACAGCGGCCCTCGAGGACCGGAATTGCCTACCCCTGTTTTAGATGTTTCCCCTGGTCTTGCACACCTGATTCTGATGAGTGGGTTGCTATCAAGCTCTGTGGAAGCCTGATAATGACCATTCATTAGAAGATGGTTTATTTTGGCGTGTGTTTGCACCGCAGCAGAACTCCTTGTATCTCTTGATGTCAGCTGGTGAGGAAGGAAGAAAAGGGTTTGATTTGTCAAAGGCACCGGGGTGTACATGGGGCGTAATTGCACGGCAATAAGCATTGGTTTACGTGACTGTTGTGCTGTGTGGCGAGGGGGGTGGGGTGGGGGGGGTTTCGGGCCCCTCTGTGTGTGTCTCCTGGTATTGTGTTCTGGTGTAATAGTCAGTCAGAATCTACCAGTGCAGCACTTCATACTATTAAAGAACCAGAAGCAGAGACAAGGATAGGCCACAGGTTGTAGCTAGCAGCTGTTTGCATATGGATTCCCATAATGGGATTTTACTGATGCCACTGGTGTTGTGTGTCCCACCCCCCCCCCCCCCCCCCACCCCTTCCTCTCAGGTGTTGCATAAGCCAACATTTCCGGTAAACTCGGGAAGGAGGTGGGCTTTTTGCCCGCTGCACAAAAGCGGCAACCAATCGGGGCTCTCGCTGACGGAATCTGATTCTGACTCGCTGCATGGTTTCCATGGGCAACGGGATTGCACGTAGCGCAGCGCTTTCGACGCTGCAGTCCCTCTAGTAACGAGCCCTGAGGAATGTATCCGAAATGATATGACCGTCAGCGGAGCAAACACAGAGAATTTGGAGAACACACACACACACACAGATGCATGCTGGGTCACCCACACCCTGCCTCAACATGACCTGTCTCATCTGACTGCTCAAGGTCACAAGGTTAGGTATCACAGATGCTCTGACATTCCTGGCGGTATTTAGATCAGGATTGTCTTTCCGTGTGTGTGTGTGTGTGTGTATTGTCTGCCTAAACGCTTTATCTGGGGCTGACTTTGGGAGTCCTGTTTTCCCCTGTAGTACCTATTGGGTTTCCAGAATAGCCAGGGTAAGCGCTCAATTAAGAAAGCCTGAGTATCGATCAGGAAGGTGAAGCTAAACTTGCGCACACGGGGGGATTCATGGCGGTGGAAGGAGCTAGAAACACACACACACACACATTCTCTCCCTCTCCTCCTCGCTGTGTCTCTCTCCCTCGCTCTGTCTCTCCCTCTCTCTCCCCCTCTCTCCCTTTCTCTCCAGCTTTCTCCCTTTCTCCCTCCCCCTCTCTCACTCTCCCCCTCTCTTTCTCCCTCTCCCTCTCTTTCTCCCTCCCTCTCCCTCCCTCTCCCCTTCTCTTTCTCCCTCTCTTTCTCCCTCTCCCTCCCTCTCTCTCCCTCTGTTCAAAGTGAAGTTTGTTGATCACTCGCAGGCCTTTGTGACTACTTTATTGACGTGTTTGCGCCTTGCGGTTGATGCTGGCGTGCGCCCTGTGTCCGTGTGCATGCTGCGTTTCTACGTGCCGCGCTTGTGCGCGCATTTGCGCGTGTGCCGTGCCTCTGTGAATGCATGCTGTGAGGGAGGATGGGAGGATGGGGGGGTTAAGAGAGGATTGAGCAGGTGGTTTGGGCGTCGACTCAAAGGCATTGACAGGCGCCTCGGCCAGTAAATTTGGATCAGAGACGGATTCAGACCAATCAGATCGTGTTAGGCACAATAGCATCATTACCAAGATGGCTTATCATTCTTGATGGTTTCTCGTAAACACAGAGAGCTGATTGGTCAGACAGAAATATGGACTTTTAATATTGTTTAACTCCCTGGAGTATGTGGTGTTGGAATTTGGAGCAGGACCAAAAAGAGGGTTACACCTTCCTGTATTAGGGTGAAGATTTTAAGTTTTAAGACAAAGACGTTTTGAACCCCTTTTTTTAACCAAAAATGCTCCACTATTAAGTCTGGTGTTAGAACATTTTGCAATTGTGAACACATTGCATGTCAGCATATGTCACCCTGTATCAGGAATAAATAAATACTAATTTAGCAGACACTTTTATCCAGAGTGACTTAAAGTAAGTACAGGGAAATTCTCCCTGAGACAGGTAGGGTGAAGTGCCTTGCCCAAGGACACAACGTCACACAGCCACAGCTGGATTCAAACTCACAACCTTCCACTCATGAGGCCAACGCCTTAACCCGCTGAGCCATCTGACTCCAGAATGGGGACTTCAATTGGAAACAAGGACCATTAGTTAGCCATGATGAACGTCCAGAATGATCTTATGTGAGAATGAGGATTCCGCTCACTTTGACTCAGTGAGTTTCCCCCCTGTCTTCGTCAAGTGTTTTGGCTATCAGAGGGGCAGTTTGATGTAGCTAGGTTTTGGATTTTGATATGATTTGCTTAACCTCCTTCAAGTAGGAAAAGCGAAATTCTTGCCATTCTGGTACCAGTGCCGAATTGGAAGGGTCACGGTTAGGCATGGAACGGTAAATGTGTGCTTGAGATTACAGAACAGGACATAAGATATATATACAGTATGTATATATATATATTTACTATTGGCAATCTGCTTCCCCTTCAAATAGGACATGTCAAAAATACTTTGTCATGGAAATATGTTTGAGGAAATGGAATACAAAACAGGGATTACAGTAGACATCTTGCAGTGTGTGTGTGTGTGTGTGTGTGTGTGTTTGTGTGTGTGTGTGTGAGTGTTCAGCTAACAACCTACCACAAGATGGTCATTCCGGATTCTTCCCATCAGCCTCCGGGAGCGGTAACGACCGAACCGTCCGCCGCCGGCACCGCGTGGCGATGCTTTCCTGGCCCTCTGCCGTCGCAGCCGACGTGCCCATGACAAGCCTGGTGATCTGCCATGCTGCGCCGTGGCTCTGCGGGGAATAATTACAGTTCAGCCCGCCCTTAACCAAGACAAAATACTGTGTCTGTGGAATGACAACAACCCACGGCGTCCCCAGAGATCGAAGGGCGGCTCTCGTGTACGTTTTTCGTGTCACGTAATTTGGAGAGACATCGCGTTCGAGTGGAATATGAGGCGCAGAAGGACCCGGTAATTCAGTGATGACACAAACAAGGACCACCCAGACTTGTGATTCCAGCTAAGGCACTTGATTCAGATTCAGAATACTTTGTTAATCCCACAAGGGGAAACTCTTTAACAACCACGGCACACAGTCTCGCAAAAGAACAGAGTGGTAAGAGTGTGAGGTAAAAGAGTAGAATAGTGCACACAGGGGTAAGAGTGTGAGGTAAAAGAGTAGAATAGTGCACACAGGGGTAAGAGTGTGAGGTAAAAGAGTAGAATAGTGCACACAGGGGTAAGGGTGTGAGGTGAAAGAGTAGAATAGTGCACACAGGGGTAAGAGTGTGAGGTAAAAGAGTAGAATAGTGCACACAGGGGTAAGAGTGTGAGGTAAAAGAGTAGAATAGTGCACACAGGGGTAAGAGTGTGAGGTAAAAGAGTAGAATAGTGCACACAGGGGTAAGAGTGTGAGGTGAAACAGTAGAATAGTGCACACAGGGGTAAGAGTGTGAGGTGAAAGAGTAGAATAGTGCACACAGGGGTAAGAGTGTGAGGTAAAAGAGTAGAATAGTGCACACAGGGGTAAGAGTGTGAGGTGAAACAGTAGAATAGTGCACACAGGGGTAAGAGTGTGAGGTGAAACAGTAGAATAGTGCACACAGGGGTAAGAGTGTGAGGTGAAAGAGTAGAATAGTGCACACAGGGGTAAGAGTGTGAGGTGAAAGAGTAGAATAGTGCACACAGGGGTAAGAGTGTGAGGTGAAACAGTAGAATAGTGCACACAGGGGTAAACGAATGGGGGCAAAATAAGTGAGTGAATGCACACAAGGAGTTAAAGGCTGGGATCAATATAGAGTGCTGGGATACAATATATACAGATCTTGAGATGAAAAATACACAGGAGATAGATAGTTGGGGATACGACCCTGTTGATATAGGGTCAGACATACTACTACTAGGGGTTTTAGTGTGTAATATTCACAATTTAAATGCAGTGCGGGTTATTATGTACAGATTATACAATTTTACAAGTATTGCTTGCAGAATTTACAGTGTTATGTTGTAGGTAGTATAGTCGTAACACTATTGTCGAATGGTCGCCAAATTACTAGTTGGTATCTTCCTCGTGTAATTCATTATTAATGAAAAAGTATAACGGCCTAATGCTTTGTAATTAAATAACTGAAGACATGTGTTCGATGATGTGAGAAAGCGCTGAGGAAGGGATTATTTGAAAATAACCCACATAGCTTGCAACACCTGCCCCATGAATGACTGGCAGAATCTACGCAAATGCACCTTTGTTGACACATGAAGGATATCAAATTCCTAGCGTGTTACCCACCTGACAGCTGAGCAGCAGCAAAATGAAGTGGTAAATTAAAATGACTGCCATTATTATTTTTTCGATCAGTTCCTTAAATGCCCTAGCCTACTTGATGCTAAACGCCGTACTTGATACCTGAATTGAATTGATACCAACTGACAGTGGTTCAGTGCTTGTTAGTACTCCTTGGTAAAGCCTTCAACAGCGACTGCACTGTGTAGGGCCGGTGTAGTCATTGAGTCAACATTTTATGTTTGACCTTGATAAGCAGATGGAAAATACATCACAGTGGTAAAATATTGATTCTCCACACAGACGCTGGCATAACTAAATCACAAGACAGTATATTCTGTGAACCATTCGTTCTGTTATTCCGTTTGTCTTTGTTCTTCCCTGCTTTCCTCGTCTTGACAGTGAACTTTGCGCGGCGTACATATCCCTCCGCCTCCCTCCCAACCTCTCTCTATCTCCACTGTGAAGTTAGACCGCTCAGACCGCAAGCTAGCGAGGCCTTCGCAACTTTGTCCGCTATTGACCACAGCATGTTCCCATGGATGAAGAAAGTGTGCGAGAGGACATTCTTTTATAGGGCACAAGAATGTAAACATAGATAGTGACAGTCAGGAGGTGACATTATACATTACAACAGTCTTCAGAGGAGGTGTGTTCAGTAGTGATTAAAATAAGTACACAGGAAATCTAATTTTTACGTACAGCATTTTCCAATATTGGGGGTTTGCGCAGCCCTCCCATCCCCCCGGTTCCTCCGCCAATGCCCCCACGCTCTGCAGGAGACAACAGGAAGCTAAAGTAATTGCAGAGCCACAGCAGAGGGTGGCAGTCAGCCATCATCCTCAGGACTTTGGATGAGCTCAGCCTGCTTTGACAGATTGACATTGTCACAAAGACAACACAGAATCTCCATGTTGGACCCAACCTTTTATTTCCAACCGTCTCAAACTGCAAACTGTAAAGTCTGTCTTTACAGTGTGACTGTCTTGTCTAGACGTGCAGGTTTCATTTTACATAGCACAGCTGCCAAGCTCTCACGCATTTTGATTGGTTCCGCAGCGAGCGTAACCAATCGAATGCATGTATCTCACGGCCACTGCGTGAGAGTTGGCAGTGCTGACTGAGGGCCCTCCGGTTTTGAGCATGTTTAACATGTGGGTTTTTCGTTTGAGCTAAGAGGATTGGACGCTAGCTCCGTTGACAGGAAGTGGGCGCTGCAGAAGCTGACTTCGATTGGCCGATGTGAGAGATGACCGTGGAGAAAACCGTTCAGTTAGTCAGTCTAATGAGCGTTTTATCTCTTTATCGAGGAAGACCCCCTGACACGAAGTGACCATGACTGGAATGCATAAAAGAACAAATTAATTTGTTGTGTAATTTGAGGTAACTCTGCCTCGACATTGGGTGGAATCAAAGCAATATCCAGGAGTTTACACATACACACACGCACACACACACTACTGTGAAGTTTTGGCTCCGCCACTCACCAGCCTCTAGTGACAATAAGTGTACCACATGGCAGGAAGTTGCAGCACCTGCTACCCAGGTACCATGATGCCCTGAGGGGACAGGGCCTGGCATCCTAAACAGGACAGCTCTGGGTCTCAATGTGACCGGGATCCGTTAAACAGGGGATGTGGCTCGCCAGGAAAACACGCTCGCTCACAGGCGACCGTCACTCCTTCCCTCCATCAAGGTTTTCGGGCCTCAGTCTCGTCATCGAAGAGGATCCAGCGCCATCTTTGCCGTTTAGAGGCGTAAGGCGGGAGCTACCTGGGCCCCCGCAAGGCGAGACGCGCTGGTTCGTCAAGGCCGAGGTTACTTTCGGACGGTGCGGTTTCAAACGCGTTTTAGGGGGCGCGAGAGGCAAGGATGAATCCAACCACGATCCAGGGGGGGGAGCGAGAGGCAAGGATGAATCCAACTACGATCCAGGGGGGGGAGCGAGAGGCAAGGATGAATCCAACCACGATCCAGGGGGGGCGCAACCCCTTTGGCAACCGCTTACCGCATGTTCTCTTCTCCTGGAGATCTGGGGGGGTTTGGTCGAAAACATGTGTGTTGTGTGAAGATGGTGAGACCCCTCCCCCCACATCCCTCCCCACGGGATGTTTTCTTTCCCCCTCCTCGAGCGCTTAGCCGCTCTTCGGAGGCATGCTGGGATTCGTTTCTCCTCCGCCTTTGATGTGAAGGGCTGTCAGACTAGCGATGAGCGAGAATGGTCTCAGGAGACCAACCATTGATTGGATCTTTCAGTAATGAGTTTTTCGTAGATTCGTTGACTGACCGGTCCCCCGGGTGGAATGTTCTGGATTGAGGGTTGGCCCTTCTCGTGTCGTCCTTTCTCCACTGCCCCAACTTAATCTACATTTGTCTTCAACCATTCCGCAAAGGGAAGGAGGTTACCGAGGAGAGATTTCCCCGTTCGCATTTCAGGATAACGCTTTACAGCGAGGACTCTCTCCCACTGACTCTCCGGCACGGAGGAATGTGGCTCAATTATCGAACGCTTGTAAGATCGAGGCACAATTAGCGAATAATGTCAAGCGAAGGTAAAACAAGAGAGCTTTCAAGGGTCCTTCAGGTGATTCTGCCATCTCCGCTCGGGATCCCCAGGACTTGATACATGTTGTGTTTAACCATAGCTCTGCGGCTCCCGTTCCCGCAGTTAATGGAGATTTTATTGTCTTCTCATTTTCCGCGTCAGAAGATTAAAAACATCATCATTATGTTATTGTCAAGCAGGGAGATGTCCAGAGAGGCGAAGTGTGTGAAATTGAAAAAAAGTCTCCCTCCCTCCCTCCCTCCCTCCCTCCCTCCCTCCCTCCCTCCCTCCCTCCCTCCCTCCCTCCCTCCCTCCTCAACAAACAGTGGTAAACAACATTTCCTCCTGTTGAGGTCCCCCCCCCCTTTCCCGAGAGCAATCTTCATGTGTATCGGGTCGGAATTAAATCTTTCCTGTGAAATCGCAGCGGATTGTACTTGTCCTTTAATTCGTTTGAGATTTTCCGGTCTCTGTACCGGAAACAAAAACAAAAACCACAAACCCCCCCCCCCCCCCCAAGAAATACCGATTAAACGCCCGCCAAATCCCCCGTTCCCGAATGCGGGGCCGGCGACGGAGAGAACGGAATAGTAAAAGACCCTTCAATTATTGATCAGGACATGACAGGACTACTGGGCCTTGGGGTGCACTTCATCAATATTTTTCATGCGATTTAACCCGCTTGCTACCACACCGTAGACTGCATAAGCAGTCTGAGAAAGATGCCTTTCTCTACTGCGTCACGCCACCCATGCCCGCGCACACGCACGCCCGCAACCCCCACTGGTGTGCATTATTAAACCCCTCGCTCTCTGGTTCTGCAGAGCGTGTTACCTCTAGCAAAAGACTCCCTGCGTTGTTTTTCCCGCCGCTGGCCCCCAGCCGTCCTGATATTACTCCTGGCCCTCGCACAATACCCCGTGTCTCAGCTGCAGGATTGCATTTGAGCTCACCATTGTATGGAACGACATGAAATGAAATGATAAGCTCGGCTGCAACCGGCGCCCATTTTGGATTTACACCTCAAATACTGGCACCTCAAAGCAAAGGCAACCCCCCCAAAAAAACTTGGCAAGATTCGATGCATCCAGCGCGCCTGTTTTGGAGGTCTGAATTCCCAAGCGCCCCGGCTTACGCACGAGATGAAGGGCGAACAAGAGAGATGAACCCCCCCCCTAGTAATCAGAACGACAACAAAAGACTGCGGTTGTGGGTTTCTCTGAAGCTGGTTCTCCATGCTAGCGAGTGCTGTGGCTAGCCAGCACAGGGGCCCAGAGCTGGGGTGGGGTGGGGTGGGGGGTGGGGGGTGGGGTGGGGTGGGGTGGGGGGTGCCCTCAGGGCAGAATATGAACACAAACCACCCAGACACCCGCCCTGAGGGGCTAGCGACCCCAATAGACGGCGACTCAGGAGCGCCACGTCCATCGCTGTGACCCTGCCGGCTAATGGATACTGTTTAAAGCTCTCCGAGTCCATTTCCACCCGTCGCAGACATGGTTTTCATTTTGATCGGGGGGGGGGGGTTCCGGTCCGTTCGTTCAACGCATTACCGTATAACCTGCCGTCCGTATGAAAACAGCCCCTGGTTGTTAGCAAGAGCTGGTACATTAGTCAACAAGCCCATCACCAGAAGCCCCCTCCCCCACTTCCAGGTACACTTACATACAAACGAACGCCCCTAGGCTGTCATTTACAGCTTCTTTGACAAGCGAGCAGGCCGCTAAAACCTCGGCTGCATCACAATGATGACTGTTTCAAGGTTACTTAACCGATAAATTATGTTCTATGTTTAGTGGCAGAGCCATAACATCCGCCGGCGACTGCTCCTGCTGCCTCCAGATTTATGTCCCAGCTGGGGAGGCCGGCACATGCTAATAGCGTAGCCTCCATCTCCATTTGCCTGGCATCTTTTGTCTCTGAACCACCACTGCCCTCCTCTAGTTCATCTCCCGGTGTGATCATCGGCCACGGCGACAAAGTAACAAAGTAAAAAACCTCACATTTTTCCTCCCCTGTAAACAGCACTGTAACCCAAGGGTGTCTTATATCATTACTATCTCTTCTGTTGTGCTTTCAAAATAAAAGTTCACAAATTTTGTTTTACCCTGCGGGTATAGTCTCACACATACAGCATTTTCCAATATTGCGTGAGAGGACGTGATCCCCCCCCCCATCCCCCCCAGTTCCTACGCCAATCCTCTAACTTTTGCTAGGCCTATGTGACGTTTGTCGTCCCCCCCCCCCCTCCCCTCGAAAATGAGCCATTTCAGAATAAAGCCTGGGCTGTACCATTTAACCGAAATCTGATTGTTTCAGGGGGCACTCTTACTCTCACTTACAATATCCAATGTAAAAGATAACCGAAGTCCTCCCTTGACTGCTGGAGCCCGTAAAGCCAGGGTGCCCTGGAAAGGTTTCTCTGTAATACTTGGAGACGCACATTGGCTCACGCTGTCTTACAACCGGCGAGCTAGAGCGCAAGGGCACGGTGCTGTCAAGTTCCATGTTAATTAGGGAGAGTGGTCTGTAATTCATGCCACGGCCTGTCAGACAGCACTCTTACACCTTCCCCTTCCGTCTCCGGGAAGAATCCCTCTCTCGCGTCGCTGTTACTTAATGAGTGATCACGGCTGCGTTCTGACAGTGCTTATTGCGTTATTGTTTCTTAAACATTGTGCGTGCCGTCGACTGAAGACGTCTTTCTAGAGAGCTAGGATGGTCTGTGTTAGTGGATAGGTGGGATTGGGAAAGGGGGGGGGTGTATAAAGATAGAGAGGGGGCGATAGGGTGGAGAGGACAACTTTTTTATTGCAGTCTCCCCTAAAGGTCCAGTTTCTTCCCTTGAGGGGAAACATAAATACAACAATGTTATGACCAGGATAAATCACCTTCCTTCTCCAACTTAATATCGCCCACAAATCGCCCCTGTATTTAATGATGGTTGGTCATGTGACTCGGCGGTAATCATCTCTCATTCGCATTACTGTGGCCCTCTGCAAAGGTCAAAGGTTGCACTTCCTGATTTATGTAGCCATAGCTGAGATGGACGGCTAGATTGTTCCAATACTTTCTCCTTTTATTAGCACATAAATAATTCACATTTAAATGGAACCTTCTGGTACATCTCCTCTCACACCAGCCCCTCTCAGCCACCTTTTCCTCTTTAAAGCCGGAACCTACCGGGTTTCGCTAGTCATGGCAAACTGGAGTAAGACTGTCTCCTCACCTTCAAGAAAAGGCTCAAAACTCACTTATTCCAAGAATGTAATGGCACTTCGAAATATTAAGGCACTTAGAAATATCATCTGTTGTTGTTGTTGTTTAGAATTACTTGTTAATCCCCGTGCGGAAACGAATGGTGTTGCTTTATTGTTCGTATCCCTTAGGTAGACTACTGTCCGTCGGAGACTCACCTTGAACTTGTAATTTGTTTGGCTAAAAGCTCTTATAGCTCTTCCCTTGGCACTTATTGGTTCTTATGATGTATGTTTCATAATCTATAAGCCTGCTATGTTTGGGGTCTACCAAGTTGCTATGCTCAGTGACCGATGCTCTTTCTTGTACGTCGCTTTGGATAAAAGCGTCTGCTGAATGAATAAATGTAAATGTAAGCGAGGTCTTTTCCTATTCGCTGTAATTAAGTAGCCAATTACAAAGCTGCTTACGTTTGTCAATTTGGTGGGATTGTGGAGAGCCATGATCCCCCACCTCAACCAACAAAGGCGACTCACAGCAGCCGCCCATGCCCGCCCCGGCCCCTGTAGGGAGGGTACAGCACACGGTGCTCCCCCTGCAAATGCTGCTTGACTAATAGGCATGTCATGCTGGCCATTGTCTGTGGCTCTGCACAGGAGCTTATCCCTCAACCTGGGCAGAACTTTTCCTGGGGTTTTCTCATTATCGCTCTCTTTCTCTCTCTGTCCGTCTGTCTCTCGCTCTACTTCTCTGTCCAGGCCTCCAATTTTTTTCTCATTGTGTTTGTCCACCATCTTGCTCTCTCTCTCTCTCTCTCTCTCTCTTTCTCTCTCTTGCCAGAGAAGGTACTAGCTCTCTCCCCCCTCTCTCTCCCTCCTCCCCTCTCTCTACTTCTCTACCCCCTCTCTCAGCCCCCCCTCTCTCCCCCATTCTACTTTTCTACCCCCCTCCCTCCCCCCCCCCACTCTCTCTCTCGCCAGAGAAGGTTCTAGTGATAGGAGTCCCCAAAGGTCTCTCTTCCTTCCAGGTGGCAATCCCAGGCTCTTGTTGTGTGCGATTGTGTTCAATCCTCCCCAGATACTTGCAAATTCATTCTCCTCTCTTTACGGCTCTGTTGGACCTTGTGTAGCTTCTCTCCCTCCACACACCCGCACACACACACGCACACACACACACACACACACCACACACCAGACAGTGCAGTGGGAGAGTGGAGGCAGAGGAGGTTTACACTATACCGGCTTATCTTCAGTCAGCACACAAACTGGCTAGCAAAAGCTATGAATATCTACCTTCCATGTGTGTTTATTAAACAGGGGAACGGCTGTCCTGTGGTAAACTGGGAATAGAGTGTTCTTCTGAGTTCTGGAATCCTCTCTGATATTACAGTTGGATCGATGTCACGCAAAGGGTAAAGGATGCGATTGGCTTTGATGAAAAGAGGTGCATACCTTCCGGTATTTTCCAAGGGCAGCCGTCTGTATGCAGAGACGCGAGCACCTTGTGATGAATCATGGATAATGGGGGAATTATGTTTTCCGTTATAAATGGAGCACATTACTTTAGTCTGAAACATCTTTCATCTGCAGGATGACTCTGTTCATTTCTACACTGGTAAAGATATAGAATAGGCAGAGTAAATGAGACGTCATCTTCCTCAACATACCTTATACACTGCCACCACAACACACTTTTACATATTCATGCGGCCGACGGAAACATAATGTCAGGTCATTTGCAATTCTGCACGCGAAAACTGGTCTGTCGTGGGGACTTCCATCAAAGTTGCCGGAAAAAAATGGGAATCTAAGACCGTGTTACCGTGTTTCCGGTAATGAATAATGTACGGTTACCAGGCAGTGCTCAATCACCGTGGGAACGGAGAGTCTGGTTGCCGGTCTTGTGCATGATTTCACGCCAGTGGGCGTTTTTTTTTCCTGCCAACGTACCTAGCCTGCTTGTACTTGTTACCGCGCCGAGGTCTTTAAAATAACGTAGCGCTTGATTTTCTTTCTCCCGGAGTTCGAGGTCAGCGTGGCTTCGCACATGCCCAGTGAAGGCGCTTTGAGGCGGAGTTGTCAGACCAACAAGTTTGCCTGATGCCTGCTGCTTTAGGAAAAAGGGCAGCCCCTGGAACTTGGTTTTGGGGGGAATTTTTGTATTTAATTCGATTTTTTTAGACTCTAGATTTATAATTGCCATATTGGGAGTCAAGTGGCTGAGCGGTTAGGGAGGCGAGCTAGTAATCAGAATGTTGCCGGTTCAATTCCCGGCCATGCAAGATGATATTGTGTCCCGGGGCAAGGCACTTCATCTTAAATGACTATATAGGTAACCTTTTTTTAAATAGGGTTCCTTGTTTTAGTATAGTGAATATTATAGTTTTCCAGAATGTAATTATATGATTAGTAGGCTTACATATTTCATGGTCGAATGCTCACCAAGTACTTTGCTTATTTAAAGAACACTTATGTCAAGTGTTCCACGTACATGAAATAAAAAATATACATCATGTGAAACAAATACAGATTTCAATACTGTCCGGGGTATGCTTGGTCCAGGTTTTTACTTCATCAGAAATTGCTAGAAGATCACAAGAAAAACCGCGGGTCAAGTATTGAACGCTTTCACAGCAGCGCCTTGCAGCAATTAGAACTCCCACTTCCTCATTACGGCTGTCATGACAACAAACAGAAACTCTCGCATGCCTCCGAATGTCATCGTAGAAGCACTATAAATGTTAATTGCAGGGGGTGGGCGAGGGAGGGAGGGAGGTGAGAGAGAGAGCATGAAAACCATGCCTTTCCGGGCAACGGAATCATCAGGTATAAATCTGTCTCTCCCTTTTTTGAGGAGAAAACATCAACGGAAGCAAGGCTGAAGGCAGGCGCCTGGTCGTCATGCTGGGCGTGATTTACAACCCCGTGATTGGCCCGTCTTGTTATTCCCTAGCAACAGGTCCCCCAACAATCCCGACTCATCTCCGTAACCAGCGGCCATTACTTTTGACCTGCGAAAAAAATCGCTCCCAAATCAATCGGGCGGATTAGGCCAGGAGCCCTACCCTCGAGGTGGCTATAAATCACAGGGGCTGTTGTTTTATCACCTGCATACGTTATTAGAGCTGTTATTGTGAGATGCGGTCCTCCTAAATTCTGCTGACGGCTCATCTGTAACTATGCCGGGCCCATTGTGTCCCAGACTACTTGTTTCCCTGTGAGCAATGAATTCAAGTCAGGCTGTAGACGTTACCCAGAGTCCCGTTCGATTCTCTTCAGAAGCAAGTTTGTTAATAAGATGTATAATGTCTTCCTGCTCCAAACCTGCGAGCAAGACGTGGGAATGCTTCCTTATTTTTCAAGCAAATGCGATTGGCCGGACTTCGCGATTGAGGATTGAGCCGCACGTCCAATCAGACGGGAGGAGAGAGGGTCGGTTTGGACGTGAAGCCGGATTTTGACGTCTCATTATCTAGGCGGTCACAGCGCTTCAGCAGCAGGAAGAGGTGGATCTGACGCAGGGTTCTGCTTTTACAGCGTGGAGAGATACACAATCTCAATAAACACACAGTCAAGTTTGTGTCTGGGCGTTCTACATTTATACTTATTCATTAAGAAGATGCTTTTATACAAAGGGACTTACAATAGAGAGCTTTACAAAAGAGCATCGGTCACTGAGCATGGCAACGTGATAGACCCCAAACATAGTGGGTTTATAGATTATGAAACATACATCGTGAGAAAACAATAAGTGCCAAGGGAAGAACTATAAGCTATAAATTACAAGTTTAAGGTGAGTCTCAGACGGACAGTAGTCTACCTAAGGGATGCGAACAACAAAGCAACAAGAGCAAAGGTTCTACTTTCCATTCATCCTCATTTGGGCACAACATTGGGGGTGCGTTCTTTCTTTGCCAGGCTTCTTTCTTTGCTTGGACATTACTCCAACGTTATGCCGTGTTTATAATCACCAGTCAGTTCTGATCAGGAAACCTGTTACGGTCTAGATAGTGTTAGTCAGCATCATTTCCCAGCCTTTTCAGCACCTCGGTCAAATCCTCCAGTTGTCCTTCAACAGGGATTCAATTGTCTGTGAGAATGAAATAAAAAGAGAGTATCTAACAGGGCGGGCGCATGGAGTGTTTTGGGCAGCGATCCATTCTTTGATGGCAGTGTACCTCCCACAGCAGCCAGGATGAGACCGACTATTCTTCACGATCTTAATGTTTTGATGGAACACTCAAAACAACCAAAGTGGATTACTGACGCTAATGGCGAGGCTCAGATATTCCACCTGCAATCCACACAGACGCAAATGTCATTAGATGACTCAGTTATCCTCTCTCTCTCTTTCTCTCTACCCCCCCCTCTCTCTACTCTCTCTCTCTACCTCGTTCTCTCTCTACCTGTTTCTCTTCCTCTTTCTCTCTCTCTTTCTCTACCTCATTCTCCCTCTCTCTCTTTCTCTCTCTACTTCTTTCTACCTTTCTCTTGCTCCCTGTCTCTACCGCTTTCTCTCTCCCGCTTTCTCTCTACTCTCTCTCTCTCTCTCTCTCTCTCTCTCTCTCTCTCTCTACCTCTCTCTACCTCTCTCTCTCTCTCTCTCTACCTCTCTCTCGCTCTCTCTCTCTCTCTCTCTCTCTCCCTCTCCCTCTCTCTTCCACCTTCCATTTTAGGATCTATTGAGCACCAGTGCCATTCTAGATTCCAGCCAAAGTAATCTTGGGTCTGAAGTGCTTTTATATTGCAGCACTGGTGGATGAAGGAGGAAGATGAGGTTTTGCCTACTGGAGGGTCGCGGACAAGTAAACGAGGTCGTTACGAAAGCAGCTATCAGACTGCGGACTGCTAGTTACCAAGAGTCATCGCAAGAGGAGCGCGGTCATGTCATCAGGGAGGCTTCTGAGCATAGGAGGGCGTTCGCGTGTTCGTGTAGGGGTGTGAGTTATCGTATGTATCCGTCCAGCTCACACAGATCTACATGACACCTACAACACTCTTGCGTCATGGGAGGGAGGGAGGGAGGGAGGGGGGGGAGGGAGGGGAGGGGAGGGAGGGGGGGGAGGGAGGGAGGGGGGGAGGGAGGGAGGGAGGGAGGGGGGGGAGGGAGGGGAGGGAGGGAGGGAGGGGGGGGGGAGGGAGGGAGGGAGGGAGGGAGGGAGGGGAGGGAGGGGAGGGGGGGGGAGGGGGGGAGGGAGGGAGGGAGACAGGAGTGTCTCTCACGGAGAGAATTTTCCTACACGGTCCCTTTTGGATGCGAGCCACTGAACGCAGACACAAGCTATTTGAACGTTGCCAGTTCCCGGAGACAAAACATCGTTTTCTTCTGCTGACTTCTTTCAGTCCTGTTGAAGTCCAAAGTTCAGATCATTTACCCGGTGTGGATCTGATGTGTTTACAAGGACGTGATGCGTTTACAAGGAATCGATGATTGCCACTTGTTGCTGCGATTAAGGAAATATATGAGACACACAGGAATTGTATTTCCACACAACCGAATCCTCGGCAGTGTAAAAAATAGGACACCTGCAGATGGGAAGAAATGGTGGTGAACAGCAAGGGGCTGGAGAAGCTATCTATCTGCAACCCTCCCTCGCTCTGGGTGCAAAGCTCTGGCAATCCCTGTGCAGGAAGACCTTCCTGAACGTTAGCTGGGGGAGCAGCTATAGACCAGGGAGCTCACTCCTGTTTGCTCATTAGAAGGCTGTGGTTACTCTCTCTCTCACACACACACACACACATCACATCCACACACGGATAAACACACAACTGTAAACACACGCGCGCCGGGGCCTCGCACACACACACGTACGCATTCCCACCGCCAACACGCGCGCACGTGTACAAACGTACACATCTCAAATACACACACACACACATAGCACACGCAAAGAACACGCGGCGCACGCAAACAACCGCAACAAACCCGAACCCCCCACCCCACCTCCCCCTCACTCTCATCTCTTATCCTTTCTCTTGGTCTCCGCAGTTTCCCATCTGTTGAAAAGTGAAACGTCTTTTGGCAGCGGGACGAACGGCCCTCAGCAGCTTGGGAGCAGTAAATCTTAACCCCCCCCCCCACCCCCCCTCTCTCTCTGCTCCAGCTTTGATATTTACAGTGGGAATGTGCCAGTCGGGGTGGGGGTTAAGGGTAGGGGGCCTTTCACGGTGGCGGCTCAGCGGCCAATCCGATGGCACCCGCGCGTTTGCTTGTTTCCCAGCATTCCCGGTTGACCCGCTGGTTCGGTCGGTTAGCTGCGCACGACCAAGGCCGAGCTCTGATGGCGACGTGGACAGTTTTCAAAGTTTGTTTAACCGAGGAGCGAACAATGCCAAATCGTCCGTGTTGTGCGTTACATGCGATGCCGTGAACCAAATTCACGAGCTCTCAGAATAGTACAGCGGCGATATCTTTAATGCATGACATTCCAGAACAGTCCACACTCACGGTCGATGTCAGCAGGGTCAGTGGGGTCGATGTCCCCGAGGGTCATCGAGGTCAGACCGAGCCTGCTCTGTGTTTAAAGCCTGAATGTGCTTACAGGCATAGAGGCACATGGCCAGCCAACTAGAGGGTGTGTGTGTGTGTTTGTGTGTGTGTGTTTGTTGTACATCCTTGATTCTTCCCCTGTGGACCAGTCTCTCTCTCAAGCCCTGTCTCCTCTCCAAAAGCCCCCCCCCCCCCCCCCCCCCCACCCCGAATGATTTCCTGTCTGCTGCACAGCCCCCTGGTGGGTGGGGGTTTGCCGGGCAGTGGCGTGCAGAAGTGTGGGGGAGGGAGGGAGGAGGGGGGATGGGCAGGGGAGACGCACTCTGGGGACGAAGGCGAGGTCAGGGGTGCTGAAGAGCTCTGGAGCCAGAGTGCCAGCTGTCAGGTTAGCCAGCTTTGAATGTCTGAACGGCACTATTTTAATACTATATATTAAAACCATTTTGTTGGACTATTAAATTGTATTGATACAATTTTCAATTTTAACAGCACAGTATGGACACCGATTTTTCCTCAAGTGAGAGGCTATGTTGTTGACAAGCGCGTTTTGTTGTATTTGCAGAAAGTAACGGCACGTCTCGATGGCAACCGATACGTCTAAAGGTTTGACGGCAATATGAAGTCATTCAGACACCAGTGGGCGTTGCAATACTGTAAAAACAAAACACGACCAATCGTTAAGCGGTACCTCGACTATCAATTGGACAGGCCTAGGTACCTACCGACGTGCACTCTGCCCCTTCAATCAATGCTCATTACTTTCTTTGGGAGTGGCTTTGAAGGGGGGTTTGGTTTGAATTCAAAGGAGTAAAAAGGAGCTTCAATAGCTCAACTTGCCTAAATGGTTTGTGGTAGTCCACAGTCTTCAACGAGAGCACAGATTTGCAATTGGCTCATTTATCTGTCTCTCTTTCCCTCACATCGCTACAGTCTCGTGTCTTTCTCTCTGCCAGCACTTGACACCGGTCCAGTGTTCTCCACTTAAAGCGAAACACAAATGCTTCAGACGCCAGCCAGCCGGCCAATGGCGGTGGCCCTTTCGCGAGCGCCGTTTTTTTCGATTCCGCTGGGGGAGACTGCAGCTAGCCCTCCTCCCCTTCCTTCCTCCTCCCCCACCTCTTCCTTCACCCCGCTCTCTTGAAGTTTGAAGCGGCAGCATGATCTGCCCTCACCCCCCCCCATCCCCCCCCCCCCCCCCCCCCCCCCGTCGCACCCCAGCCGCGTCGCCTGCTATTTGCGTCTCGCCAGCCTGGTTCCTCTGGTCGTTAGAGCCTTGGTATCCGTGGCCGGCGTGCCTTGCAACTGTAGCGTGTGTACATAACTTCCAGAGCTTATCAGTAAGCTTTGCCGCTCCTTCATCCACCACCCCGCACACACTCCCCTCAACATCTCTCTGGTCGATCTCTCTCTCTCACTCTCTCTCACTCTCTCTCCCCCTCACTATCCCAGCCCCCTCTTAGAATCTTGCTTCCATCCCTTCTTTCTCTTTATCTTTCGCCTTCTCCCTCCCTCCTCCCTCCCTCTCTCCCTCCCTCCTCCCTCCCTCTCTCCCTCCCTCTCTCTCTCTCTCTCTCTCTCTCTCTTTCTCTCTCTCTCACTCACTCTCTCCCTCTCTCTCTCTCCTCCCTCCCTCCCTCTCTTTCTCCTCTCTCCCTCTTTCTCTCTCTCTCTCTCTCTCTCACCGCCTCACTATCCCAGCCCCCTCTTCGAATCTTGCTTCCATCCCTTCTCTCTCTTTATCTTTCGCCTTCTCCCTCCCTCCTCCCTCCCTCCTCCCTCCCTCTCTCCCTCTCTCTCTCTCTCTCTCTCTCTCTCTCTCTCTCTCTCTCTCTCACTCGCTCTCTCCCTCTCACTTTCCCAGCCCCCTCTTAGAATCCTGCTTCCATCCTCTCTTTATCTTTCGCCCTCTCACTCTCTCTCTCGCTCTCTATATATCTCTCTCTTTCTCTCTCCCTCTCTCCCTCCCTCTCTCTCTCTCTTTCTCCCAGTTCCACCCATCTCTCTCGCCCCTCTCTTTGTACTCGACAAGTGCAGGAGATCAAAGGCAGGAGCAGCGAAGCTTCCAAGCCCAAATGAGATTCATGCTTCCTTGAAAGAACAGAGAAATTGGTAGGACGAAATCCGAAGGTCAGCGTCGACGGGCTCGGGGTGTACAAAACGGTCTGTCTTTGCGCTCTTTGGATCACCCCCCCCCCCTTGTTGTCTCTTATCCTCTCCCCCCCCCCCCTTCACTTCATGTTCTCTTACTACTGCACGTCTCTCCTGTCGACGGCCCCGCCCTCTTTTCTTTTACTATTTCTTCCTCACTGTCTTTGTACACAGTGGTCCTCCTTCTCTCTCTCGCTTTCTCTCTCGGTCTCTCTATCTATGTTTCTCTCTCCCTCTCTATATTTGTCTATCTCTCTATCTCTCCCTCCCTCTTTCTCTTTCTTTTCTCTTTCCCTCCCTCTCTATCTTTGTCTATCTCTCTATCTCTCCCTGCCTTTCTCTTCATCTTTTTTTCTCTCTCTCCCTCTCATTCTTTGTCTATCCCTCCCTCCCTCCCTCCCTCCCTCCCTCCCTCCCTCCCTCCCTCCCTCCCTCCCTCCCTTTCTCTCTTTGCTAACAGCTCCCTCAGTCTGTACCAGTTCAACAGCCCCACAGTTATCTTCACCCCTGGTGTGTTTCCCAATCCCCTCCCCCCTCTCTCCCCAGAGATGGGCGGCCAGTTTTTAATGCCGCCCCTCCCGAAAGCGGCCGAAATAAGGACGAAAAAGGCTGCAAGGGTAAAAACGAGCTGATGAAAAGAACGGGCTTGCGTTCTTGAATGCAACTCTGGAAACAATGGCAGACCCCCCCCCCCCATCCCCACCCCCACACACAACACACACACGCCACACAGATCACGCCCGTTTTGATCATTCAGCTCACATGGGCCGCGCACGCAACCACCAGTACGATGGCAGGCAGCCCTCCGCCTGAAAAGGCGCCCGCTCTGCGCGTCACGACGCCTTTGTTTCCATGCCGCACGCGCTTACGTTCATCCCTGCGACGCATGTCTGCTCCAGACTGCAGCCCACTTACGAAACAAGGCCTTGTCCCCCCTCCAGGAATGAATAGGAGACGAACTGGAGGGGGACTTCAATAGCTTTCCAGGAGCTTTGGCATCCTGTCGAGTCACATAATCAAACGCATCGATCGGTCGGGGAAACAGCACAATGCTTCGGTGACCTTATTTGAATCGCACGTTCTTTATAAAAGGCGATCCGCGGAGCTGCGGTTTGTTCCCCGGGCCTGGGCGACCCAGCCTTTCACTGATGAGAAAGGATCGCTTCCAAGGACATGAAACAATAGCATGATGATAATGAGGAGCCTGCAGTAGGAGTCAAGGCCCTGTGTGTTTAAGGGTCTCTTTGAGCTTGCTTTAGCACACTCCCCCCCCCCAAACCACCCCAACAATAACCACAATCTTTTCATTTCTATCCGACCGCTAAGCCACAGTGAGTGCGGTTGTGTGTTGTCTGTGTGTTATGCTGGTACTTGTATACGAGGTTTGTGCAGCAGGGTACCATGTTAGGAGAAATTCCGTTTCTGATTACATTTAATTACATTTATTCATTTAGCAGACGCTTTAATCCAAAGCGACTTACAGTTAGGACAGGGACATTCCCCCCTGAGGCAAGTAGGGTGAAGTGCCTTGCTCAAGGACACAACATCACACAGCCACAACCGGGAATCGAACTCATAACCTTCCGATCATGAGTCCCACTCCTTAACCCGTTGAGCCACCCGACGAATATGCATGGTACTTTAGATGGGGTTGAATGTACATAAGACATGTGGCAATGAAAACAGTCACTATACACCAATCCCACTTGGTTATTTTCATTATGTGACATAGTGTCGTTTGTCTGGACGACGACGTACCCCGAGGTGTTAAGGTTGGCATGAGTTGCTGAGGACGCAACGCGCTGCCATGCTGACAGGATTCTGTCTTGAAGATGTATTCCACAGGGAAATCCAAGACCGAGCTCCAGCCTGGGAGGAAATGCCGGTGGAGAATTCTAGAATATGACAGTGGAAAATAGCCTGTCGCTGAGCAAACCAGTACAATAGCATCTCTTCTCAACAGTACGGAGTTATTGCTCCAATAAATGTTTCTCTTGTTTTCTGGCGTACAATCAAGACCCTTCATCCTCTGACATCATCGCACACGCAACCGATTAGCATTGTTTGGGCACTTTGCTGTTCGGTAATGTCATTAAATTGCAAGCCAAACCTGTGATTAGGAAGGCACAAAGTAAGACAGAAAGTAGTCCACTAATTTGATAAGATTTGCTTCTTGTGGAGAAAGTGCACTTGCTTGCGTTCATCTTTTGGTTGCGAGATGAAGGTTTAATTGCAGGCCAATTACTGGCGGGGCTAAGTATGATTTGTTTTACTTGAATGGCTGTGTGACTGTTGTTGATTGCTGTTGATGGACAGGTCGCTATTAGTGTAATTATGTAACAATTGAATTCCTATTACTGTATACAAAACCATCTCCTTAAGCATTTGGGTTATTTCCATTCTTTTAAGAAAAAAGAAAATGTAAAAATCTTCGTCCAAAACCACGAAGCTCAAGGGAATGCAGGTGCACCTTTTGAAAAAACGTTGCAACGATTAAGCCTAATTATCTCTGATTACCCCTCCCTGCATGGGAGAGACGAACATCCAGCAATCACGCGATCTGTCTTCAAACTTCGCCGAAGTGACGACAATTAACGCTGATTGTCTCTGATGGAAGGTCTCTGTCTCGTCCTTTGTCATCGACGCCATTGGTCCTGCCATCAGGGTCCACAGGAAGTGTGCAATTACGGATGAAGAGCGCTAACAGGCTGCCGGCGACCTCTGACCTTTGTCGATCACCCATTCAGCACCGTCGCGTGGATGTTATTATAACGCTCAGCCTGACGAGGTCTGTTCCATCGGGACGCGGTGGAGGATTCTAGAAGGAGGCCATTTTGGAGAAAGTAATTATTGACGCAGTTCTGTGCGACAACAACAGCGATCCATCACTGTCCTCGCATCATTACGAGTGTTGTTCCCATGGACACGGGTCACTGTAACCAAAAAATGACCAGCTCCAAACAATTCATCAGCTCAACGTGTTTAAGTCATCTACTTAATTAATCTTGAAGGGCCCGGTTAATTTGTTTACGTTTGAGATGAATTGATTCATTTGCGCAGGTTGTCCACTGCACAGACGGTTGGATTATCGGTCTAACAACTGTTACTCTGCGCTGACTGGTTAAGGTTGATGCGACGGGCGTCGATTAAAATGACCGCGAGCGTTGCTGGGTATGGTTATGGCCGGTTTGATTAACGCAAGTTGATGGAGAGAGCGATACCTTGGTTGATGAGGCGGGCGCGCTTGAGATGAATCGTGCGCTCGTTATCTCAACAACGGAAGATTCTAGGTTCATCTCGTTATCCTTCCTTCCTGATCTGTCACCCAAAGTGGCTGGAGTTCAGGCCCAAGATGAAGGAGCCTCGCTTGTGGCTTCCACACACGCCGCAGCAGACCAAGAGTTTAGATTTGGATCTCTCTTCCCGGTTGCTGCTTGGCAGCGTGGCGCCTTCTAGAATGTTCCCTTGATCAAATAGATACCCGCAATCACAACACGAAGCGTTCTACCTTTCTAGCTCTTCTGTTTTTTTTCTTCCCTCCCCATCATACCGGGTGTCCGATCAATCCAAATGGATCGATGCATCTGTGCTCTCAGCGTGTCTTCAACCTTGATCCTGGGGAGAAGGACAATCGTTTGCTTCGGTCTGCTTCCATGTGGATACCACAGCGGGCAGACCAACTCATTTAGTTAGGTGGTTGACTGTATTCTTCCTGTGGTGGGGGGGGAGGGGGCGGGGAAGGTTTGTCTAACACTGTCAGGGACTCGTTGCCAGTTCAATTCCTGGCAGTGCCAAATGACGTTGTGTCCGTGGGCAAGGCACTTCACCCTACTTGCCCAAGGGGGAATGTCCCTGTACTTGCTGTAAGTCACTCTGGATAAGAGTGTCTGATAAATGACTACATGTCAATGTTTGCTTCTTTTTTTTTCAACGTGCAGTTCAACGGCATCCAGCCTTGCAAAAGCAGGCCAATTGTGTCTTACGACCTTCAACCTGGAGCAATCTATTGGTGTATATGATTTTTGCGAAGCCTGTTGGATGGATTTCCATCTTGTCACCACAACTGACTTTGTTCTGCTTCATTCGTTGTGAATTTCCCGTTAGCGTATTCAACATAATTGCAGTGTACGCTCTGAATAGGGATCCCACAGGCTGCTAGACCTTGAAAGACTCCCTGACACACAGCAGACTCCCTAACACGCACATACACAGGAGGGAAAAAAACTCTCAGGCACACACTTGCAGCAAACGGACACACACCCCAAGACCGCCACCCCCCCCCCCCCCCCCCCCCCCCCCACGGCTGGCAGTCATCCAGGCCTCTAAATTTCGTTGGGTGGGAATGCTGTACCGTAGTTTATGTACACCTGGATGAGGGAACAAAGGAAGACAAACAAGCTGGGAGAGAGGAGGCGAGGAGGGGGTGGGAGGGTTGGGTGTGTGGGGGGGGGGGGGACGTTAAATTAATCCACTAAAAGCCTTTTAGCGATATTGCCCTCCCACCGCGATCTGGTAGGCCCGGACTGCCTCCCTCATTTAATTCTCGGAGAAATTTAATTTTGTACGAGAGCTATTCATTTCGCGAACGAACGTAGGGGCCCCCCCCCCATTCTGCCCAACGCTCCGACGGTGCGGGCGAGCGCGTTCAGGAGTCGCCATAGCTGGGTTTTGTGGCTCGTCCGTGCCTGAAGATTATTGGGCTTGTTGAGTAGCACTTGGGCCAAATAAGGCCGAGTCAGACGCAGAATCACGGGCCTTTCCTGCCGTCGGGTTTTTGCTGACTCATCCAGCCATTTTGGTTAAGTGCTGTGCGGAGCACGACTTCCTGGAGTGAACTGCCCGCTTTGATTTATCCAGCTGTGCTTGCCCTAGACCGTTACTCACGTCCCTTATGCATATAAGCAAGGAGGGAGAGAGAGAAAGAGAGAAGGAGAGAGAGAGAGGTGACCATGGATTGGAAGAAGAACCATAGATTCTCAGCCCCAGCCTTGTCCATCACTGCCGGATGTGACGTCATAACTTTCTGATTGGACTGATTGGTAACGTGTCATGCAGTAAGTTATCTGCAAAGACTTTCTTTTCCAAAGTCAAGTGAATCAAAACTGATACCATTGTTGTGATGGAAAACACTAAATCCCCAGTTTGGAGAGAGTAAACCTTTCTTTTTTCCTCCCTGACAGACAGTAGCCAGTTTTATTTTAAGAGCGTTGACCTTTTCCTGTCCCACCTGCTGATCAGAATCTTCACATCAAACGCTTGGGCCCCTCAAGGAACCAGGCAGACAGCTGTCCCCCGGCTCCCACTATCCAGCCTGCCACCCCAGTCCAGCTGATCAAAGCCCGGGCAGAAGGCTCCCCGCTGGGCAGACCTGGCATGCGAGCCCCCTGCTTTGATTCCGGCCCGTTCTCGCCCAGCGAGGCGTCTGTGCGTCATCAAGTGTCCCCAGCCCTCGTCACACCTCGGGGGGCCACCTAAGATGAGTTTACCTCCCCCCAACCCCCCCACAGGTGTTGTCACAGCAGCCGCTGCCGTCCCGTCCAATCCGAGGTAGAATCACAGAGGCTCGCTCGACCTGTGCGCCGGTTGGTGATGGCGGGATGCGACGCAGGGCGCTCCTGATCTTAAAAAGATTAGGGCCGGCAGAGTCAAACCGGTGGCTACGTATTCTCTCGATCCTCTTCCTTAAATAAATCTTAATTTAGCAGATGCTAAATTCCCCCTGAAGCAAGTAGGATGAAGTGCCTTGTCCAAGGACACAACATCACAAAAATACAGCCGGGAATCGAACTCATCATGAGGCCAATGCCTTAACCCGCTGAGCCATCTGACTCTCTTAGATTTCACTAACAAATACCTGGCACCCACTAGTAGCAGTAGCTGGATTTTTCTCTTCTGTACAGTCAACTGTCAGGAATCGTGATTTTTGGCCACAGCTCTTACTGAGATTTAGGTCACACACATCTTTAAAGTCATGTTACGTAATAACATATCTGTTACTCAAGTCCCGTGTGAATATTCCTGTCGAGTCTCTCAACCCAGAGTGCGAGGGAGACCAGAGAGATACTGTATACCAACTGGGCCGGAAAATACATTAATGGCTACCACGGAACCCACAAACACAGGGCCTCTGAAGAGGCATGGCCGCTTGTCTCTCTCCCTGTTGTACTCTCTCTCGTGCGCTAGCTCTCTCTCTCTCTCTCTCTCTCTCTCTCTCTCTCTCTCTCGCTAGCTCTCTCTCTCTCTCGCTAGCTCTCTCTCTCGCTCTCTCTGTCCACGTCGCTCTGAATGTACATTTCACCTCACCTCTCTAACCCCCCCCCCCCCACCCCAGGCCAGTACTGAGTGACGACCCCCCCCCCCCCCCCCCCCACCTTGTATCGACACACATCAGGGGTGAGCTCAGACAAAGCGCCATCGGGGGGGGCCGCCAGGGAGTACGGTGGGGGGTGGTGGGGCTCTGTCACGGAGAAGAGAACGCTCCGTCGAACGCGCACGTGCGCGCGCTCGTTCCCTTTTCCCCTCACCTCTAGTCCAGTGGAAGGGACCATCGCTCATTGCTGGGTGCGGGGGGGGGGGGTGGTGTTGGAATGGCAGAAGTCACTGACCCCTGTCCGAGGGACTTGCAGCTTTGCTGACTGACTTCTGGCGCCGTGGCGGCGGCCGCCGTGACAACGCTAGCTGTCACACAGGGTCAACCGCTTTAAAGAAGTGCAGCAGCAGAGCTTCTGGTCGGGGCAGGGCTTACAGATAACAGAGGTTGAGGCTTTGCTGACTGTATAAGTGTGCGTGTGCGTGCGTGTGTGAGGGAGAGAATAGTGGGTTGTGCGAACAGAATGTTGAGGAAAATCTTGTCGCAGCGTGCGTTTGTGCGTGTCGGGGTTGTGTGTTAGCAGAGACGGCGGATGCGTGGTCTTGGTGTCAGCTGTGGGACGCTACACAGGTTTAACTCGCTTTTCCAATCTGAAGCCCTTTCTGTATATATTGCTTATTGATTTACCTCCTCCGCCCCTGACAGTGACTCTCTCTTCTGCACCCTATTTCCATCTGGGTGAAGGTGACCCAGCCAGCCAATCAGCTAGTCAGCCACCCAGTCAGCCAATCAGCTAGTCAGCCACCCAGTCAGCCAATCAGCTAGTCAGCCATCCCATCAGCCAATCAGCTAGGCAGCCATCATGCCAGCCAATCAGCTAGTCAGCCACCCAGTCAGCCAATCAGCCAGTCCGCAAGTCAACCAGCCATCTGGTCAGCTAGTCAACCAGCCAGCCAGTCAGCTAGTCAACCAGGTAGCCAGTCAGCTAGTCAACCAGCCAGCCAGTCAGCTAGTCAACCAGCCAGCCAGTCAGCTAGTCAACCAGGTAGCCAGTCAACCAGCCAGCCAGTCAGCTAGTCAACCAGCCAACCAGTCAGCCAATCAGCTAGTCAACCAGCCAGCTAATTAGCTAGTCAACCAGCCAGCCAGTCAGCTAGTCAATCACCCAGCCAGTCAGCTAGTTAGCAACCCAGCCTGAAAATCAGCTAGTCAGCCACCCAGCCAGCTTGTCAGTCAGTCAGCTTGTTAACTAGCCAGCTAGTTAGCAAGTCAACCGGCCAACCAGTCAGCTAGTCAACCACCAGCCATTCAGCTAGTCAACCAGCCAGCCAGTCAGCTAGTCAACCAGCCAGCTAGTCATTCAGTCAGCACCAGCATTAACCTCACCCTGACCCTCCTCCTCTCTGCCAGCAAGCCTGCAAAGGTGCCATATCTGCGGGCAGCTTGCCCCCGATCTCCCTCCACAGGATGTCAGGGCAATTTTACAACAGGGTTGAGGCGAAGGGCGCGTGCGAACGATGTTTGCCCCTGCATGCCGTACGCGCGTGTGTGAAGACAAGCCTTTAATTGAGTGTTTCTCACAGCAGGGGGAGTGAGGTGCGAGGTCGGAGGTTTGCACAAGTGTCGGTCGGCGCGTTGCATGTTACAAAGTTTTCAACTCCAGACTTGACATCTGCCAAGTGCAAAGTTGACTGAAAGTCTTATTTTTTATAGGATTCACCCAATGAAAAACAGGAGAATAAGGTCAACATTCGTACCATCCCTCCCTTACTCACCGTAGCCTCCGTTGACTTACTACTGCCCAATTTTTTTTTTTATCAGCGCTTTAGTTTGAATTTACTTGTGTTATTAGCGGTTGACAATTTAACAGGCCTTCCCCAACCGGCCCAAAAAATCAGTCAGGTGACTTCAAGGTGATCCCCCCCCCCGCCCCCAGCAGTGACATGGTAACTGTCCACTCCCCCCAGGTCCCGCCCGATAAATCACGCCGTGGTCCTCCATAAATCAACCCGATGATTGCTCGTATATTCCAGAACCGTACGGCAGGTGCAGAATAGGCCAGGTCACGACACTATCAGAGACCAAACACAATAATGGCCGGGTCGTTTGTCATATCGCAATACCAATTGTTTTTCTTATGAGGTTTAGAGATGGTATCCTGCTACCCCCAACGCCACACGGGATATTGAGCTGTTTGCGGATGAAACGTGAGACGGCCCCTCGTATGGTAGCGTGCGCTCCCTTCTCACGCGATTTGTATCGACGGCGATTCAACACCGTGTCTCAGCCAAGGGCGGCCGGCCATTACCGGTGTAAGGGGGGTTCTGGAAACTTCCCCAGCCCCGTGTACAGGGAGCATGATCTCCACGGGAACGCCAACAGCCCTCGAGCAAACCCTCGTCCGTCCTTTTTGCGTAGCGTCAAGACGGAATTGATAAGCAGACGGGAGAATGGATTCCGCCATGTTTGCAAACGCCTCGTGCCGTCCGGGACATTATTATGCGTAACCGTACCGCGCTTCACCTGTCAAGAGTCAAAGACGGTCACAGACGCTTCAGTTTGACTGCGACTGACTGCTTTTCTCTGACTTGACATCTTCCATTAGACTGAAACTGCGATCGGTCGAATGTATTGAGAGGGTTAAGAAAGTGGCTGTTCTAATGCCAGACTATAAGAACGTTTGCTGTACACATAAATGTCTGGTTTGACAACTGATGAAGACGTTATTTACTGGGGTAAGCAGCAGGATTCGTTTTGCATAATGAGAGTTTTTTTTTCCTACTTTCTCCCTGTCTGGGCAACATTCATTATTTACATGTACTGTTAGCACACGTCCAACAAGGTTTTTTTTAAGCAAATGATCACCATGGAAACAGACCAGTCCTGTAGTGATTAGATTGGCTCGAGTGTAACTTATCCCTAATGTTACCTGTAAGGACAAATTCAATTTAGATTAAGAGTGCCCTTGAATTTCTACCTTTCATTTAAATCAAGCTCTCCAATTACGTTTGACCAGGCCAAGTAAATGATACACTGTTAATGCCAGAGATGTCCGCTTTGTATCGGAGAATAATCAGACTTCCTGTTAATGACACATTTGCGCAATGATTGGTCAAGTAAGACTGATTAATAGATCAATAGTTTTTTTTCCCTCCATTCATCAACACCATTTAATGTAATGTAATGTAACATGTAGTCTACATGTAGCTTTGCATGGAAATGTTTCCAAGGTCCTGTAAACCAGAGATTGTCAGTATTTTAAAGTAGGCCTAGTCCAAATCACATGGGTGGCCTATCTTATTTAAGGTAAACATTGGCCTGGGCTTTCCACCAATCCCCTCCTCCCCACAACACCAGTGCCTTCTGAGTTGTGGTTCACTTGAGCTGTAAATCACCTCATTAGCCGCCTAATTGGACAAATTAAAGGTCCAATCAGAAAGGATTCTGCTTTAGTCGCTTCTGTAAGTGTCTTTAAATCATCTGTCGCCTTCGACGCTAAAAGGAGGACAAATTTGCTCAGCAGACCAAGTAATGACTTCAGTTGAGTAGCGGGGAGCTTTCAGCACCTGCCTCTCAGACGAAGACACCTCAGGCTGGGATGGAGTTGGAACTTCCTGACGGTTTAGTCGGAGCCGCACGGATCTCTGAGGCCCCTGAACTTCAGCGTTGTCCCTCGGTAGGTTCGTGGGAAGATCCTCCGCCGGTGGCGTCATCGTCCCGCGACGAACAACTGCATCCTGGGAGTCCCACATGGACCTGCAGTCGCCGGCCTCCTTTCCCGGAGTCCGGAGCACACTTCAAAAGACCGAGGTTGTTGCCTCGCATCGAATCAGGGAAAGAGCTGAATAAACACCCATGAAAAGGGCCTGAAAGGGGGGGGAGGGGAGGGAGGGGAGGGTCTAGAAGTGGATATTTAATTCAAACGGAACAGGCTTCTTGTCGCCCGTGGCCTTGAACACTGCTTCTAATGACAATGAACCCATCTACCCCAAGTAGAAACCATCCCCTATTGATCTACAGCTTAATAAAAAAACAAACATGGCCACCGGAGCGATCCATCTGGAAGCCCGGGGAGGTGGAACTCAGTCGATTTCATTTACTGAGTTGCGATATGTAAATAATTAAAAGCTAAATTGCCGCTTATTGCCCGGTAAGGTTGGCCATTTGCTGAGTCAGGCGGAAGCGTGTTTGAGTCAGTCACACAGACTGACAGCCCAACTCTCCCCCCACCCCCCCCCCCCCCCCCCCACCCCTTGCCCACCAAAAGATTCCACAGTGCCCCTCGCGGTCAACGGTATTTGTCTCTCGTGTAAAAAAAAAAACCCTCGGCCGTGTTTCAGCGCGAGCCGTTCGGACCGTAATGACACCGTTTCCGCTCGACACCGCTGAGGCCGTTGACGGGATGGCCGCCGTCGTCAAAGAAGGCACAAACGGAGCGCGCCCCGGGGTCCCCTCGGTCTGCCTCTCTGGAGGCAAACGCCACTTCACCCCGTCCCCCCTTTGCCCCGCACGGTAGACAGCGAGTGTGTCAGGGGCCTGGGCCTAAGCTGCGGAGGGATGCGACTTTGTTTGTTCGGAGCTTAATTACTGCAAGCTGCAATTACCAGGCAGCTGTCTCTCCCCCCCCCCCCTCTCTCAGATGGCTCTGCTGGGGTCGACGGTGCCCCCCACCCCCCCCCCGCCCCTTTTCGTCCCCTCCCTCCCCCCAAACCCTTGCACACGCTGCATCACGCACAACCGTGCCCCCCCCCCCCCTTCCCCCCCTCTCTCGCGCACACACACCCCTTTCGCAGCAGTTTTTGGGGGGGGTGTTCAGACAGCTCAGTGTGTGTGTGTGTGTGTGTGTGTGTGTGTGTGTGACATCATCCACATTGGCACTAAGGCTAGGGTCTGTGCTTCGTCACAAAGGACGCTGTGTGTGTTGTGTGTGGGTGCGGATAGCATGCGCGTGTGTGAATAAGCAAGAGAGACAGCCTCTTTAAGACTAAGGGGACTGGCAAACATCTGTTCCCACTGATATGGCATCGTAACGGCCCTGCAGGAGCGCAGACTGAGGTCACTGGATCACTGCACTCCACAGTTCCCTAGACAATGGTCCAGCTCATAACATACATGTGCTGCTTTTACCATGTTTGGATGGGATCAACACTAACATGAGGCCTGTTTCTCTCGTCCACTCTCTCTGTTTCTCTCTCTCTATATTTCCTTCACTGTCTCTCCCTCTCTCTCTGTCTCTCTCTCTCTCTCTGTCTCTGTCTCTCCCTCTCTCTCTGTCTCTCTCTTTCTCTCTGTCTCTGTCTCTCCCTCTCTCTCTGTCTCTCTCTCTCTCTCTGTCTCTGTCTCTCCCTCTCTCTGTCTCTCCCTCTCTCTGTCTCTCCCTCTCTCTCTGTCTCTCCCTCTCTCTCTGTCTCACCCTCTCTCTGTCTCTCCCTCTCTCTCTGTCTCTCCCCCACTCTGTCTCTCTCCCTCTCTCTGTTTGTCTCCCTGTCTCTCTCCCTCGTTCTCTCTCTCCCTCCCCCCTTTCTCTCTGTCTCCCTCTTCCACTCTGTCTCCCTCCCCCCTTTCTCTCTGTCTCTCTCCCTCCCTCTCTCTCCCTCTCTTCCCCCCTTTCTCTCTGTCTCTCTCCCTCCCTCTCTCTCCCTCTCGTCCCCCCCTTCTCTCTGTCTCTGTCTCCCTCCCTCCCTCTCTCTCTCTCTCTCTCTCTCTCTCTCTCTCTCTCTCTCTCTCTCTCTCACACTCACACACGCCTTTGTGACCAGGCCCTGAGGGCCGGGGCCAGGGGAGACAGCCGCAGTGTGACACACTTCCCCCCCCCCCGTCCCCCCTGTCCCCCAGTACCCCCCCCCCCCCCCCCCCGCCTCGCGTAGACAGACACAATGAATCCCAGAGACAGCGAGGCCCCACTGACAGACACAGATAAGGTATCGTCCGGTCTCCTCCGCTCCTCTCTGACCTGCTGCACAAGGGCCTGATTTACCCACCGCCGCGCTCACGCTACCCGCGATCCCCAGCCGCAAGCTCGGCCGTGTCCTATTTATAGAACTCTGAAGAATACGCCAGTATTCTTGTCTGTCAGCTCTTTGGAACATTGATATTTATTGATTTCATTCAAGCTGTTCAGTCAGTTCGACATATCTGCTAGTAATTGCTGTTTTGGGATTTTGTTTACCATCCTCAAATCTGTGATTTAAGCACTGTCACCTTTGTGTTTCTATTCTCATTCAGCCTGGATTCAAATGGGATTTATTCAGTAATTAATATTTGATGAGAGCGTCAAGCGCACCATAACTAATCTTTGTTTTCAGAGTTGCCCTTAAGGATTTTGGGGAGAGGGAAAAATGTAAAAGGGCTTCTCTCATGAAATACAAATAAAATCTGTTGAGTCTTTCAAAAAGATAAATCAAAGACTCTGAGCATTATTCAGTTCACACCCAATCGATATCATCCCTAATGGATCATTAGGATTTAGTTTCTACTGTATTTAGCATTGTGCTTCACTGCCTCTGGCAACACTGCAGCAACGAGACAGCTGTTGATATTTCTTTTACAAAGAAAGTCGGGGAGGAAGTTTGGCTTGTGAGGAAGTCTGGGTAATATGAGGACTGGGGGTGTGGACTTTAAGACTATTTACTTCCTGGTGGTTCATGGCAATGTAACCATAGTGTCTGTGAAAGAAATTGGATTTCCTGTGTACTTATATTAATCACTACTGAACACACCTTCTCTGAAGACTGTCATTACCGCCTGACTGTCACTATCTATGTTTACATTCTTGTGCCCTATAACAGAAGGTTCTCTCACCTTCAGAGGAGATAGAGACATGAGACATGATCGAGAGGTAAGCCTTGTACTGTATGCCGCCCATTGATCGATTGCGAGGCTCCCGTTCTTGATACTGATGTTTATTGATTTATACACTGTAGAACTTAAAGTTAAGAAAGACAAATAAAAAACAACATCAGGTATAATCGGGAAATCATATGTTTAGCACTAACTGATACATATACAGAAATCATAGAAACAATACTGACCACTTTAGCCTGCTTCTCTATCAATAGCGGAGCTTTTCCTTGAAGATCAATCTTGGTCAAAATAAACTTCCTTCCACAAACACTCTTCAACTTAAATACTGTAATTGCAATCCAAACAATCAAACATGGAGAGAACTAAACAGAAAATCGAACTAGCAAGTGATGTTACTTGTGTGAAGTGTGCGTCTCAGTCCTTGTCACGTGAAACCGGTATATAAAAAAAAACAGGTATTCCCTTCTGTAATCGTCCTTCAAAATAAAAGCATGCATTCCAACACAAAACAGATTGGCTGCAATTACATACTGTCTTCATTTTGTTGTCAGAGGTTTGGTAATTTCTCTCCCAATCTGCCGGTTGTTAGATACATATTAAACCAGAACTCAAATTCACTCCGTTTATGAAGAGTCCGACAAAACACTTTCTTCATCGTGTGTGTGTTTACTGTCAGGTCTTCCATGCTTAACGAGGACATGTGGCGGTTAAAGGTGTGACCGTAAAATTCCTGTCCCGTCAACTGGCATGTTTCCCTGGGTTCGAAAAAAACGGCCACTTCCATCCCCTTCTGTTAAACCATCCAACCTCTTTGTGACCTTCGAACCCCCAAAGGTCACAACCTTCTCTCACGTGACTTCAGCGTGTGAACGCCTGTGGTTTGGCCTCCCTCTCCCCGGGAGTGTGCGCTGTAGTTTCAAGCGAAGAGCATGTTGTCTCTGATCTGTCCGGCGTTACCTGAGGAACAACACCTGGGGCTCGGGAGTGCAGCCCATAAATCAGCGCGCAAAGTACCTGCCACGATGCACACGACTGCACAAACACACAGACACACACAGACAAATGGGAGCAACGCAAAGATGAGAGCGTCACACACTACCCCACCCTCCCCCAACACACACTCCGGATCGGCATATTTAGAGAAAGAGAATCGTTTGGAAATGCATTTCGGGGGTCATGTGGTGCGGTCGGTAAGGGCGTTGGGTCGGTAATCAGAAAGGTACATGGTTCGAGGTTGTCAACATGGTGTTGTGTCCTTGGGTCAGGCACTTCACTCTATATGCCCAGGGGCAATGTCCCTGTAGTTTAAGTCACTCTGGATAAGAGCGTCTGCTAAATGACTCACTGTAATACAAAAGTAACATTTTAGTCGCATCTGTAGATGGGGCTATTTTCTGGCGCTTGTCACTGAGCTCAACGGTCCTTTTGTGGTTGGCGGTTGACCCGGTCAAACACATCATGGGTCTGATTGCTGGCTGCAGTCTGTCATGCGGTGATGACTCGTCTTCCACCAGAAAGACTTCAAGACAAGGACTCGGTTGAGTCACGCTTATTAACTAGGTGTGCGTGCGTTCACTTACTGTAGATTCATGATTCATCCTATTTGTGGGTTTATTTGAGTGTTTTATCCCACTGGGTATTACAGCAGACATTGTGTGCATCTGGCTTTGCTTCCAGTCAATGATTAAATCTGGACACCTGAGACAGTACAAAAGTACATATTCCACATTCCGGTTTAACAAACGATGGCGTGCCAACAATCGATTACTTGTTTCGTTTTTTTTTTTCGCAAGCAGGAGATTAAAGACTCACGACTTTGTTCCTAATTTACCGAGCGATAACCAGACGCCATCTACTGCAATGTAACAACCTGACAGCTGTCATACATCGCTTTGGATCTTTTCTGAAGTGAATTTCTTCTCCACACGCCGACACAGTCCTCCTCCGAGTCCTTTACGTACTAAACATACACATTCTCTGTGTCATCTTGTTTTTTTTCTGTATCGTTCCTTCTTTTTCTTCACTTTTCCTCCTACATCGCAGACATGTAGCTGTCATCACAACTGCCGCCAAGACCGGCAGTTAGTGTTTCCTCTCTTCTCAGCAAAGCCTTGGCCACCTGTAGGGTCTTCTATCCCTGCAGCGCTAATTGGCGCGATAGAGAATCATAAATTAGAGCTTTTTTACGGAGTCCATTTCTCAGGCAATCGACAGTTTTGGCCTTTCCACTGCAATCACACGTTGAAATCAGCCAAGAGCGTCTGCCTCTGCAAGGCCGAGGAGAGACACAGGAGGAGGACTTTGGTTTGACAAGCTCAATTCTGCGGCTCTCTGTAATTGAAAGCTAAACGTTATCCCCCCCCCCCCTTTTTGTTGTCAATTATGTAGAAAGTGGTAGGTCTGAAGGTCTCAATTCCCACTGGCAAGCTAAGCGCACTCTTGCGCAAACTCAAAAAACACCCATCTGGGCAGGACATGCAGCCTTTAAAATATTGTTTCTGAAAAACGCCCGTTTTACTAATTGGGTGTGTGTGTTCTGACCTAAACAGACCTAATCCAACAGGTGAACCATTCGCACTCTCAGTTCAGGGAAACGACTCAGTTCACATCCTGAGGCTGAGGGCGAACGAGAAGAGGGCGCCGTTCCACGAGCCTTTTGCTAAGAACAAGGCCGGGGCCCGTTCTAATCCGAGTGTGCGGGTTCTCATTAGCGCGGTTCTCCCCACAAAGGAAAGGGCGTTGCGCTCTCTATTTAAAGGAACGCCGCCTAGAGTCTGTTCCCAACGATAACGCGCTTCCCATCGTAGCGTTTTATCTCAAGCTTCCAAAGACAGAGCGTAACAAGCGAAGTCATTAGAGACCCTCTGTGCACCCCCCCCCTTCCCCCAGAATAATGAGATGGGGAAAGATTAGCAGCACAGGGACAGTGCACCACAGGGCACACCCAGTTACCGCAGCATCGCTCACCGCGCCAATACGCTGCTCGCACGCCGCAGCCATTAACGAAGATGATTACCATTAGCAGTGACATGGCACAGGCCTCGAGTCTAAACCCGCTTCCGTCGATGGGTTTGGGGATAATTTGCCTCGGCGTGGCAGACACTCGGACTCTCATGACTGCGGCTCGTGATGGAGGTGCTCCTGAGGTGGGAGGTGCTCCTGAGGTGGGAGGTGCTCCTGAGGTGGGAGGCGCTCCTGAGGTGGGAGGCGCTCCTGAGGTGGGAGGCGCTCCTGAGGTAGGAGGCGCTCCTGAGGTGGGAGGTGCTCCTGAGGGTAGGAGGCGCTCCTGAGGTAGGAGGCGCTCCTGAGGTGGGAGGCGCTCCTGAGGTGGGAGGCGCTCCTGAGGTAGGAGGCGCTCCTGAGGTGGGAGGCGCTCCTGAGGTGGGAGGCGCTCCTGAGGTGGGAGGCGCTCCTGAGGTAGGAGGTGCTCCTGAGGTGGGAGGCGCTCCTGAGGTAGGAGGCGCTCCTGAGGTGGGAGGCGCTCCTGAGGTGGGAGGCGCTCCTGAGGTGGGAGGCGCTCCTGAGGTATTTTTTGGAGGGAAACTAACTTTTGAGGAAAGTGAGCGGCACTCCCAACGTTGACCTTGTTTGACATTCGCGTGTTGAAGACCGACCGTCCGCTAAAGCCAATCGTACTTATCTCCGCTCTTCCGGTGAAACTTTTACCTTCTCGCACCGCAAAAAACCCGACTTCGCCGGCCGCTGGCTCCCATTAAGCTCGATCGGTGCACGCGATACGTCTATTTCTTCCCTGCTGTTGCGCGAAGATATTCGTTTCCATGGTGAACAGCCTCCTCATTAAAACAATGCCTGTTGATAACCTTGCGCAGGTTGGTGAAGATATGCATGCCTGGCTGTGGGGGTCTGCCAGGCGCCTGCTGGGAGGTTAGGTCAAGCCTCTTCAGAAGCTGCTCCCGCCACTGCCGCCCTTATCGGGCAGATTCTCCGCATCCAATTACCCGGAGAGAGCGTCGAATTGAGCTGGGAGGTCAGCTTAGTGATGTAAGCAACAATCTGCAGGTCTGTATCACAGGAACATGGTTCCTTTATTTGCAGGTCAATATGTGTCATGATTCGGGCGTCAGGCTAGTACCTGGTTCGAACCCCGGCTGCGTCAACGTGACGTTGTGTCCTTGGGCAGACGCTCTCATCCAGAGCGACTTATAGGAAGTACAGAGACAGGCGAGTAGGACGAAGTGCCTTTCCCAAAGACGTCATTTTGCATGGTCCAGGAATCAAACCGGCAACTTTCGGATGGTTAGCCCGATTCTCTAACCACTCAGCCACCTCGCTGCCCCCAAGGAGTCAGGTGGCTGTTAGACGCGCCTGCATGGCGATCTTTTGAGGCCCAGGCCTCAGTGTGACTCCTGTAATGGATTCTGGAAGGCTAGGCGGGCCATTAGTCAGTGGATATTAAGTGCACTCTCTCCTCACTTCTCACTTTGGTTGTCTGGATGGCTCTTACCAGGCCAGTAATGGACTTGGGTTCAACCCGAAAAAGGAACAAGTTATAGAGGCAAAGGGGCAGAAAATGTTACTAATGGTTTTTGGGGTTGGTACCTTTGACATCTGGGTGGTTTTAAGGTCGCTTGCCGTTGTGTTCGTTTATTGTCCTTCAGAATTGCGGCGTTCGGTTTGTCAAGACAACACCGCCGCCTTTCGGTCCGAGCTAGCTGGCCGCGCATCGAGGCACGGCGTTTTATTTTATTTAAATCAAACTCATTCATCGCCCCGTTTTGGACAAACATCAGTCTCCCTGCCCTGTCCCCCACAAGTGCCCAGGGGGTGTCTTGCTCCCTCCACTAGGCTTCCAGCCCTGGCCAACCCACAGCTCCCAGCCATTCGGCCACGCCAAATTTCAGAGGGAATGGAGCCCCCCTTGATCAAAGGGCTTCTAACAAGTCCAACCCCCACCCCCCGCCAACCATGACCCCCCTAGTGCCTACACTGCGGCTGGAGCCAAAGAGCACAACAACAAACATCTCTGCAGTTCCTGGTCCTCTCCGGCTCACTGCGGAGGGGAGGATATTTTTAGAGCGCCTCTTTGAAGAGGGAGAGGACGGTGGCACCCCTAACTGCAGCCCCCCGCACACTTTGTTCCCCTCTCTCCGCTCGTGTCCATCCGCCCTCCCCGCCCTCGTCCTCCTATCTCTCCCCCCTTCCCCTCCAGCCTCTCCCCTCCGTTCCCACCACCGCCCCCTTCGTTCCATGTTCCCTCACATTTCTCTTGATTACATCTCCTGCCCCCCTCCCTTCCCTCCTTCGCTTGTTCTCTCTCTCTTCTTCATTTTTGGTCCCCCACTGCCCGCCTTTCCCGCCGCCCCTACATGTGCGCATGCAGGGACCGTACAATTGAAAGCCCACATGAGACGACGAGAGGGCCCGAGTCTCTTTCAAAGGATTTGAACTCTGTTGGGAGAGCGTGTCTGCCACTGGCAGTTTGTCATGCCTGGGCCTTTCTCCCTGCTCGTACACACTCTCTCTCCCTCAGCACACGCATCGAGATGGAGGCTTCCAACGAGACGTGGTGCATTTCATATGGGAGTCATGCGGCGCAGTCGATTAGGGTGTCGCGTTTCTAATCGTAAGGTCCCTGGTTTGAACCCTGGCCGTGTCAACGTGATTTTGTGTCCGTGGGCAAGGCACTTCACCCTACTTGCCTCAGGGGAGAATGTCTGTACTGGCTGTGAGTCTGGCTGAATAAAAGCGTCTGCTGAATGATTAAATGTAAATGTCATCCCTGTTTGCACTACTGTGTATATACACCCCCCCCCCCTGTACTATAAATACCCATCACACTTTGTACTTATGTTACTTGTACTTCTATGTTATTTGTATCACAATTGTAGTGTATTTTTACATTGTATTCTTTTTTTTATTATACGTCACATATATGTTCTATGTTTGCTAATCTCTGCCACAGGGAATTCTATGTTTGAAAATGTTGCATAGCGATTAAACCTCATTCTGATTCTGATTCTAAATTTCATACCAAAGGGGATGCCGCAAAACCGAATCGATGACGCCTGATATAGCAATGGATGGACCTCTGGCTCAACTGTCATAGATGCATTTCTTCCTGAAGTCCTTGGACTTGGAGTAGATAGACAGTACTCACTACAATACACTGACTGAGGCAATAATCTTTAGATCATATTCATGATCTGTAGACATAATTGGAGTGGAATAATATGGGATTTGACAAATCCAATAATCTCTTGAAATGAATCATGGAGAGAGAGAGAAAAAAAAGAATTTCAAGCGTAGAAAGCTGGACATTAAATTAAGATCCACTAAAAGCCCCCAATTAGTTTCTAGTGGATCCCTGTTCACCATATGGTAAGGCAGTCTTCCTGTCATACAACTGCGTAGTGATGTATGGCCTTTCATGTGGAAACAATCCACTCGTTCTCAAATGCAGGGGGGATTAACTTTGGGAAGGCTCTGGTACACACTCTGGTTTAGGAACAGGTCTCGCATTTCACGTCGTAATTAGCTCAAGCACCGCGTCCAGTCAGTCAGTCGTGCAGTGGGGTTCTGTCTGAGAAGGAACTAAGAAATACCATATATTTTTTTCGACTCGAGATTTTTTCAGGATCTGATGTCGTTTTCTGTTCTTGGCATTGAGACTTCAAGTTCATTCTCTTTGAAGATGCGATTAATAAATCGTGAGGCTTCAACCGTGAGCGCGAGCACGAGGAGAAGTCGTTGCGATTCCATTTCATATATTTCAAAAGCTTGCAGAGCCGATCGATGACGAGCGATTCGTTCTGACGATAGAAGTCGGGGGAAGTTGGTGAATAAATAATCGCGAAAACGGAAACCTTATCAAAAAACGCAGGCGGCGATGGTAACGTTTGACATGTCATCGGCGACGGCGGATGCCTTCCTGTCCGACGGGGTGACGTCCGATCAGGTGACGCACGTGGGGTGAAGCCTGCTCCCGATTGGACAGAAAATCACCCCCCCACTCTCGATGGAATGTTTACGCGTGACAAACGGCGTCTGTTTTTCTCGCCAGCATCACAGTGCATTGTACTGGGGCTCCGAGCAAGGCCTCTCGCTGGACGCTACGGCATGAATTCTGTTTAAACGAGCTCTTCTGTCAAGTTCTGTCAGCTTCCATTAGAAGTTTTAGGGTCAAAGAAAGCAACAATAAAATGAGTGGTATTATAATAAATATATTACATCCGGCATGTGTATGTATTTATTTAAAGGACATACAGTATGTCCGTGCAGTCAAAGAAGCAGCAAGCTACATTGAAAGAAGAAGCTGTCTGTCATCTCGGTCGCTAATTGACAGATCAACTGGCGGAGCAGCCTCCACCAATCAGAGGCCGTCCGCGGCCACGCCACTCACATTAGCACGGCATTAACGAACCCCTCAGCCGAAACAATGTCAATGACGCGTAATGAAATCCAATTAATATTTCCGAGGTTCGACAATTCATCGCGTCAAGGAGTCTGGCGTCTGGCCGGGGGCGCGTGTGCGTGGGGGGAGGGGGGGGGGGGGGGGGGGGGGGGGGTGGGGGGGGGGGGACGTGAAGGTAAAAAAAGAGGAAGGGGGGGTGGGGTTGTTTGAAAACGGCCAACTCCGTCAATGATTAGCGCCGCGGCCGCCTCGCAGGCTTGCAGAGAGATTAACAGGCTCTCAGTCAAACTAAATGCCAGGTTTGTTTGGATTGTTAAAGCGGGATGTTACCGGCAGAATTCAGGATTACAATCGGGGGTTTGGGGGTGGGGGTGGGGTGGGGTGGGGTGGGGTGGGGGTGGGGGTGGGGTGGGGGTGGGGGTGGGGGGTGGGGGTGGGGGTGGGGGGGGGTTGGTCGGGGTTGGTGGGGGTCAGGGATAATCTTGCGGTTATGATGAATGTCAAATCGCTTTAAATAGTTATAAATAGTCGGCGACGGCTGATCGCCATAACAGCCATCAGGCCGTACATGACAAACCCCATGACTCCTACCTGGAGGTGTCCCTTTCCCATTGGCTGTTTTCATCCAGGTTCATTTACATTCAGTCCTTCAGCAGACGCTCTTATCCAGAGCGTACAGGGACATTCCCCCTGAGGCAAGTAGGGTGGGAGTCAGGTGGCTCAGCGGGTTAAGGCGGGTTCCCGGTTCGAACCCTGCCTGTGCCAACATGACGTTGTTTCCTTGGGCAAGGCACTTCACCCTATTTGCCTTAGGAAAAAAGTCCCTGTGCTTGCTGTAAGTCGCTTTGGATAAGAGCGTCTGATACATGACTACATGTTGATGTACAACGTATCCTTCCAACAAGGTCTGTTACATTTTCCAGACAGAAGCTACACTATTTGTATGGATGTTGCTGACATGAGGGGGGGGGGGATGTAGCCAATCCCATCAAGCCATTTGTTATCTGTAGCCTATCAAAATGTGATTTGCATTCATTCTTCGGTTTTACCCTTTCACCCCCTTCCCTTCAAAAAAGAAAAAAAAGGTTTTCGTAATTGGAAAAAATTAAACATGTTTCATCAGACGCAAGGATAACGGAAATCTGTTAATTAACACGAAGATCAGATGAAGCCAGATGATGTCTTTTAACAAAGTCCGGGAAAATTCTATTACAACTTGCGGCACCTTTTACTGAGCCTTGTGGCCCTCCACACTGGCTCGCTAATAAAATTGCGGTGGAGGGGCGAACTCATCTCAGCTAAAGACATAAAAACAAGCGATTAAGCTTCCCTGTCAGGGATGCCAAGGTTAAGGAAAAAAAGAAGTAACAAGGTAAAAATGATGATGTTTTGCCCGTTTGATGAGGGAGTACGTTGACTTTGATCTGATCAGCGAACCTGTTGGTTAAATCTTGGTGGGTGGGCTCCGATGCAGTCTTCAGACGGCGTGTGGATGTGTGTGCAAGCAAGAAAGATTAAACCAGAAAGAACCCCCCCCCCCCCCCCCCCCCCCCAAAGCCGGAATATTCTACATCTATGCAGTATTCGTGTCTGTCTAATTATTACTTAATTACATTTCTCATGAATATCATTTTTCAGGCCTGTGTGTGTTTTTTGGGGCGTCTGGGAACCAACGTGAGTGTGTGTGTGTGATTGCATGCAGATTTGCGCATTTGCATGCAAATCCCATGGCGGTCTGTTTGCCCGGGCGCGTGCGTGTTCGCCAGGTTTGTCGTTGAAAGAGAACTGACAGCAGAACTGTCAAATGTCAGCCTGAAGCTTTCTGAGTAATGAAGGCTCTTTCAGACACCAGGGGGACGGAGTGTCAGGGACCGGATGGTTCTACTCCTCTGGTCCTAGTATTAACAGGGTAGCACAGGAGTAGGCAACCCTGGTCCTCAAGATCCACAGTCCTGAAGGTTTTAGATGTTTCCCTGCTCCAACACACCTGCTTCTAATGATTGAGTCCTTATCTAGCTCTGTGGAAACCTCATAATGACCCATTCATTTGAATCAGGTGTGCTGGAGCAGGGAAACATCTAGAACCTTCAGGACTATGGCTCCCAAGGACCAGGGTTGGACACCCTTGGCGTAGCAGCATCTTAGAAACCTGACCACAGTTTTCACTGTGCATATCCAGCCATAGCTACAGTCTGAGCCTTTCAGCTCAGGCAAGGTAGTGACAAGGCCCATCTGCGCTATTTAAATAAATAAATACTCATTTAGCAGATGCTTTTATCCAAAGCGACTTACAGTAAGTACAGGGACATTCTCCCTGAGGCAAGGAGGATGAAGTGCCTTGCCCAAGGACAGAACATCATATAGCCACAGCCGGGGTTCAAACTCACAACCTTTCCGCTCATGAGGCCAACGCCTTAACCCGTTAAGCCATCTGACTCCCACATTACTTACAACACATTACTCGGATGCTCACATGAATACAAGTCACAGAGGAAGATGTATCAGAGATTTGCCCTTGGTTTCCTCCCCAGAGGGAAAGCTGTGCTGTATCAATTAGCCAGAGAAATTGTGTATTTGTGGAGTGAGAGAGCATGAGAAAGGATTCATTTAGCTGACAATGGCAATCAGAGGTTTCTGGCAGATAGATATTGCTATGAGCTGGCTCTCACATTAAGGCCTTTATTAGAAATATTTCTGTGCGTGTTTTATGCCAGATATACAATACCGGTCATACTCGCAACACAAGCGTACCTAAACATGCCTTTACTCGGCAATGCGAAGACTGACAGCTTCTTAGAATCCAGACAACTTCGCACCACCATCGACTCGTCTCCTCTCAGCGTGGCGCGAGCTAGAAAATCATTCTTGACTCCGTTGATTCTGCGTGTACTACTTGAGGAAATACTTTTCTGACAGACTGTTTTGACACAATAGTTCACCACCCAAATTCCAATCTCGCCCAAATAGCTCGCTCCGAACTGCTCAAATATCAGTCCACGGAAGAAAAAAGACAACGTCAGACGTCAAAAGACATTTCTTCCCAGCCTTGTTGATTGAATTCCTTGCTGTGGGAAGCTTCCGGCACAGTTTAATCCCGCTATAATTTGGGCAGTGTGAAAGATGCCGTGCAGAAAGTGGCAGTGTAACATCGAGAGGGGAGTGGAAAAAAAAATAGCTATTTGAATTGTTCATGTCAGCCAGGGTTAACCTGCAGTGGAATTAAACACAGTGCAGCGCGCGTCCGCCAAGCACTTACACAGGGCCCTTATCGGAACGCAAACCGAATTATAGCCACGTCAGGTGAGTGCTGAGTTGAGTCAAACAATAATGAATGCGGCCTCCTCTTGTACCAAAAAAAACAATTATAACTGCTCGGAGCGTTGCTGTATCTTCGCATGACAGGGAGAGTGTGCCGGGTGAGAGGCAGGGTGGAGGGGAGGGAGGGGGGTAAAGATTCGGTGTCTGTTGAGATGAGGCGGGGGGTGGGAGGGGCGGGGGGGGCGGGTGGGGGTTGGGGGGGGGTGGGCGGTGGCCCCGGAAGCCGGAGTGACTTGGTTTCCGGGCGGGCGGGGTGGGGGGGGGTCTGACAAGCACAAGCCCCATGCTGCGGCTGGGCAGGCAGGCTGGTGCGTGGGCGCTTTCTTCAATGAGAGACTTCAGCCACCTTCTCCTCTCTCTCTCTCCATCTCTTTTCCTCTCTTTCTCTCTCTTTCTATCTCTCCCTCTTTCCTTCTCTATTTCTCTCTCTCTCTCCATCTCATTTCCTCTCTCTCTATCTCTCCCTCTGTCTCCCTCTATCTCTCCCTCTCTCCTTCTCTAGTACTCTCTCTCGCTCTTTCTCTCTCTGTCTCCTCTCTCTCCCTCTATCTCACCCTCTCACTCTCGGTCTCATCTCTCTCTACCCCGCTGTCTCTCTCTCCCTTGCACTCGCTCCTACCGTTCTCACATTTGGCGTGTTCTCTCCATGTACCTCTCCCTCCCTCGTTCCTCTCCTCATGTCGCAGGACAGCCTGTGCTGTTGCCGTCTCCTCCTCCTCCTCCTCCTCCTCCTCTGTTCCTGCGCCTCGTTCGCACCGCGTTTGATGCAGCTTCTCTTCGGAAACCTCTCTGGAACATTCCAATCCTACGGTTTGTTCACCTTGGGTGTCGATGTTATGAGAACAGGAAAGCATTTCGATGCATTAAGACAGTCGTTCATTGGGATGAAGCCATGGGTTACTACATCCAAAATAAAATGTTGTGCTGCGTTCACACCGGATGAAAATTTGGGTCTGGGGGCGTCCGATTTACACGTTGAGTCAATGTACACGTCCGTCTGGGTGTCCTGCAGCGCGAATCTGCGTCTAGCACAGGTAACATGCCGGGCAGAAACCAATCCCCCCCCCACCCCCCCACCCCCCCCCCACCGCCCATTTAGAGGTGAATTCTCCTAACAATAACTGAACAGCTAACACAACTCTTACAATTATGTCAACATTCCTCACCAACCCTTAAAAACGAGAGGAACCCTTCAAAGAACCCCCCCCCCCTCCCTTTTCTAATTCCACTGTTGTTGTGAGATTCAAGCTTGTGTTAGCCATTGTTTGTCTGTTGCTTGCTGTGAGAAGCCCCTTTGTGGTGTGGAAAATTCCATTAAAGTGTCATCCCACAATCAGGGTTTCGCAGCAGGAGAATGAATCATTGATGAAATTGGTGTTTCTTCTTTCGGCGTAGAAGGATGAATGGTCACTGTCGATATCCGAGAGTACCCTGGTATACAGTCCCAATCCCCCTGAGATTACCTCTTACTTACAAATGACTACAACTTTGCCTTTGTGTTTGTTATTGAGTTTGCCCAAAGTTGGACAAGTTTTTGTGAAGTGTATTTTACAATGTTTTGCACTTGACAGGTGCTTGTTGTTGGGGTTTTTTATCGTGTTTAATGGAGACAAGAAAGTATTTCGCCTCCACACGTACGATAAACTCACGACTCTTAAAGGAAAAATCCGGAAAAACTATCTGGGCGCAGCATGGGTTCAGCACACTGACAGTGGGGAGGATCTTGGATCATTGGAGATTACCTCAGCGAGTACCGATTTCATTCTCCATTTGCAAGTATCCCTTGATATAACAAACAACACTGTGGGATTTACACAAAGCTTCGACTCGAATTAGGCAGATTTTCCTTCGTGGCAGCATGCTTATCAAAGGGAGGACGCGGTGTTTAAACATTTCCACAAGCCACCCATGAAGCATGGAAGATGATTCATCTCCTCACAGGGAGTCAGGTGGCTGAGCGGTTAGGGAATCGGACTAGGAATTAGAAGGTCGCCGGTTTCGATTCCTGGCTGCGCAAGATGACGTTGTGTCCTTGGGCAAAGCACTTCACCCTACTTGCCTCAGGGGGATTGTCCCTGTACTTGCTGGAAGTCGCTCTGGATAAGTATAAGATCTAAATCTAGATCACGAAGGAGAAAGACAAAACACATAAAAGCAATATAAAACCATAAAACAATAATAATGTAGACAATGAAGCAATGATACAAGGATACAATGGTTATAATTTGACACAGAGACAGGGACAAACATGGAGAGAACAGTCAGACAGAGACACCCTTCTTGGCATCTCCCCTGCTCTGCCTGCTCTCCCAAAGTTCATCTCTGAGGCTTTTTATTAGGAAGCTCACAGTTCATTTACATAGTTCACAGTTCAGCATCTGGTATAGCGTGGACAACACTTCCAAAGTCCATCAATCAACACAAATGTAATCTAAGAATGTGCTTGTCGAAGCCTTATGGCTTGATTGAGTTTGGGCCTTGGTTTTAGGACACAACCCCCCTCTTGCAGATAATCAACCCAAATGGTTATCTCCACTTCAAGGCACATCTTCTCTGCAAGACAATCTCTCTGCAAGACAAACTCCAAAACACAACACAAGCTACAATTGTATGAATTTGATGAAAGTTGTAACAGCAAATATGGGATTACTAAAAATGACTCTAACAATAAGAGTGTCTGCTGAATGACTAATTGGAAATGTACAGTATCTCACTCCAGCAACACCTTGTGTAAGGGAGTGATTCATCACAGTCTCTCACAACAGGTGTGCGACGACAGGCGATGCTGGCAGACTATGTTGAGGCTCCAAATACTTTGATATATTCCAGAAATGTTCAGAAGCCGCTGTATCGTCACCAAGATGCCGTTTGTACCTCTTTCAAACGTCGACCTGCTTGCTTAAACCCAGTCAGTTTGCCGGAGACGGAAAAAGCCTCGTTTGGAAGCTTATTTGCCCGAGACGTCAAAAGGAATGCAACTCTTTTCCTCCCCCCCTCCCCCCCCCCTTCTTACTTCTCCTTCCTCCATTCCAGACCCTTCCGCCCCACCCCAACCTCGGTTGAGCTGGAGGGTGTTTTGTTGATGGATGGTGAAAGCACTCCAGTCCCACAGCAATTAACTCTTCTCCTGCAGAAGGCTTCTGTCAGATTGATGGAATCTCCCCGCTGCCTTGCCTGTCACAGAGTCTAGGAGGGCTGCAGACAAATACTTTGTCTGGGCGTTCGCTTTCCTCTTTGACCCGCGAGCAGAAACCCACCCCCCCCCTCCCCCCGAAAAAACAGAGCATCAAGCAAGACCTCCAGGGTGCTCCAGAAGTCATCAGGGCTTCTGCTCAGGCTGGGGGGGGGGGGGACCCCGAACAAACTCAAAAGGCTGCACCACCTCGCACGCCCCTGAATAGATACCACAGAAATAGAAGGGGGGAAATAGAGGAACGGTGGGCTCTGCCTTTTCGTGGGAGACCGGGATGCTTTGAGCCTTACGGCGAGTGCGGCGGAGGGGCCCCAACCGCCCCGGAAAGTTTGCGGCGCGTCCGGTACAACGTCCTGTCGACGCTGCCAGGTTTACCCCCCTTTCCCCCCGACACCGTTTCCACACTGCCAAGGCAACCCCGCCCCCCCATCAGGTTCACTTCCCGCCACCCCTTCGTATCCCACCGCCCCCCCCCCCCCCCCCCCCCCTCGCAGAAGAACACGTTTGTGATGCCGGTGGGGTCCCGCCTCTTGTATTAGAGGGCCCAGAGGGGTGGTAAGCCACTTAACCTGTCATCTCCAGTTGTGTTCACGCTGGTAGACAGGTGCCCCGGCCGCCCCGGGATAGTACAGCACTCAGACAGGGGGGGGGGAGGAGGAGTGGGGGAGGAAGGGGGGGGAGTCGATACACACGCGCGCACGGAGCCTCAGTGGGGGCCAGGAAAGGAGACAGAGGGAAATGGGGGGGGGGAGTCCGAATCTCAAGCTGTGACGCTACGCATGCTTATTTTTTTTTCCCGCCAGTGCCCGTGAGTTATGTGCAGTGGAACAGACGTTTTGATTGGTCCGGCTGGATGGTAAACCGACATTTCCGGCAGTTTCCACTGGGCTTCTACAGGAAGTGCAAGTGCTTCCATCTGACGCTGAGGCCCTCCTCGGAAACATCACTTGGTGACTGAGCTCGTCTTCGTTTCTGATTGGACATCGTACCTGATAGAACATCATTCTGATTGGACATCATTCTAATTGAACATCATTCTGATTGGACGCCCCCAGTGAAAGAGGAATACCACCCACCCCTCCCAAAAAAAATCGAATATACTAAATCCTTGAACTTGAATCTAGAAAAACAGTATCCTATCAGTGATTTCCCATCAAGTATCCTTTGATCCTTTCCCCTCTAGTCTCTGTCAAGGTATTGTAGCTTTCTATTGATAGAACACAAAGATCTATACAAGCCCACTGGTCTTTGAGAGCAGCTGAAATGAGCTGCTTATCACCATAGGTTTTTGGTGACAGCTTGCTAGTCACAAAGGACGTCATCCTGACTGCCATCTTGTCTTTGAAGACGTTTTACAGCTAAATTGGCTGTCGCACAATGACGGCGCATACTCGGCGTCATTACAATGTCCTGCCAGTTGACAGCGGTGGTCGTCGTGGAGATTCCGGGGGGCACCGGCCGTTTCCAAAGGCTTTCCCCTCTTCCTTGTCCCCCTTATCTTGTCCTCCTGAGCGCCCGAACTTAAGTTGACGTGTGTCCCCGCCCCCCCCCCCCCCCCTCGACCACCCTCGCCTCTCTTATATCCCCAGACCTCGCTCCCCCCTCCTTCCCCTCCCAACATTCTCTGTTATCTGTCGAGATAAGGAGGCCTATCTGTCCGATTGTGTCGGTTAACAAGGTGGAAGGGGGGGGGGGGGTGGCGGGTGCGTGGGGGCTACACCTAGCATCCTTCACCATGTGGGGGGGGGGGTGGGGGGATCGATGAGCAAGGTTGTGGCGTGTTCAGTCGTCAGGCTCCTCAGACCCCCCCCCACATGGGGGAGGATGCTAGGTGTAGCCCCCACGCACCCGCCACCTTGTGGGTTTAAAGATCACCCTGGGCCATCAGCGGTTTCTCCAGCGCTCTAATTAAAACGCACCGCCATCTTTCCCTGCAGTTCAAAACCCAGTGGGACGGACTTTGTTTTTGTGAGACGCTTCCGCTTTTCATCTTGGCGACGCCATTTGGACGCTAACGTACCAAGTAACGTGCAGGTCCTGGGATTTAACTGCCCCCATCCTTTGGTCTGCAGACCGCTCCTCATTATCTCATTCCAAGTTCTTGTTAATCAGTTTAAAATATCCAGCTGCCTCCACCTAATGCCGGCTTTTTGCCTTCGTTAAATCGCGTGTCGTGCACGAGCACAAACGTTGCCTAATTACAAACTGTAATTATGTTGTAAGCCTCCTTTTTTATCAAGAACTTCAGGTGCTTACAATGAACTATGGCTCTAATTTACAGGACTTTAAAAACAATAATCAGCAACACTTTACATTAAGGTTAATATAAGCGCCGTGTAATTACATAGCATTACTTATGGGAACTAAATTTTGGTTAGAAAGTATCTGCTGTACAGTTACACTTTATTATAGTTCAGTGGTTATTACAATACGTTGTTGAAGGAAGTAAGACTTGGAACAGAGGATGTTGCGCTGGATGTTGGACGCTGAAATAATAATAATAATAATAATACATGTTATTTGGATGGAGCCTTTCTAGACACTCAAGGACACCGTACAAAATGAGGCAAAAGAACACATCAACAACGAACACCAATATCAACATACAAGAATAGAGATAAATAAAAACACACAAAATAAACACAATTAAAAAATGACTAAATAGTAGGTATCACAAGCCTCCACGGTGTTTTTTAAACTTCCCCTTCACCTTCCCCTTTATACTGAGTCTTCTTATACTTTTGAAATAACCTTTATCATACTATAACACTTACTACCATTGAATATACGTATGTCATGTCTTTATCTTGGTTGTGATGGGGGAGGACACTCCACACAGAAAGGCCCGGAACATAGGGCCATGTTCGGTGCTCAGGTGGGCTTGCGAGGAATCAAACCCACAAACTTGCCATGAACAAGGCACGGAAGCACCAGAGTACGGAACCAAAAACTTCAGAGGGTTACGGTAGCTAGGATAATAATAGTCAAAAATTCAAATCTAACAAGTCATTCATTTGGGCGTTTCATGTTGATATGGTATCTCTACTGGGGGGGGTGTGAGGCTTGATTTCCCACCGGAGTGTTCCATCTAGTTCACCTGCTCTCATCTCTCAACCCCCTTATTACAACCTTCACCCTGGAGGCAGAGAGGGCCGGTTTGGTTCAGTGCACACTACAGTAATGTGCCCAAACACACACACACACACACACTCGTACCTCTTCCACTTCTCCGTGGGCATTCGCTCACGCTATCCTGATGCACTGTTGTGATCGTACCTCAGAGCCAGGTAAGGGAAGAGGAGCGCAAGGTGCTTTTTATAGCTAATGTCTAACCTGCGGCGGTACTTTGTGTTCAAACGCGGTGGAGCAGGAGTTGCTAGCTCGCCCCCTCTAGCCTTGACCGTGTCCAGGCATCGAAACCAGCGCCGGTGCGTACGGAGTGCAAGGTCAACGGTAGACGTGGTTTTTAACGTCAACGTCGTTCAGCGTCATTTACAAGAAGTCACGTTGTACTTCGTTGGACCAGAATTCAGTTTCCGCTGTTCAAGATGAGAAAATCCTTTATTTGTCTCGCAGTGGGGAAAAAGCAGTTTACAACAGCAGCAGGGTACAGTATGGCACTCAGACTAACAGGTTAAAACTATAAAAGTACATATATAAAATGGCAATGCCGCGCATAGGTAAATACATAATCACTTATTTAACAGACATCGTGATCCAAAGCAACTTACAGTCAGTACAGAGACATTCTCCCTGAGGCAAGTTAGGGTGAAGTGCCTTACCCAAGAACACAATATCACATAACCACAGCCAGGATTTGAACCCACAATTTTCCACTCATGAGGCCTTCGCCTTAACCCAGATGGCTCCTGCCACGTCTGAGTAGTGAGTGACAAAAGGCAAGTTTTTGCATGTTGTATGGTTTTCCACTGAATACGTTTTGGAACAACAGGGCCCACCGTTCATCTTATTTTGACGAGTGCAACTCATGATGTTCCATGGAGCTCGCGAAAAACAGTGGCCTACTTGCGCTCACCTTATTGCGAAAAATAAATCTGGCGCATCCTCGTTTTAACTATTGATGCTCCTGTCAAAGCTGATATTAAACTCCCATCCATGCAAGGGAAGTTGCAATAGTGTGTTATTTTGCACATATATTTGTGTTTTGTATGAGTAATGAGGGCCCAGTACAGCTTTAAAGATAAGCTCCTTTCACTTTCTGAGGCTGAAAATTGAACATGTTGATGAATTGAGCCGTTTATGGTTAGCTTTAGGGAATATGTCTTTGCGGTCAGGGTAAGGGTTAGGTTAGAAGAAAGAAGTTATCCTTTATTAGTTCCACAGTGGGGAATTTTGCAGGACCACATATATTCAATGCATTGGCTGAGAATCGAACACCCACCGGGAATGAAACCCAGGGCAAGAATCCTACCACTGAAACACCAGTGGTGAACGTCTTGTGCTTGGCTGGGATTAAGATAGCTACAAGTTGGAGCATTTGGTCGCAATTGCATGTTGTATAGGTGTCCATCGTTTCAAACATGTTACAATTTCATTTATTCATTTAGCAGATGCTTTTATCCAAAGCTACAGTAAATACAGGGACATTATCCCTGAAATAAATAGGGTGAAGTGCCTTGCCCAAGGACACAACATCACATGCAACCCTAACCCATACATGCAACCCTGTAATTTCTGTTTAATACTGTAGCATCTTGTACTATACAGCAGTACATTTGTCTTAAATCACTTTAATCTGTACATACCCTGTATATTCAGATTATACTGTTCATACTGTGTATATTCTGAGTATACTTATATTTATTAGATTCTGTTGTAATAACTGTTTTGCACTGTATTTCGTTACCCTGTACTTGTACCTGTGTAATGACATTAAAGTTGAATCTAATCTAATCTAATCACATAGCCACAGCTGGGGTTCAAACTCGCCTTAACCCGCTGAGCCATCTGATACCCTCACGTCATGCATTCCCTTTCTGTGTCAACCCCCCGTTCATCAGATTAAAAAGTATGGACGGAGGGGACGAAAGAATCAAGTTTTTGTGCGATTTTCATGACATCACCTACAGACGATTGCTGAATACAATTACGCAGACAGGCTCCCTGATTGAGTTGTGTACGGTCTGGATTTCACTCGACTTCAGTGTTACTCTGAGACGATCATCTAAGGAACAACAAACCGTCCCTTGAATTTCCATAGCTAATCACCACACACATCCAAACACGCACGAATGCACGGGCAATGCACAAGCATTGTTATAATGCCATCATTGTGGCAACACAATATATATATATCTTTCCCAGAGAGATCAGAGCTATTTGTTTGCGCGGTGCAAGGTAGGGTGTCTGCACATCACACGCTTGAATATCTTGTCTGGGCCCGAACAGGCTTCTGCCATCTGCCTTCCCATCATGCATTGCTTACCGTACTCTTCAAAAGAAGAGTTGCTTCGTGGGAGCAGGGTTTTTTTTCTGTGTCTGCTTCTAAAAAGAGCCATCAGCAGAGAAGAGGGAGAGAGAGCAAGGAAGGGATGGGGTGGGGGGGGGGAGTCACCCAATGTTCAAATAACAAGGATAGTGAGAGGAGAACGCAAGGAAGAAAAAGGTGTGAGATAGTTAGAGAAGCAGGGGGAAGAGAAAGAGCGAGGGAAGAGAGAGAGAGAGAGAGAGAGAGAGAAAGCCTGTGCCTTTCATCCTAGCCTCTCCGGATCACTATACTAAGCGACCTATGAGTTGGCGGCAGATGAGAAGGTACTATTACACGCCAGAGCGCTTTGAAAAGGTCTTGACGGAGATTGCGTGCATCACCTTTTTTAGGTAGCTGTGTCGAGATGCTGCCGTGCCACACTGTATATATGCTAAGATGCCCACGGCATCAGAGATTTTTATACAGCGTTATCGCAGATCGTAATGCAATCATCGTTAACAATGGACTTTGTTGACACGAAGTGGGAGTTATCGCCTTAAATATCTGTCTTCCATTTTCCGCATCTTAACTTGGAAGGGAATCAAAAGTTGCCAAGCAACAGAGTCTTACAAATATGCATGCATAACCTATTTTGCTATCGATTCCACGTAACCTTTATGCGTTGTTTGTGCAAAATAGATTTGTTCCTGAGTCCATACTTTTGTCATGCCTCAATTTAATAAGCAACATCATCCGCAGGCACGCTTTTTTATGAGCCATTCAGCTGTTTTTATTTGTTTGCCGTTGCCTGCCAAAGTTTCTACCTGAGAGATTAAATAGTTCGCGTAAGGACTATATATTATATATTTGCTGAGTCACTCGCTAACAGTTAACCATCAGCTAGTTTTGTCATGGCCAAAGGCAAATCCAACTCATGTTTCCTGGAATAGGTCAAAAGTTGTGTTGAGTCATTGAGGTATCATTTCAGTTGTGCAGTGTAAACCGGTTTCAGGCATAGTCATCTGCACAATTTTCTTCTAAATCAAGATGTTTTTTACCCCATCCGGAAGTCATTATCAATCATTGAGAATACATTGAGAATGAATTCCGGATGGTTAGAAACGTCTCCGTTTTGAAAACAGTGTCCAGATGACTTCCTCTGAATCCTTTTAGGAAAGAAAATGTATGGAGGAGCAGTTAAATACATAAATATTCATTCAGCAGACGCTTCTATCCACAGCGATTTACAGGAAGTACAGGGACATTCTTCCTAAGGCAAGTAGGATTAAGTGCATTGCTCAAAGACACAATGTCACGTAACCACAGCTGAGAATCGAACTCACAACCTCTAATCAGAAGCCCAACACCTTAACCGCTGAGCCACCTGACTCCCTAGCAGTTCTGGGGGTTATTCAAATAAGTTTGACTGACATCAAAGATACAAAATGTGAGACGTTTTTAATTCATTCCTAGATAGTTGTTGTACATACCACTGGTTGCCTAACAATTTAGTTCAAGTTTGTCTTTATCGTGAATAGGAGCACTGGATTAGTCCTTTGATGGATTGAGTCTTCAGACATGTACTGTATCGGCAGACAAACATTTATTCAAACGCTGAAAATGTTTTGTTTGGGGTTGGATTGCTATACTTTGGGATGTTAACTGTCGAGCATGCTGACAAAGACTGACATGCGCTCAGTCTCAGCTGAGACTACAGTTCTCAAGCCGAGCCAATAAAATGTATTTCCTACCAATTCAGAAATGTTCTGAAGCCATTCGCCGAAAATCCCTACCAAACATGATTCAAGATCCGGCCTCTGTTGCATTATGTGTTGTAAAGTTCTTTTGAAATAAGAACAGCGAGGCCAGAACTCTCTCAATGTTCCATATTGGTCCAGTTTCAAACAGCGGAAATTGTCAGCCATTTTTGAGATGTTCAACAAGCCTGCGCTTGTTTCTCATTATACATTCAGTCCATAATCGCCGCACAGACGCATTAAGGCCCTCTGTGAAATGCGAAGCCTCAAATTTGAATCGTTCCGACACATATCTGATGTAAATGCAGCTTCATGGTTGCTGTAATCCTTGACTCTGTAGATGGGGATTTCACTTTTCAACATTCTATTATCTGAGCCGGAAAAGGTCACGCAAAATGCATAATTTATTTGGAATACACAAGTCGCTGTTCACATTGGTGATCATTGCCACAAGCTTCATTTCTTCATCTGTTCTACTGAAAGGTGAGGATGGACGCTCTGTAATGTCGAGACTTATATCCTGCAACGTTACAATTCTCTGAAAGATTTTCTCCCTCACGAAAAATAGACATAACTGTCTACATGTCTATATGTCTACCTAACTTATTTTTTATCATACTCTTTGCAAAATACTGTAATTCTGTAACTCCTCTAGTGCAATAACTGCCTACATGTCGACTTAACTTAGTTATTTCTTTTGCAATACTGTAATTCTGTAATTCTCCTCAAGTGCAATAACTGTCCATATGTCTACACAACGTACTTATTTTTTATACTGGACTACTTAACCGGACTACTTAAGTTACTTAAATGACTTATTTTCTTATTTTTTATATCTGACTTTATCGTGCCCGCCTATTGCTATTGTTATGTTATTGTCATTATGCATATTACCCTGCAACTCTGTGTGCTGTACTTTACCCTGCTGCTGTTGTGAACTGCAATTTCCACCCCCTGGAGGACAAATAAAGGTTCATCTAATCTAATCTAATAAATAAATAACGACAAAAAAAACTAAGTAGGCATGTTAAAAACGTCTCATAATGTCAAGGCTGCCCTTCTTGCCATTACATTATGATACGGTGTCAATCAGTGTTAAAATCCACTTCGAGCAGGTAGGAAGAGAAGGGAATATCGCAAACGTAGCAGTTTTTCCGTGCCTGCTTTCTAAATGACAAGCCCTTCATCTCGAGGTCTTTCACATCCTCCACCAACCCTCATAACAAACCTCACTGAAAAATAACGAAAACAAAAAACAAAAACATTTGTATACCTGTGACTTTCACGCATGAAGTATTCCTTCCAGCACCGGGTACCTCCTGCTTTCCTACAGGTACACTCTTGCACGTTAGAGATCCATGCCATTAAATTGTAACTTGTTTAACTGAATGCTCTTATGGCTCTTCCCTTTGGCACTTGTTTGGTTTCCCGTCATGTTTGGGGACTATCAAGTTGTTATGATCAGTGACTGATGCTCTTTTGTAAAGCTCTATTTTGGAAGTTGCCTTGAATAGAAGAAGAAATTACCCCTTATTAGTCCCACAGTGGGGAAATAAAATGGGGAATGAAACCCAGGCCTTCTGCACATGGCAAGCAAGAATCCTACCACCGAACCACCGATAAAAAACGTCTGCTAAATGAATACATGGAAATGTAAAGTAGAAATGGAGAAGTGTGCGTTGCTAAGGAGAGGTGGACAGAGTACAGAATGCGGGGAGGAAAAGAACAGCTAGGGAGGGGGAGGAGAAGTCAGCTGCACCTCCTCCATCGCCTCGATGCCTCGCGGCTGTCCCAAGTTGGAAAAAGGCCTCTACGGAAAAACACGGTCGTTTTAGGCCGACTTCCTCTTCCACGTTCTCAGCTGAGGTCTCAACACACAGCAGCAACATTCTCCGGAGAGCCGTGTGGGACCTGTAGCAGGCAGCGAGTGACAGAAGGCCTCGCCTGCCGCTAGCCGAAAAGAATGCGCGAGACAAATTAGCGAGGACGCAACAACGTCTCCAATCGACACCCGGCGAGCCTTCGAAAGCGGTCCAAACCGGTCGGCGCCAGGGACGGATGTCGATCGACACCCTCGTCTTTGACGCCGCGACCGCCCCTTTCCGTGGAAAAACTGACGCTTCTGGTGAACGTGTGCCGACGGTCCTAATGAATTCCCCTCCTGACCGCTTTTTCATCGGGGACAATGGAAGCATAAACTAGATAATGAATCGCTTCGAATAAGTGGCAGCTTTCGGTTACAGCGCTGCCTTGCGAAGTGTTTAATACAGTCGCTATTTATCCGCAACGAGGCAAATTGAAATGTTCCGTTGAGGAGCTTTGCTCGTTCAAATCACTGTCTATTTTTAACGGGATGGAACTGTGCGGTTTACTTAATAACATAAACCCGTGGCGGAAGTGGCACACATCTAAATACCCGTCCGTATATTTCGTGAAGGTCATGCTGGAATAGTTGCGACAGATTTCCCTCTGTCAACGTTTGGATCGCGCTCTTAATTACAGCGCGGCCTCGGAAAACAAGCAAAGGGGCCACTTTCATCCTTGTGTGTGTGTGTGAGGCGTGTGTGTGTGTGTTTGGGGACTATCTCGCTGTTGTGATCTGTGACCGATGCTCTTTTTGTAAAGCTCTCTCTTGGAAGTTGTTCCGGATAGAAGCGTCCGCTGAATGAATAAATGTAAATGCACCCTCGGGAAAGAGACCGCAGACCGACCACGCCCTGTTGCGTTTGGTGTCGAACTCATGGTGAACACCCGGTTCTCTGGGTGAGCTGTGTGCCAGCTGCCTTCTAAGTCCCCCCCCCCTCTCACTGTGTTCGGGTAAATCTTCCTGTTTCATGTTACCTTCTGGGGAATGATCCCTCTCCGGCCAACTCTGTCTTTGTAGTCCTGCTGCTCCAGACTTCTACAGATGTGGCCGGGGGCCAGTGGAACCGTAAATCAACTGTCAACTTCCTAACAAACCTCCCTCCACCTGCCCACCCGCTACACACACACACACACACACACACACACGTTAGCTTGTTGTGATCGTGACCCCTTCATCACCCCCCTGCCCCATCAATAAAACAGTCCACCGCTATTGTTGCTTGCTTTTCTACAGGTACACTGTTGCCCGTTTGAGATGCAAGCCATATCGTTCAGCACCAAACGCAACAGGGCGTGGTCGGTCTGCGTCTCTTTCACAGTACCGTGCAGGGCTACCCCTCCCCCTACCTGTTTCTGTCTTGCAAGATTGAGGTACGACGTCTCTCTACACCCCCTCCCCCACCCCAACCCCCCACCCCCCACCCCTCTCTGTGAGAGTTGTCTGGCTGGAACAAGATGTCCTGACCTCAAGGCCATGAGGCAGATTGTTCTGTGTTTTGGCTACGAACACAGACTCATCCAACGCCTCCACCTGCTTGTTGTTGTTGCTTATCTGTCTGCTGAGGTGGGGGTTTTTTTTGGTTACAGGCTCTGGCATGTATCCTTTTTTTCTCCTCGAAAATCTATTTGTGTTTTCCCAATTTCAGAAGGCTTGTGCGCCGATAATGTACTTTGTCGTGTTGCCACGGTGGGCACTGTCCTGCCAAAGAGTTTCCCCAAGGGGATTAATAAAGTATTCTGAATCTGAATTATAACTTGTTTGGCTGAATGCTCTTGTGTCTCTTCCCTTTGGCACTTGTTTGGTTTCCCACAATGTCTTTCCTACTCTTGACTACCCAAATGTTTGGGACTAGGACGTTGCTATGCTCAGTGACAGATGCTCTTTTTGTAAAGCTCTCTCTTGGAAGTCGCTTTGGATAAAAGCGTCTGCTAAATGAATAAATGTCAATGTAAATGTACCCCTAGTAAAGGGTTTTATTCAGCATTTTTTTAAAATGGGCCCTGGATTTGACCTGGGTTTGCCGTTGAGTTCAGTCCAGAACTGGGCAGTTTATTTTTCTGGGTTTCTTTTGTTATTCAGGAAGTACGCACGGAAAGTCTTCTCCTCTTCACAGCTGTCAGTTGCCATGGCGCCTTTTAAGTCTGGCGGGTCCCCAAAGCAACGACTCTGAAAGCCTCCTGTGACTATGTAAATTAGCGGCTCTATTAATAGAGGTCACTGTTAATTCAGCGTCTGGAATAATCACTTCACATCCAGTCTGGGTGTAGAATTAGTGCTAGATCTAGGTGCTTTGGAGATAGGCGCTCCACTTCCCTGGGCCTTCAGAACCTCAGTCCCAGAGTTCAAGATCCCTTGAGCAAATCTCTCGCTTTCTCTCTCTCTCTCTATCCCTCTTTCTCTCTCCCTCGCTCTCTGTCTTTCTCGATCGCTTTCTTTCTCTGTGTCTCTGACAGGGAGTCAGATGGCTCAGTGGGTTAAGGCTTTGGCCTCATGAGGGGAAAGTTGTGAGTTCAATTCCTGTCCGTAGCTCTTTGATATTGTGTCCTTGGGCATGGCACTTCATCCTACTTGTCTCAGGGAGAATGACCCTGTACTTACTGCGAGTTGGTTTGGATAAAAGCATATGCTAAATAAATATTTATTTAACGCTCTCTTTCTCGAACACTTTCTAACTCTCTAACTCTAATTCTCCCGCTCTTTTAGTACAAACTGCTGGCGAAGATGGAGGAGTTTGTAGAGGTGTGGGGGTTGGGCGTGCCTTGTGCACAATGAACAGGGAGTGTGGGGTTTAGAACTGACGTTGTAAATAAAGAGTGTGTCTTTGCATGATCTGCTGGGTTCATTGGAGAGTGTAATGCTACATGAAATGGGTGTGCTGGTAATGTCTGGTGCGGTGATCTGATTGGTTATTTGGCAGTTCTGACTGCCTAATAAAGTCTCTCTCACTCTCTCACTCTCTCTCTCTCTCTCTCTCTCTCTCTCTCTCTCTCTCTCTCTAGGATTCCCAGAGTTGTGTGTACTCTACAGTCTTTACAGAGGGCTATTTTTATTTTTCAAAATAATCTTTCTGCAGTGTTTGCCAGAAGACTCTGTTGACCAAGTCAACCCTAATGCTCAGTAATCCAAGTCCTCCTCTCTCTCTGCCGCTCTCCCCCTTACTCTCTCTCTCCCCCTCTCTTATCCCTCTCTATCCTCTCTCTCTCCCCTCTCTTATCTGCCCCTCTCTATCCACTCTCTCCCCCCTCTCTTTCCTCTCTCTCCCTTCTCCTCTCTCCCCTCGCTATCCTCTCTCTCCACTGTCTTTTCTGCCCCTCTCTATCCACTCACGCCCCCCTCTATTTCCTCTCTCTCCCCTCTCCTCTCTCCCCCTCGCTATCCTCTCTCTCCCCCTCTCTATCCTCTCTCTCTCCCCCCTCTCTATCCCCCTCTGAGTTTCCTCTGAAAGTCCACACCTGGCCCCTGCCTTGGCCTCGTTACTGCTCCCTAAATAATTCACAACTCTCAAGTCTTTGGGAACATGTTTTTCTCATGCAGTCAAGGAAAGTTCAGCGCCTTCACACCCCCCCCCCCACACACACACACCACACACGTGAACGAGCGCCGAAACAAAGGCACAGAAATACATTTCGTTTTCAGCAACGTTCGGTCTTTGAGGGGGATCTCCTATCTTAAATGACACCCCCCCCCCCCCTTTAGGTCATAACCAACTGCAGCTTCCATAACTTAACGCCTCTCCCACCACCCTCACACCAAAAACCCGGGTGGGTTAATCGGCGATGCTTTCCAGTACATTTTCGTTTATTCATTAAGCAGACGCCTTTATCCAAAGCGACTTACAAGAGAGAGCTTTACAAAAGAGCTTCAGTCACTGAGCATAGCAACATGAGACCCCTAACATAGCTGGCATCTAGGTTACAAAACATACATCATGAGAACCAATGAGTGCCAAGGGAAGAACTATAAGAGCATTCAGCTGAACATAAAAAAAGGTGAGCCTTCGCCAGACAGTAGTCTACCTGTGGCGCGAGTAATAAAGTAGCGCTTGCAATTAATGGCGGAGTCAGGAGGCTCAGCGGGTTAAGGCGTTGCGCTCATGATCGCAAGGTTGAGAGTGCGATTCCCGGCTGTGGCTACATGACATTGTGCCTTTGGGCAAGGAACTTCACCCTACTTGCCTCAGGGGGGAATGCCCCTGTACTTGCTGTAAGTCGCTCTGGATGAAAGTGTCTGCTAAAAGAATAGATGTTAACGTTAATTAAAAGCCATCCTATCAGGCCATCTTTCCGCACCGTGTGCACGAAGCAGAATATCAGGTGACGCTCTGTTTCAGCTGCCAGAACCAATGAGCTGCTTCCAGAGAGCGGCCCCTCTCATCGCGTTCTCCCTCCGCGGTTATGAAACAGAGACGGTCCTCGTTCTGCGGTTCTGGAGGTCGATCCTACACGGTAGAACGTCGGCGATGGCCGAAAGGGGGAAATATTTTGCTTGGTGGGCATTGTTGTGATCGCGGCACTTCGTAAATCAAGAGTCAGGTGGCTGAGCGGTTAGGGAATCGGGCCGGTAATCAGAAGTTTACGGGTTCTAATCCTGGTCGTGCCAATATGAGGTTGTGTCCTTGGGCAAGGCACTTCCCCCTACTTACCTCAGGGGAAAATGTTCCAGGACTTAATGTAAGTCGCTCTGGATAAGAGCGTCTGCTAAACGACTCCATGTAAATGTAGACCAACTTACGACCCTGAAGTCTTTCACAGGCTTTAAACTGAGACTCCAGCCCAGCGGCAAGGAAGGAATCCCTTTTTCGAATGCCTTTCTGGTGTTTGTCAGAAGCGGTGTCCCCCTGTCGTCTAACATACCCACCGTTCTTCGGTCACACGAGATGAAGATGTGTTAGATTGCCAAACAACTGTCTCGCACAGCGTGTGTGTGTGTGTTGGGGGGGGGGGGGCTTGTTGTGAATCAACAGGAGCGGTTTCTGATATAAATCACACTTCGTTGCTTTCCGGGGCAACTCATAAATTCAACAAATTATAGATGAGGAAGAGTAAAAACTCTGAACGGGGGATAGCAGTTGCATAAGTTCAACCCGCCAGAGATTCTGGAGCACGCCTTGTCTCCCCAACGTGAAACCCATCAATTAGCCATGCTGCGCTACGCTAAGAACCATTAATTACCCCCGGAACGGCGGCGATCTTTGGCATAATGAGGATTGTCTTTTACCACAAGGATTCTAATGTGGCTTAATGGGGACAGACATGGTCTCGTGGAGAACCATCTCGAGAAGGTTTGTCCGAATCGAAACATAACAAGATCCGTCACGTATCCGCTCGTCGCAGGCCTTTTGTCTGCCTAGCTCCGGAGAATGAAATTAGGGATTGTATCACGTCGATTTATGACATTCGAGGAAGTGTAGATAAGGTTACTGAGGTGCAATAGGACGCGACTTCACCGGGAACGGGGTTTTAAGGCATCTCCTCTTCTGCCCTCGGTGATATCAGACATCTTGTTTGTGTGTAAAGTTCTCAGCGGAGGGAAACAGTCATCATTTCCCAGGTTATCTAGGTTTTCCAGTTATCGCTCCCTGTCTGAACAGTACGGTGAGGCTGGCTACAACACCTTATCAGTAATTAGATTGAATTACACTGCCAGCTATTAAAGGAAGAACAGCTCGAGGCCCGGATCATAATGCTTCGAATCTACGTTAAGAGGATCGGTCAGGCGTATGGGCCGCGCCCGGAGAGGATTCCAACACAAGGGACAAAGGGCCGTTTTTGGTTTCTTCGAAAAAAGACATTTCTTTGGTTCTCCCGCGTCTTCTCTCGAACCTGATTCTCTTCTCTCGAAGCCCTGAGCTGTGAGGTTCAAACGCCGGAACGTCTGACAGAAAAAGGGAAAGTGCGTCACCTAAAACACCTCGAAACACCCCTCCTTCACGTCAGCTTGTGTGGAGGACGCACATCCAAATACGCTGCGCGCACAAAACACATTTTGTCCGTATTATTAGAGCCTGTATGTTGTGTTTTGGGCAAGGCGCTTCACCCTACTTGCCTCAGGGGGGGAATGTCCCTGTACTGGCTGTAAGTCGCTCTGGATAAGAGCGTCTGATTAATGACTAAATGTGTTTCAGCATGGAATTATATTCCGCCTAAAATGTCTTTTCCTAGCATGGCCAGACCAGTTATCAGACATATATTTCTCTTAACACATCCTCTCTAGTAACTCTGAACTCAAGAGACTGGAAGTGCAAGGAAACAACGGCGAGGAACAATCTAGAACAAACTCAACACGAGGGCCCGTTGACGCCACGCTGTGAGGCTCCGGCAGTGTTAACGAAAGGTGGCATGCTGCGACGCTGCCGTAACCCGGGGTGAGAGCGTGTGGCCGGGGGGAGCGCTGGCGGGGAGCGCCGGGCACCGGGCAGAAGGTCGACGCCGTCAAAACGGGACCTGACCAAGTCAGTCGACGGCCGGCGAAGGTTGACTTGGAAAACAGAGAGTATACCCAACCCAACTAGCGTCCCTGCTGAACCAATCAGAGGACAGTTTCGGAGAAAAACGCCAAGATTCGACAGATATGCTTTTCGACGCGGTGCGTACCTTTTCAGCTGAACGGCGGGACCGATGTCTGACAAACGTACGTGAATACGAAATCTCTTATTTCGACTCTCATTTTTCAAGACCTGGGCTTGTACTACGAATCAGGATTTGCCGTTAACGAGGTAACATCAAGTTTAACCCAGTACAGAAACCCCTGAGTTAACCCTGAAGTAAAAAGAAGCAACAAGCAAATCTTGCTTTGTAGTACAGGCGCCTGGATGACTAGAACAATAAACAACCAAGACAGACTTTAGCAGTGATGAGCTTGATGCGTACTCCAATTCTGTCGTCAGCTTTTGAAGGAAAGGTTGAAGCTGAAATCCTCTACTGGTTCCTGCTGCGTGCTGCAGGGGGAACTAATTGTGTAGCGCACAACCCTATTAATACCTTAAAATGATAACACATTGTAACATGCATGGGGATTGGTACCTCTTGACATGCATGATCTTGTGTGGAGTGTAACGTAGAGGGTTAACGTGGAGGTGGGAAACCTCTGCGTGTGTGTGTGTGTGTGTGTGTGTGTGCGGTTGTCCTCTGCCTCGGGTGTCGGGCTCGGCAGCGTGGGGCTGTGTTACTGTACGCGAGGGCGACCCGCCCGGCAAAACAGAAGGGGTGTCAGCAGCCGGGATCGGGCCCGTCCATCATCCGGACGGGCCGCCGTCTCTAAGGAGCCCTGGGCCGGCTCTGTGTTGAACCAGAATCACTGGACACGGGACACAGGACACAGCACTAGCCCTGCGCTCAAGGGGAGAGGGAGGGAGGGAGGGAGGGAGGGAGGGAGGGATAAAGAGAGAGAGGGGAGGGGTAGAGAGAATGAGAGAGGGGGAGAGGGAGGGAGGGAGGGAGAAGGGTAGTGTGTGTGTGTGTGTGTGTGTGTGTGTGTGTGTGTGTGTGTGTGTGTGTGTGTGTGTGTGAATGTGTGTTGGTGAGGAGGGGAGGGAGAAGTGAGTATGGGGGGTGAGTTAAAGGGAAAAAGCGAGTGCAGGCGGGCAAAAGAGAAATTGGTTTGCGTGTGTAGTACTGTATACAGTGTGTTGACATGAAAGGCAGATCGAGATAAAGAGAGAGAGAAAGAAAGACAGAGAGAGCATAGACATTTACATTTACTCATTTTGCAGACGCTTTTATCCAAAGCGACTTCCAAGAGAGAGCTTTACAAAAGAGCATTGGTCACTGAACATAGCAATGTGATAGACCCCAAATTTAGCAGGCTTATATATTTTGAAACATACATCGTGAGAAACCAGTCAGTGCCAAGAGTAGCAGTGATACTGGTCTGTAGTTCTGGAGGATGAATGGGTTAAGAGAGGTTTTCTTGAGCAGCTTTATAACTATGGCCTTTTTCAAATCCGAGGGAAACGTGCCAGAAGTGAGGGAGGAGTTGAGGACATGGAGAAGGAAAGGTGTGATGGAAGGAGATATGGTTTTAAACAGAGGGGAGGGGATTGGATCAAGGGGACAGGAGGTGGGGCGGTGGGAGAGGATGATAGCTATATCTGCCTTGGATGGGGGGGAGAAGGAGGAAAGACAGTTCGTTGGGTCAGTCATAGGCTGAGAGTGGGTAGGCAGGGTAGGTCCGGGGAATTGGCTGCTAATGTCAGCGACTTTATTCCCAGAGAAGCGGGAGACGTCGTCTGCTGTCAGGGTGGAAGAGGGGAAGATCAAGATATCAGCATAGAGAAAAGATATCAGCATAGAAAGCGGGAGAGGGCAAGTGAGGATACCAACAACAACAAAAACCTCCCTCCAGAGATAGAAAATGTAAAAAATAAAATGTTGACAGGATGTAATGCTATTAACCAGCAGGCATCTCTGGCCAGGACCCGGACCCTGTAACTTTTGGTTTTGATGTCTGGCTGCTGGAAGGGCGAATGATGCAGGACAGCAGCCTGTCACGCAAGGTTTGATGTGAGGGAAAAGGTTTGGGCTCAGGAACCCGGCTCTGAAACCCCAGACGATGGTGGAATGGACTAATTCATGTGTTAAGCCTCAGGATCGATCGAGGGGAATAGTCGAGAATACGACCCGCAGTTTTGCGTCTGTAATTAGCATTCATTCCCGCTTCGGAAGCAAGGACGGCCGGTGTACGGGAGCTGAGGCGATCTTAAAATACGAAAATGCCATGGATTGGCATTGACAGTTGAGCGCGTGACCGTTAACTGTAGAATCCAACCTACAGTCCCACCCAATAGTAAACTGTGTTAGCCTTTGCCCCTGCACACTGACCGTATAAGAACATAATCCACACAGTTAACATCTTCTCTCAGAACAGCATCTGTAGCGAGAAATAATGTCTATAGAGTGCAACTGTAACTGTAAATCCTATTTAACCTCTCATTTCTCATGTCTAAGAAGAAGCCTTACTTCAATATGGCGTCTTTTCAAGGTTTAGCAATCTACAAGGGATTTCTCTGAGACCCTTACACCGTAAACACACAACAATGAACAAAAATCATGCTGGCAATCTTCCTTTTGTTAATTCCCGGCTTCGGCGATGTTTACATAATCCCGAGATGATGGTCTTTAGTGCTCGGAGGACCCTGGGAAATCTGTTGCCTCGCATGGGACCCAGAGACAAACGTGGTACAAACCAGGCTCCCAATTTCCTTCCTATTTCAGCCGTGTTCTTGTTTTTCTGCCTTTCCAAGGCCTCATTTACATACGCGAAGGAAGGGGGGGGGTGGGGGGTAGCAGAGAGAGAGAGAGGAAAGATGAAAGTAATAACGATGGAGCGTTGTCTGGGGCAGTGCTGAGGCGCATGACGAGATAAATAAAGAATGAATCGGCAGTTTTCTCCTATCCCTTTCCCCTGGCCGCACTCAGGTCTCCGACAACAAACTCATTTGGAATTAATATATTTACACGGTGGGGGGACGGCATTATTAAACATTCCACGGCTTGTACGCCAGACAACCACCTCTTGCCCACAGACCATCAGTAAGCACTCGATTGCTGTATCTCTCCCCCCATCTCTCTCTGTTCATCTTCTCTATCTCTGTGTCTGTGTACATCTATATATATCTTTATCTGTGTTTATCTTTCCCTCTACTGTATCTCTCTACTCAGTAGAGCAGAGAGAGCGAGGAAAGACACAGGAGAGAGACAGTACTGTGTCTTTCCTCGCTCTCTCTGCGTTTTGGCAGTTGCTCCAGGGCAGATTAAAGAGCATGCTTAGGGAGTCAGGCTAGTAATCCGAAGGTACCCGGTTCGAACCCCCCGGACTGCGCCAATGTGGCATTGCATCCCTGGGCAAGGCACTTCACCCTGCTTGCCTGTCCTTTCCGTAAGTCGCTCTGGATAAGAGCGTCTGCTCAAATGACCGAACGTAAAACGTAAAAGTAATGACGCGCACGTTTACATCCATCCAAGCTGACCCCCCAAAAAAGATGCCCCCCCCTCCCTCCCCCTCCTCCTCCCCCACCCCTCCCCCATCCAAGGCGAACGTGTTCCAGGAAGCGCGGCACTCGCTGCTCGTAAATCCATACAGCAGTCGGGTGGATTTGGCAGCCTCCGAAATCCCAGCGAGTCGACGATTATTTGGGTTTGAGGCTCTTCTCGCTCGGCGGGGGGGGACGTTTGCTCACTCTGAACCTGAACTCGTCGGCGGGGAACAGATTTAGGTCTTGTCATCGCAGCCTCTGTTCCCTTTGACTCTCAAATAACCTTAGCAATATATTATTTCAAGTCAATGGTTCCTAACCAATGTGCCCCGCCTAAGGCCTGAAAGTAGCTGGGATGGGCTCCAGTGACCCGTGAGACGCTAACGGGAATGAGCGACACCGCTAATAAGCGGTAGATAACAAATCAATGAACGAATGAATGGTTCTTAACTCATTTGGATGGTTGTCAATAGGTTTCGTTGCCAACGGTTTATTGGGTAGGAAGTGTACACATATTGCAGCACAGTACACTACAGTGAGTGCTTCTCCAACACTATACCATGGCTGTAGCTCGATTACGACATATTTTGTCATGCGAGCTGACACGTTACGAGAACGTTCTGCTTCATAATAGTGACACCACAGTCTTTTCTTTAACATCTTGTTCTGTAACCGCCAGGCAATGTCTCGTTTTTTCACTTGAAACGAACCAAGCGGGGTGTTGATAGTCACACATCAAGTCCCAGTCACACCGCACACCTCCTGAAATCCCGTCTAACACATCGTTAGGAACAGCGGACTTGTCTGACCCCGAGAAAAACTAGTTTGTAATCCAACTCGTGTCTACTTTTCTGAATGGACTGACAAATGAGACTTTATCCTTCTCTCTCATCTCTTTTTAAGTCAAAACCTTTTTCCTTGACCTTGCTTCAAAACCAACCAGATAAAAAAATTCATAATAATAATCCTGACTTTCCAAACGAAAAACGTCTCTCATTCTCCCAGCATAACATCATTTTAATGGGTTCACAGTCAAACGGTCTTATTTTATCGCGGGGCTATCGAACCCTTCTTAAAGGTCATTTTGCACGTTGCGCGGCGAAAATGACAAACGGGAGACGCAGACCAATCGCGCCAGGAGGTCAAAGGTGAAATGAAGTGTCAGCTGTTGGCTCTGTCTTAAGGAGCATGCGGGTGGGCGCCGCGCTCGCTCCGAGGTTGAGATCTTGCGCCGGCCACTAGGAGAGCAGCCTCAGGCCAGGGAAAAGAACAATGTCACAACGCTCCTCATTTGCCCAGAATTGAAATGTCAATTCAGTAATTACCAGGGTGATTGTTAGAGAAATTGGTAGGCATCTGTTCTACTGCATGAGCAGGAGAAAGGAGTAATGATTAAAATCTCAGGTAGGGGGCCAAGACAGATCTTGAATTACCTGCCAAAAGAACTGAGTTGTCTGCTGGGAGGAAGCTATGAATGAAGCCAATTTTGCCTTGACACACTGTAATAAAACCTTTAAATTAAATAAAACACTTTATATACCAAAGATATTAGAATACTCCCAAAATTACACTAATAATCATTAGAAAAATATATATTATTTGTTTTGATAAAGTATGGTGGTGGTGGTAATTATACCATCTAAAGGTTTTCTTTACATTAAAAGGGGATTAAAATGAGTCGAAAAGATGCTGGTCAACAAACCAAAATATTCACGGTAGCTACCTTACTGGTGATCAAAGCAAGTCCTCTGCTGAGGGGAATATTTGCTATCTTGCTGATTAAAGGAAGAGTTGAATCTTCTTCCTGCGTCCTGTTCGTTAACCCAGATGCATTTCAAATACAAACAACATCTTGAATTAGTCATGCCGATTTTTGGGCGTTTATGGGTCAACGTCATTTGGAATGCGTGCACAGGCAAGAATGAAAGCGGGAGAGCCAGCCTAGCACACGCTGCAAAAGAAACAAATATGGCCGACTTTGCGCTTGCTATCTTGGCATTGCTAACTCTAATGTTCTGATGTCAAGTAGATTGAGACTTTGTCCTATTACATATAGAGCTGTGGAGGATGAGTTGCTTTTCTCCAATATTCTTCCCTTTCAGAGTGTTTATCTTTTCCTTTCTGGGGATTTAAGCTTGATTCAGGTGTCTGTGTCCTCACTTCGCAGGTTTGTCAGTATGTGTGTGTGTGTGTGTGTGTGTCTCTGTATGAATGGGTCTGACATGGCTGAACCTTAGTCAAACATGCTGGGGCCAACCCCCGAGGTCTGTATGAAGACACACGTCATGTTTGCATGGATCTGCTTGTGTGTGTGTGTGTGTGTGTGTGGAGTGTGTCATCTCAGCCCTTTGGTCTCGAGCTCTACCCATCTGGGTGCAGCCATCTTGATGGAACACCATGCCAAGCGATGTCTTCTGCAGGGGAAGCACGGTAGCCCGTTCTTTCCGGCGACAGACGGAACGGGTCGTTTCGGTGTTTAATGTTCCGCCGCCGTGGCTGTCATTCCTTGAGGAGAACGCGTGGCGGCTGCCGTCGCCTCCCCCCCAACACGCCCCGGCCGTTTGCCTGGAACGCTGCGCACGTCTCCGGGGAAAACTGGTTCTGTCGTAGGGACCGATTGTGGTGAATGGGTTACAGTCTCACCGCTAAATCAGAATCAGAACCTGTTTTATTCGCTACGCAGGATAGACAAACACAGAACTAACCTCGGCAGAAAAGAGCAAACATAGAAGATACTGTATATGTAACATAATATTGAGGGTAAAACAGAATAAAAATATAATGTAAAAATACTAACTAGATACAAATAAGATAGCTGTACAGATGGGGGGGGATATAACTATAGTAAGAGTATAGAGGAGAATGGGTATGTATAGTACAGGGGGAGGGGGGTATGTACACAGTAGTGCAAACAAATGTCAATATTGAGGTAAAATCATACCTTAGCTTAGGTACAGAGAACTCTTGTGAAAGGATTATTATTTTACATGCGGCCTGGAGGTTTTTTTTTTCACTTGAAGGCAATTTCTTTGTTTGCAGGGCGTTTGCATTGTGGGTAATGAAGCCAATTAGTCCATTATCACACCTGTCATTTACAGATACTGAGTACATGAATATATGCAGCGTATTGATCCAGGTGCTGCAACAAGTCTTAGTGCTGTCCCCTTTATCCCCTCACATCCCCCTTAATGCTCCTGATTGTCTGCTGCCACAGTGAAACTCAGATTATGTTTGATCGAGTAACAAATCCACGTAGAGCCACAAATGTATATCTAGTCGGATCTAGCTACCTCAAAGGGGCGGATTTAATCACTAAGCCTCGTCCTCTTATTCTCTCTCTCTCTCTGGCTCTCTGAGTCGCTCCCTCCCTCTTCCCCTCTCTCTGGCTCTCTGAGTCGCTCTCTCCCTCTTCCTCTCTCTCTGGCTCTCTGAGTCGCTCTCTCCCTCTTCCTCTCTCTCTGGCTCTCTGAGTCGCTCTCTCCCTCTTCCTCTCTCTCTGGCTCTCTGAGTCGCTCTCTCGTGTCTCTGGCTTTCTATCTCTGACACTCTCTCACTCTCTCTGGCTCTCTCTTTCTCTCTCTTACTGGCGCTCTGTGTTTCTCTCTTACTGGCGCTCTGTGTTTCTCTCTTACTGGCGCTCTGTGTTTCTCTCTTACTGGCGCTCTGTGTTTCTCTCTTACTGGCGCTCTGTGTTTCTCTCTTACTGGCGCTCTGTGTTTCTCTCTTACTGGCGCTCTGTTTCTCTCTTACTGGCGCTCTGTGTTTCTCTCTTACTGGCGCTCTATGTTTCTCTCTTACTGGCGCTCTGTGTTTCTCTCTTACTGGCTCTCTCTCTCTCTCTCTCTCTCTCTCTCTCTCTCTGTCTGTCTCTCTCTCTCTGTCTTTCCCTCTCTAACAGCAGCATGATAAAACAGTCCTCATTACGCCGAGCAGAGCGGTTCCTCTTCAGCTTCCTGTACGCCAGCTCACGCGAAAGATTATTTCCATTACAATCAGCCGGGGCCAAAGAATGCGGCGGACGCAAACACGACATTCATTTTAATGATCCGCCGTCGCTCCATTCAATTACGTCCCATGAAATATTCAGCAGGATGTGGGTCTGATTTAGGTAGGGGGAGGCCAGTGCATGGGCGTGCGGCGCAGCATAGCACGGGGGGGGGGGGCTTTTTTTACGGCGTCACCCTCTCGTGTCGTTAAAGGCAGGCTTTCACCGCCGGTCCTCCCTCTTCTCGGCCGCGCCGGGTTTTAATGGGGGAAACGGCGCACGTCTCGGGATCTCTCCGGAATGTTCCCGACAGTGGGGGGGGGGAGAGTGAGATGAAGAGGGAGGGAGGGAAGAGGGAGGGAGGGAGAGAGGAGAGGGACGTGAAAAGAAGGGTGGAGGGAGGGAGGGAGGTGAAAAGAAGGGTGGAGGGAGGGAGGGAGGGAGGGAGAAGAAGGGAGGGAGAAGAAGGGAGGGAGGGAGGGAGGGAGGGAGGGAGGGAGGGAGGGAGGGAGGGAGGGAGGGAGGGAGGGAGGGAGGGAGGGAGGGGATGAAGGTGACACGTGAGACTGGAAGCGATGCTCAAACCTATATGTTGTATGAAAACACTGGTGCAAATAGGAGATGCATGTTGAATCCCTGAGTATAGGCCAAATATATAGCCAGCATGTATGTATACATCAGTATTATTTATATGCTGTTGTCGTCTTATGCAAAAACCCACGACTAACGAGTCGCGGCCGTCGTCAAAGGAACACAGCCAGGCCTTTTCCTCATGCAGTGGTATTCCAGGTAAACTGACGTGAACGATCGGAGTGTTCTGTGCCACTAAACCAGGCTCTGGTAGTCAGCAGACCTGTGTAGTAGATGCACTGAGACACATCTGGGACACCCCCCCCCCCCCCCCCCCTCCCTTCACACACACACACATACACACAAACACACTCATTTTCAGCATGATTTAGCATGGAGATAGGATAGGGTACTGTGCTCTCTGAAGTGTACGAGCGTCCAAGTGAAGTGGCAAGCGAAATGCCCTTGGTACTGCGTGTGTGTGAATGTGTGTGTGTGAGAGAGGGAGAGAGAGAGAGAGCCTTATGAGTAAGCAGTGACTGAGCAGTGGAATCGAGCGCTTCCCTCCTTTAAATAATGTCTGCCTGCTTTCCTTTACTTTTATCGCACAATTCAAGATGAAACAATGGCTCGCCGTGCGGAATTAAATCCAATTTGATTCGTTCATTTATCCACTTTCGGTGTTTTATGCAAGTACGGTTTGGGGGTTGTCAAGTGTCAGCCGTGCGGCGGTAGAGAGCAAAGGCAGGGAAATTAATTCCCCCCGTAATGGGATCGTTCACAACACCATGCTTTGAATGGAGTCGTGCGGTATGAGAGTACAGTATGGAGTGTTTTCGACAGGTCTTTCAACGTATGCTGGTGATTAACTTTTGGAAACACACCGCTAGCGGTTTCATGTTTCAGTAGCGGGTAGCAGGGAGTCAGGTGGCTCAGCGGTTAAGACATTGGGCTCATGATAGGAAGGTTTTGAGTTTGATTCCTGGCTGTGACTATGTGATGCTGTGTCCTTGGACAAGGCACTTCACCCTACTTACTTCAGGGAGAATGTCCCTGTACTTGCTGGCTGTATGAATACGTGGAGGGAGGCTTCAGTCAGTACGCACAGGCACAATGGCTCTAAGGTTATTTACTGAATCTGGTTTGAGTCAAAATACTACGTTACTATGTCACTTCCACCTGCCTTGATGCCCATAGCTGGCGTAGAACGGAGGGTTACATATCAGGCTTCTCCTGGGGAGGAAAGTCCTTTCGAAGCCTCTCTACCACAAAGGAGGTGGAGGAAAAAGAAGAAGAGATCTCTAAAAATGGTCGACAGATCAGCCATCCGTTAGTCCTGTTTATCGATCGAAGCCATAATGAGTTTGGTGTTTAGGGTACAGATCGCTCCTCAGACGACCACACACACACACACGCGCGCGCTACGACAACGCTCTTCCAGGCCCACCTCAGCCGCTGCCTTGGGCAGGTAATTAATATAGAACGCTATTGATTTCTCATTCAGCACAATTGCCGCTTTTCACAGGGATGTCAGCTCTCGCAGGAACAGATATCTCTGTCTGTCTCTCCTGAGAGGAGGAGGAGAGGGGAGGGAGCCAGAGGCAGGGACCAGGGCCCCCACCGCTGCCTTCTCTACTGATGACTGTGTCCAGGCTTGATGGGGACCGCGGTGGCGTGCGGAAGATCAGGGCAGAAATGAATTTCAAATCTGGGCCCTTGATCAGTTCAAGGGCCCTCGATAGTACGAATTAGTAAATATTCATTTAGCAGATGCTCTTATCTAGAGGGAGTTACAGTAAGTACAGAGACAATTCCCCTGAGACAAGTAGGGTGAAGTGCCTTGCCCAAGGACGCAACATGACGTAGTCACAGCCAGGAATCAAACTCACAACCTTCCAATCATAAGGCCAACGGCTTAACCCACTGAGCCACCTGACTCCCTGGGATTTGTATTTCATCCTGCTGTAAGATCTTCACGTTAACGCCAACGTTCCTCAAAAGCCGTCGTTCGGTGGGGGTTTGAAAATGTTCCGGTGTACAGGACTGTATAAACCCTGATCCATGAAGGCTTGACCCAGCACCAGGTGTTTAGAGGGCATCGGCTGCATCCCTGTCAGGGGACAGGAAGTCCACTATTTTTAAACCACTCTCACCCACCCACCCACCTCCCAACTGTTCTCCTCCCCCAACCTGATCCTGACAAGCAGGGGAAAAAAATAGTTTCCTGTTCCTGTCCCACGAATGGCGGCAGGTCTCCAGGGACCGCCATGAATCACCTGCCAGTCGTCCAGAGAAGAGAGTTCTGGGTAGAGAGAGAGAGACAGACAGAGAGGTCATTGACAGAAGCCACTGTACCTAGTCAGCAGACGCCCCTCCCTCCCCTTCACCCTTCTTACCCCTCTCCCCTCCCTCCCTACATTCCTTTGTCGCTCCCCTAGGACATACCCCTTCATCACCATTAAGGGATGTCTGCTTCCGCGAAAAAAAAATAAAACAGCAACCCGGGAAGAGTTCCTGATGGTGTTGGGCCTGGAGCAGAAGCTCTCTCCAGGGAGGGGGCACGGTACAGCCCTCCCCAGAATGTATCGCCCGGGAAGGGCAAGGGGGGAGGGCTGGTGGGAGGAGCAGGGCGGAGTGCGAAACCGGTCGCTCAGCGGGATAAGGCGTTGGCTTCATGATCGGAAGGTTGCGAGTTCGATTCCTGGGCTGTGGCTATCTGACTTTGCGTTCTTGGGCGAGGCACTTCACCCTATTTGCCTCAGGGGAATTGTCGCTGTACTTGCTGTGTATTTATTTAATTATATTGGGGGGGGAGTTACAACAATTGTGTTAAAGTCAGACGTCTCTTTGTCTCTCTCTTACACTCGAATGAAGTCTGATGTCATTTTTTTAGCCAACAATATTCTAATAAATAAATAAAATAATACTCTAAACATAAGTCAAGGTTAAATGTCTTGGCTTATTTCAAATATGTCATGTTTGTTACCAGTCTTTCCTGATTATGACACCTTGATATCCCCTTTGGTTAAAATAGCCATCTGCCACCCTCTAGCTTGTCTCTCCAATGGAGACACCAACGGTCGCAGACAGTGGCAGATACAGTAGAGAGATACTAGGTAAAAATGCACAGGGTCTCCTAACACCAGTCCAGGGGCAAATCTGACACCCTGTCTGTCAAGGCCGCGCTGGGCTGCCGGGCGGCGGGCGCCGATAGCTCACAGCCTCGGCAGGGTGCCGCGGGAAGGCAGGAAGGTCACAGCAGGTGGCGCTGCCAACGGCCACTGCCAAGGTGTTTGTGTCAGGTCATATCATATTTACCCAGCACCCAGACAGCTGCATCCCAGAATGCAGTTCAGCCGGGTTGTGTGTTCGCTCACAGGCTCACAATACAATCCAGCAATGGGCATGGCCAGGTTTTTGAAAACGTCAGTTTTTCTCCGATTAAACTGAAAAGTCATTGTGAGGAAAATCAGAGCATTTTCAGTTTGAGCCAAGAGGCGAGGAGATTTGGAAATGACAATGATCGGCGTCGCATAAAGGGAAAGCATCGTGTCATTTTTCAGCACTCTTACCTACGGTAATTCCAATGTTCCCGTTTGCAGACGAACCCCTTTGCCGTCGTTCCTTCCCGCTGGCCTCTTCAAACCCGTTCCTGTCCGTCCTCCTTCAGTGAACTCGAGAACGCCCCCCCCCCCCCCACCCCCCCACCCCCCCCCCTCCTGCCAGCCGCCAAACCTTCTCTCCCCGTACAGTAGCAACCCTCCCCTGTCACAGAGCTCCGGCAGGACAGGAAGATATAACCTTAACACATGTCACACCCCTTACACAACGGACCGTAAACACAAAAGGAAATATTTATGCCCTGACAAGATGAATTTGGCTTCCTCCCCACCTTAGGGTTCCCGCGAGACGTCTCCTTGTCTGCCGGTACGGGCTGCTGATGGATATCAAAGCAGACAGACTCCAAACAGTCGAAAGGTAAACAGCCATTCAGGAAGTCCTGCAGAACGTGAACTTAGGCAACAACGTTCTCTATGAGCTTATGCTAACCCAAAAGTAAGACAGGGAAGGCGCTGTGGAAAGAGGTTTAAAATGAGATGTCATCCGCAAACGGCAAAAAATGCCGTTCAAACGGACAGAGTTACAGTTTCACCAAAAGATTGACTGATATCTTATTTACATTTAGCAGACGCTTTTATCCAAAGCGACCTACGAGAGAGAGCTTTAAAAAAGAGCATCAAACACTGAACATAGCAACGTGATAGACCCTGAAACATAGCGGGTTTATAGGTTATGAAACGTACATCATGATAAACCAATAAGTGCCAAGGGAAGAACTATAAGAGCATTTCACTGTTACTTCCATGTTCGAGTGACGTTCACTTGATATTTTGTAAAAGAAATGTCGTTGTATAAATTATTATTATCAAATTAGAAATGCGCCACAGTTTAATCCTGGTGTTTGAGGTCCATATAGGTTGCATATCCAACTATTGTATCTCTTCAGAAATGAGGGTACGTTTGATCTTTTTTCCAACCTGGTTGGTGTTTTAAAAACTGAGGTGATTCGAGACGACTTGAAGTCGATCGAGGTTGACGCGATCGTTTGACGGCACGGCAACGTTGTCGTGAAACGAAAGCGCTCCTGCTCGGTAAACCCCGCATGCTTAAGGAACTGTAACCAACGAACGCCGCAGCTCGTGTGGGTCAAAACTGTGGAACACCTCAGGGAACGATTGGTTCCTGTAACGGTGCCCTGTAACCCCGTCTCCTCGAACTTAGCAAGGAGTCAGGTGGCTCAGCGGGTTTAAGGCGTTGGTCTCATGAGTGGAAGGTTGTGAGTTCGAACCCCGGCTGTGGCTGTGTGACCTTGTGTCCTTGGGCAAGGCACTTCACCCTACTTGCCTCAGGGAGAATGTCCCTGTACTTACTGTAAGTCGCTTTGGATGAAAGCGTCTGCTAAATTAGTATTTATTCTTATCAAGAAAGCTTCGTTTCAGAAATCCAAAGCGTCCTCCAAGCTGTTTTACCGATGCTTCGACAGCGATTCAACAGCCAGCCTAACGTTCCAGATGTTTCCAAGCATCGCAGACACATCTGGTGTGAAGTTTCCGAGTCCCGGTTCTCGTAAGCAACGCGTGCTATCCAACATACAGATACTCCTGTCCTCGGTAAAAACCAATTCCCCCCCCATCTCTACTCCTCCTCCCGCTCCCCATCTGTCCATCATCTTTCTTCTTTTCTTTTCCGCCCTTTCCCTCCTGTCTGCTGTCCTCCCCCATCTGCCCTCCCCTCCCTTCTCTCCTTATATCTATCACCTGTATTCAAAAAATCAATGTATTTTATCCTCCCCTTATGTTATTCTACCCCCCCCCCCCCCCGATACATTACATTTTACATTTAGTCATTTATTAGACGCTTTTATCCAAAGCGACTTACAGCAAGTACAGGGACAAAATCCTCTTTTTAACCATACCTCTTTCTTGTGCTTGCGCCTATCTTTTCTCTTTGTCTCCTCTCTCTCTCTCTCTATGGCTCTCTATCTCTCTCTGTCTCTCTCCCTCTCCTTCTCTCTCTGTCTCTCTCTCCCTCTCTCTCTTTCTCTCTCTCTCTCCTTTCCTCTCTCCGTCTTTCAGTCTCTCTGCCACCCATCTCCCACCCTCCCTCCCTCTCTCTCCCTCTCTCTCTCTGTCTCTTTCTCTCTCTCTCTCTCTCTCCTTTCCTCTCTCTCTGTCTTTCAGTCTCTCTGCCACCATCTCCCACCCTCCCTCCCTCTCTCTCTCTCTCTGTCTTTCTCCATTCCTTCCATCCGCGAAGCCTCCGAGGCCAGCTGAGATTCTGTCTTGAGTGCGGGGTGTGCGTGTGTGTGAGAGAGGAGCATTATTAGATTCCGACATCTTATTCAGGGGATCTACAGAACGTGACTTCTACGGCTGAGGGTCAGTCAAGATTTTTTCCAAACAATGTCAAAGAGCTCAGGAAAGGCCACGGCGTCTCTCCTTCAAAGGCCTCTGGACTTGGGCCGTGCAGAGTGTTCCGAACGGCGTGGAGGTTCATAGAGCTGCTAAAGTCGTGGGATTGAAACGGGGACTTTCAGTCCCAGACCGGAGCTCGCCGTCGGAACACAGCTCCACACGTTCTGCTTCCCGGCGTAGCTACACCGCGACCGGTCTGGATCGAGTCGAGGGGCTAGAGTTTTGTTTGCGTCATCGAAAGAGGGGTGCAAAAGGGGGAATGGGGTAGAGGGGTGGGGGGGGGGGGTACAGGGAAAGGGGGGGGGAGGTGGGGAATAGAGAGGTAAGGGGAGGGTACAAAGGGGGGGGTAAAAGGGGAGGGGGGGGGTACAAAGATAGGCGTGGGGGGGACTTATCGGGGACTTACCCCCCCCCCCCCCCCTCTTTCTCTCCCCCCGCCGCGAGAGACGAACGAGGACCTGCTCCCACAATGCCGCTCTGTTTTCGGGCGCTCGGGATTGGCTGCCTCTTCGGTTGTTTTTTTCATTTAGCTTTCTAAGTCTCTTTCAGAACGCCGAGGGGCGGGCAGGCATTGTGCTCGCCGCTGCGCCTGAAAAATAACGCCGGGCGCCTTTGACGTCAACGGTCGTGTCGCGTCGGAGCACCTAATTATGTGCTGCTTTCATTTGGGAGTGCGCTACGCTAGTCAGGTGTGAATTGTGTTGCCGCTGAATGACAGGAACATCCAACCGGATGACGTCCCCTAATTGAATTAAGGCCGCAAAAAAAAAACACAACAACGAAAGTTTGAACCAGCGGGATTGTGGGTAGCTTTTGTGTGTCTTTTAATGACTCCAAAAATACAAGCGGGCTACCGAGTATCTCCACCCGAAGGATTACTTTGCGAGGATGCGCGTTTGACGTTTTGATATCGGTTCGAAATGGACGTGTCACGAAAAAGCGGCCAAAAAGATGAGCAAACAGGTGAATCATATCGGTTGCCATCGGCAACTGCTAGCGAGGGGGCGGTGTCTCTCGTTCGCCACCCGGTCTGTCAGAAGAACTGACGACCCTCAATATAGAATATCCCCCCCCCCCTCCCCATACCTAGACAAGCTACAAGCACAGTCATTACCACTAAAATACACACAAATGTACATATGTACTGTATATTTGAATAAATGTAAATACATATATCGTGTGTTTGTGTATAGACATACATATAGGAACATTCAACCTTTTTTCCAGTACCTTTATCTTTTCACACACACACACACACACACACACACACACACACACACACGCACAAATGATGGGGGTTACTGTGTGGATTTCCCAAGGGGGTAACCCAGTCATCGACGGTGATTTCTGGACTGATTGTAGAAAAGCCTTACCTCCCCCCCACCACCACCACCACCAACACCTGATCAGCAAGGGTGTGGAGGGTGAGGGCAGGGGGGACCTCCGGCGGCGTCCAGTCCGGTCGACGCGTGTCGCTGGAACCAGGGGTCGGGGGTGGGGGGAGGGGGGGGGGAGTCAGGGAGATGGATGGCTGTAATTCCGCCCTGGCCGAGTACGAGGGTGGAATCGGGTGGGGGGGGGGGATTGGGAGTTGTTTAAGGCGGCGTTGGTTCAGGGAGAGGGGGGGGGGGGGGGGGGGGGGGTGGGGGTGGGGGAAGGGTCGTGAGCGTCGTGAAAGCGGCAGGGGTCGGTGGATGGGGTCAGCGAGTGCCTAGACAAATGGACTGCCACCCCCCTGGAGAAGGGGGGGGGGAGGGGTGGAGGAGGTGAGAGACAGGGTGGAGGGAGGCAGAGAGAGGGTGGGTGGGTGGGAGGGAGGGAGGGGAGGGAGGGAAATGACAGGAGAGACAAAGAGAGAAAGACGAAGAGAGAGAGAGAGGGTAAGTCCATCGCTTCGCGTGATGGACCGCCCGCTCGCGTCAGTCCCACCGTGGCCCACCCACCCACCCACACCTCCCGCCCTCCTTCCCCCTTCAGCGAGTCCTCCTCCCCCTCCCTCTAATGGATCCATCCCTCTGGCGGTCCTTCCTCTAAACCCAGACAGCCCCCCCGCCTCGGCCCAGCGTGGGCACCAGACATACCACCGTGCCCAAGGGCAGCGCGGGGGGCACGGGGGGTGGGGGGGGGTGGGGGGTCCACCGGCGAAGGCCTCTCCATAGATCGCCCATCAAATCGCATCAAGCTCCGCAAGATTGATTCCCCACCTCTGTGGACGAGTAGTGCGCAGGCCCCCGTCAACTATCATCGGGCTGGATGTGATTGATACTCTCGGTGAACCGGCGTGGACATTTCTGGGGGGAGTGGTGGCGGGTTGTCATTCCAGGTCCTTTAATGAGAGCGAACGCTGAAGTGCTCCACCACGTTTGATCCTGTTTTCACGCGTGTATGAATGAAGCTCCAGCAGAGTTTGTTTACGGCGCTGATTGAACAACAGCCATCGAAATTGGAGCCACGGCAGGAATGTTTGATAGTTCTTTGTGTGTCCTGTGGGATATGGGAAAGAGTGGTGATGAGAGAGAGAGAGAGACAGAGAGAAAGAAGAGAGAGGGGAGAGAGATAGAAAAAGAGAGAGAGACAGAGGGAGAGAGGAAGAGACAGGAGAGAGGGAGAGAGACAGAGAGAGAGAGACAGATAGATAGAGAAAGAGAGAGAGACAGAGGGAGAGAGAAAGAGACAGAGAGAGGAGAGAGACAGAGAGAGACAGAGAGAGACAGAGAGAGAGAGAGAGAGAGAGAAAGAGACAGAGAGAGATAGAGAGAAAGAGACAGAGAGAGGGAGAGAGACAGAGAGAGACAGAGAGAGACAGAGAGAGAGAGAGAGAGAAGAAAAGAGACAGAGAGAGATAGAGAGAAAGAGACAGAGAGAGAGGAACAGCTGGGGTTTGTTGGAGACAGGAGAGTTCACAGCTGTCAGCCGACCCCAGCTGCGACTTCCTCTCCCTGCACAGGAGCTACACAGGATCATCTCTCCCACCCAAGCTCGCGTCTGCCGGCTTCAACATCCCCAAAGAAGTCCTTCACAATTCCCGCTCCCGGTGGACCTCCAAGAAAAAAAAATGAAAACGCGTCCTTTTTCTGAAAGATCTCAAACGAGGGGGGGCCGCGAGGGGGGGCCGCGAGGGGGGGCCGCGTGCTTTGCCTTACGTCTATTTTCCGTTGAGAAATAAAAACTGCCACACAAAACCGACCGACATCTCCGGGGGGAGTGGGGGTGGGGGGATTGTGCACACACAACCCCCCCCCCCCCCCCCCCCCCCCCCCCCCCCCCCCGTGCATTCCTCTCCATAGATCACCCATCTCCTCTTCTGGGGACCATCCTTGATCAAAGAGTCCCACCACCCCCCCCTCCACCGTCACCCCCTACCTTCCCCCCTTTCAGTGCCAGCCGACGTCGGGGTGGTCTCATGCGTAATCCCCCCCTCCCCCCCACACCGAATAAGCAGCAACATCTGTTCATCTGGCACACGCCTCTTGTGCGTCTTCGTACTTCAGATGACTCACTTAGAGAGTGTACGGGATGCCTGGCGCTGCAGCTAATTAATGTTACTCTTCGTTTACCAGCCGTGGGGTGGGCGAGGGTTCCTGAAAACGAACAAGGGGGACCCGGGCGGGGCGTCGCAGGGGCGAGCTCGGCCGCGTTGAGTCGCCATCCGCGCACCATCCGGGGAGGAGGAGGGGGGGGGGGGGGGGGGGCGGGGTTCACAGCAGCCAAGGGGAGTGAGAGGGATGGGGGGTTGGAGGGGGGGGCAGCCGTACACCAGCAGCCAAGGGGAGAGTGGGGGGGGGGGTTGTCTTCACTGGGCAGGACGGATCCGACGGGAGAGCCAGCGCAGATGGGGACTTCGGCCCCGCTGAACTGCACCCGGGTGTCAGCTGCGCGTTTGAAGACGGGGGCCCCTGGGAACCCGCCGGCCTGGCTCCCGCTTGCTCGGCCCTCCCGCCTCCCCTCTCTGAATCCCAGCGCGCGGCGAGCAAAGCAGACGGGGACTGCTGTTTATCCAGGATATAGGATGCGTTTAAGGCCGCTCAGGGGGAAGGGCTGTCGCTTGATGGTTGGCCTTCCACACTCCAGTGAGTCTGGCAGGGGTGTGAAGCTCTGTCTCAAGTCTATTTACTTGCGTATGCGAATGATAAAGATCATTTAGCAGACACTTTTATCCAAAGCAACTTTCATGTAAGTACAGGGACAATTCCCGTGAAGCAAGTAGGATGAAGCGCCTTGCCCAAGGACACAACACCACATAACCACAGCCGGTGTGGCCATACCTGCTTGCCGATCTTGGAAGCTAAGCAGGTCAGAGGTTGGTTAAATTAGATCAAATTTGATTCAACTTTATTGTCGTTACACAGGTACAAGTACAGGGGTAACGAAATGCAGTGGTGGAATACAGGCTGCAGTGATAATGGTGGAGGTGAACACCCTGGGCAGATAAAACGGTCTACACCTAACCATGATGAATTCCAGGTTAGCTGAACAGTGTTTTCCGATGATAACAGAGTCTGTACACCAAGCTTTGTTAATAGAGATGCACAGACCTCCGCCTCTGGTCTTACCGGAATCCTGAGCCGATCTATCCGCCCGGAGAATGTAGCGCCCGGCTAGCTGGATAGCATCGTCGGGTATGCAGATGTTTAGCCATGTTTCAGTAAAAATAAAGATGTTGCAGTCCAGAAGTCTCTTACTGTTGGTAATGCGAAGTCTTATATCATTCATTTTGTTTACCAAGGACCGCACATTAGCGGGGAAAATGCTGGGTATGGAGAGCCGGTGTGGTGTTGACTTTAGCCTAGCTCTCCTTCCTCCGCGCTTCCCCCGTCCCGACGCCGCCTGCGTCGACTTCCGCTCGGCAGGACGTGTTGCGAAGACTCCGCCGGTCTGGAGATCTCCGGCACGAGTCGAAAGCTGGCCTCAATGGAGACCTGGTGGTGTAAAGTGAAAGGAGGACTTAACTGACACCAGGTGCCATAGTGGGGAGACGAGAGGAACTGTCCTGTGTCCCTAGGCACAGACACTTCACCCACATTGCCTAGTACGAAACTGGGCAGTGAGGGATTGGGGGTGGTCGGAGGGGCTGGTGGCACAGATTGGCAGCCTTGCTTCCAACGCCGAGGCTACAATAGTTTAACTCCACCGAGTGGGGAGCGAAAGAATAATGCAGAAATGTGAAGTGTCTTTAAGTGTCATGAAAAGCACTGTGTAAGTAATATGCATAAATTATATTAATCAACGTGGGCGCGAGTCTTAGAGGCAGTTGGAACACTCAAGGGGAAATGCATATACATCCAAGTGTGTGTGTGTGTCTTTTTGTGTGTCTGTGTTAAGCTCAGCTATCCAACTTGTTGATACATCGGCAACCTCTAGTTATTCTTGGACACGGCTGACAAGATACGTTCATTGAAAAAGGCAGATCCGTGATGGGGAACTTCAAACGTGCAAATCGCTTTCGCGAAATGTCTTTCTTCCTTAATGAACCTTGTTTTGATGCCACAACCGCACACTCACTCTGCTCATTAGATGAGATTCGTTAGTCTCACGCACACACTCGCACAAAAAAAAGGGTGTCCTTTGTGTACCGCTGTTGCTGCGCTGGACCAGAAAGTTGCGGTTGTGTCATTGTACATTGTCGTACACACATTGTCTTTGACGCAGCTTTTGCATTATGATGCCATGGCTCTAGCCACGATGCATTTACATTTATTCATTTAGCAGACGCCTTTATCCAAAGCGACATCCAAGAGAGAGCTTTTACAAAGAGCGTCGGTCACTGAGCATAGCAACGTGATAGACCCCGAACACAGTGGGCTTTAAGATTGTGAAACGTACATCGCGAGAACCAATAAGTGCCAAGGGAAGAGCTATAGAAACATAACACAACGATTGGGAACAATAAAGCATATGTTTATGTTTTAGACAAAGGCGCGAAAGCTGATTGGTTAACACCAGAGTTTCATTTCCATTCACTTGAAGTTATTAGGGGCCCGCAATGTTGATTCTGAAGGCCGGAGGGCAGATTTCAGACCCTGGCAACACATGACGGCTGAATATGATTGGATAAAAGCTTTAGCATAAAGGCCAGGCCTTCAAATCCCAACTTGAGGTTGAAAGCAGAGCGTGCAACCAAGAAGAAAACAATGAAATGAAGAGTAGAACTATGAGGAATAATATCATATTTACCATTGTGAGAAAATCTATTCAAAGTCAATGATCATTTATCATCATATTATGTTTTATAATATAACATTCTGATGACGTTTAGGCCATCAGAGAAGCGCTAACGGCCCAACGCGGATGAAATACTCGCGCGTCCTCTTAAACAGAGAGCAGGTTTGCCGGTTCAACATCTGCGCCGGAGATGAATTCCTCCATCACGCGGTCTCTAATTGACTGTTTGGAGCAGGGCTCGGAACATTCTCCATCGCATTGTCAGGAAGCAGCTGGCAGCCGAGCAGGACACGCTATTACGCGGTCGGCCATTTTGTCTGGGAAGTCTCTAGGCTCCGTCGGTTGATCAAACGCGCTGCTCTTTAACGGCGGACGTCCATAACATCGACGTGCGGAAAAAAAGTCTTGAAACCCTTCGATGTGGACCAGATCGTTAAGGAAGGATTGGTGTTGGGCAGTGTGGAAGAAATTACATTTCCTGTGTACTTATATTAATCACTACTGAACACACCTTCTCTGAAGACTGTTGTAACGTCATTACCGCCTGACTGTCACTATCTATGTTTACATTCTTGTGCCCTATAAAAGAATGCTCTCTTGCTTTCTTCAGGGAGAGAGCCATGATTGAGACCTAAGCCTTGTACTGTCTTCATTTTGTTGCCAGAGGTCTGGTCATTACTCTCCCAATCTGCAGGTTGTTAAATACTTATTTAATCCAGAACTCAACTGAGCTGTCACTCCGTTTATGAAGAGACGGACAAAACACTTTCTTCAACAGCAGCACCGGTGGTTCAGTGGTAGGATTCTTGCCTGCTATGTGCAGAAGGCCTGGGTTTCATTCCTGGTGGGGGTTTGAATCCCAGCCAGTGCATTGAATATGTGTGCGCCTGTGAAATTTCCCCACTGTGGGACTAATAAGGGATCATTTCTTCTTCATGTTGATGAACATTCTGGAAATGGCGAGAAAAGAAATGGGCAATTACTTCAGTGACTGAAGTAAAGCTAAATAGGATATGAGTTGGTAAGTTGAGCCATTGTTCAAAGGTTTATCATCTAGCTTGCCATCTAATTGGTGCTGCCATTTTGAAGCTCTGTGCTTTGAAGGCCCAAAACAAGTTTAATTGGGGTCCCTTAATTACAGATGGAAATGGGAGAAGCGGTTATAAATCGCTTAAAAAACATGTAACAGTTCAGGAGTATTACACATCACATGAGTACAAAAAAATATTTTGCACAGGTGACGTGTAGAGACAAAGGCATTGGTGTAGGAACCGGGGGGGGGGGGGACCTACATCAATCCTGAAAATGTGCCCCCCCCCCCCCCCAAAAAAAAAAAAAATGAGCCTACACTGCGTTCAAAGTTCACTTTTAAAACTTTGATTTTGAAAGTGTGAAAGAGAAGATATCGTCCGTTTCCAGCTGGCCGGTCAGAGGCTAACAATTCATCAACCAGTCAGGTGGTTGGACTAGTGATTAGAGTTTCCCCCTGTTTGTTTGAATCAGGTGTGTTGGAGCAAGGAAACATCGAAAACATGCAGGACAGTGGAGCCCTGAGGACCAGGGTTGAGAACCACTGCATTAGAGGGTAGTAAGTTTGATTTCCTGCTGTGGCAACATGACGTTGTGTCCTTGGATAAGGCGCTTCGCAATACTTTCCCTCCAAGTGTTTTATCACTTATTCCCCGTTTAATATATATATCATGGGGATTCAGGTGGCTGAGCGGTTATGGAATCGGGCTACTAATCAGAAGGTTTCCAGGTTACAAGGCACTTCACCCTCCATGCCTCAGGGGGGAATGTCCCTGTACTTGCTGTAAGTCTCTGGATAAGACCTACAGTATAGTAAGACACCTCCTGTGTGTACAGTTTGTGTCATTTGAGAAAACTGATTTAAGATGTCCTTCTCAGGGCAATATATTTGAGGCGACAGTACATCTGTGTTGTTCAACTCCAAACCATCTCTGTCCTTGCTCGTTACCTTGCTTTACGTTTTCTAGAAGAGTTATTTTCATTTCCTGCTATCTGGTGAACCAGAATGTCCCCATTAGGGCTGTGTTTCAACATAAATCTCTCCTATTATGTGTCAGCATGCAGGAATGTCCAATAATTAATTTGAATCCTGAACATTTAAACCATCCAACGCAGAGGTATTTATTCATAATTTCCACGCTCATTACCATTTCTTTTTTTCTCCCGCTGTCATTTTTGGGTAATTATTTGCTGAATAAAATCCACGTTTAAAAAGAGAATTAGAGCTTTGGCGTTCAAACCACTCGGCGTCAAAATAACTGGAACAGTCAAGATTATTACGCTTACGTTGTCTGAGAGGATGCTAATTGTTCAGACGATTACGGGTTCTCTTAAACAGCAGCGCTGAGTGCGGCTGTTGTCAGGTTGGGAGCCGACCAATGAAGTTGGTCGCTGTACTGCGTAAACCCCAGCGAGAGAGACAGGTCGTCGAAACTTAGCGGATTAGAGGAATTCGCATGCTCATCGCATTGAGGCAAGCGAGGGGGGCCCATTTCAAGGTTCATTCGTGGCTGCGCTGGGAACAGCTAGCGCTGTCGCTAACGCTACGTTGCTTGAGCTTCGGTGCTTCCATTTAAAGCCGCACAGGTGGGGGAGGGGGGATTCGAACCAGGAACCACAGTGGAACGCTCTACCCTGCTCAGGATGGTGCCCGTGTCTAGATGGGATAAACAGTTTGCATGGATCTGGCAAGCGAGCAAACCAAGCAGGGAAACTGCCCTCTCTCTCTCTCTCTCTCTCTCTCTCTCTCTCTCTCTCTCTCTCTCTCTCTCTCTCATCTCCAAGCAGGGAAACTGCCCTCTCTCTCTCTCTCTCTCTCTCTCTCTCTCTCTCTCTCTCTCATCTCCAAGCAGGGAAACTGCCCTCTCTCTCTCTCTCTCTCTCTCTCTCTCTCTCTCTCTCTCTCTCTCTCTCTCTCTCTCTCTCTCTCTCTCTCTCATCTCCAAGCAGGGAAACTGCCCTCTCTCTCTCTCTCTCTCTCTCTCTCTCTCTCTCTCTCTCTCTCTCGCTCTCTCTCTCTCTCTCTCTCTCTCTCTCTCTCTCTCTCTCTCTCTCTCTCTCTCTCTCATCTCCAAGCAGGGAAACTGCCCTCTCTCTCTCTCTCTCTCTCTCTCTCTCTCTCTCTCTCTCTCTCATCTCCAAGCAGGGAAACTGCCCTCTCTCTCTCTCTCTCTCTCTCTCTCTCTCTCTCTCTCATCTCCAAGCAGGGAAACTGCCCTCTCTCTCTCTCTCTCTCTCTCTCTCTCATCTCCAAGCAGGGAAACTGCCCTCTCTCTCTCTCTCTCTCTCTCTCTCTCTCTCTCTCATCTCCAAGCAGGGAAACTGCCCTCTCTCTCTCTCTCTCTCTTCCTCGCTCTCTCTCTCTCTCTCTTCCTCTCTCCTCCAAGCAGGGAAATGATTTTCCTTCATCTCAGACACAACTCTATCAACACACACGACTGACTCAAATATCACACAAGTTGCTCTCCTCAGGAAAGGGTGCATCAACAGGGATTTCAAGATGCTGTTCGTGAATGCATCTTAAACGTCTGTGTTTAATAAATATTCATTAAGCAGACAGTTTTAACCAAAGTGATATACAGCAAGTACAGGGACAATCCCCCTGAGGTAAGTAGGGTGAAGTGCCTTGCCCGCCACAGCCGGGAATCAAACTCACAACCTTAAGATCATGAGGCCAACGCCTTAACCCGCTGAGCCACCTGACTTTCACCAAATATTGTGCATTATCATTTCCAAGCATTTCCTTCTTCCATTGCCCTCTTCAACAGGGCCAAGGACTCAGTATGACAATGCCACCCACCACCAACACCCCCACACCCCCACCCAGAATCCCACTGCACTCTGCACAAGCCAATTAAGCACACTCCACTCTTAAACGACACTCACACCACTGTGATTTTGCACCACTGTTTGCACAACTGTGTATACCCTCCCTCCCCCGGTACTACATATCTAATTGGTATTTTATATCATTTTTTTTGTATTTTTATCTACCCTTATTATGTTCCATATATGTTCTATGTTCTAGCTAAGAGCAAGAGGACAGAACGAGACTATTCAGACGTCTTGGCGGAGCCTCTCGACTTTCTGTTTTTCGAATGTTATCGAATCTATTAAAGTTAGGTAAACACAAATTCCAAACCACTTATGTAATTACCCTCAACGCGCCGGCCGGCGTTCATGACAGACGGTCGAATATATAAGTGGCGCCTTTTGAACGGCGTTCACTCGACAGCGTTTAGAAGACAGGGGGAAAGTAAACAGTTTCGTTCCCATTTTTATCAAGTTGTAGGAATTGGTGGGGTGGTTTATAATTGAGTCCATCGATGCGTGAACTCGCTACAGCCGCAATCTGTCTGAGGGAAGATATTTCTCCGTCTGCGGGCCTTGGTTTTCATTGTCGCCCAGCCGCGTTATCCCTGAATGCGAGATATCTCGATGAAAAAGCCGAGGGGTAATTATTATCTTAATGCAGCCGTCAAGGAGGATGGCGGGATCCTTACATGGTTGAGCAAGCAGCGCCAGCCCTGCGTTCAAATGGAATGCCCCCCCCCCCCCCCCCCCCCCCCAAGGGCAATCATTTCCACCCTCAATCACAACTCCAGACTCTGAATGTCAACTAAGAAAATCCACGAAGGAAGTACAAGACACCTGAAGCGGGGGGGATTTCCCCCCCAAAAAAACCTCGCCCCAACCCCTCCCAAACCTCCACAGCACGCGCATCAAACCACGGGCCAAGAGGGCGCCAGGTTTTCCGGGTCGAACCGAAGGCGCGACATTTTCGCCGATTTCGCTAACGAGCTTCTCCGCTTAGCGAGATCGGCTGGGGGGGGGGGTTAGGGCTTCGTCGAGGCGGAAGCCTTGCACCCTCTTGGGCCTCGAGGAGCAGAAATTGGACGCCCTCTGGCTCTGCAAGCAGTCACGGCGCCTCCCTCCCTCCCCTCCACCACCCCCGCCCCCTCCCTCTCCCCCCCCCCCACGCCATCCTGTCACACGCGCTCTGCAAATGATGGATGCGTGTTTGCGTTGCGTGTTGAGGCCCCGGTGGCCCCGCGGAGGACCGTCATTCATCGGGCGGCGGTGGGGAGGAAGGGGGCGGAGGTGCGGAGAGGCTGCCTAGCGGAACTGTCAGGAAGGCGGGAGGGGACGTCGGCGAAGGGGGCGGGACGGAGGTCTCCTTTTAAATCAGCGGCCTGGAGATGGACCAGCAGATGAGATTGAGGGAGGCTGACAGGCGGTGACAGCGGCGGCGGGAAAGTGGACGCCGTAATCCTCGGGAGGAAGAGGCGGAGGGAAGGGGGGGAGCTCGTCTCCGAAGCAAAAGAGGCGGCCATTTTGACGTGACTTTTCACCTTGAAACGAAAGACGTCTCCGGTTCAGAAAAAAAGGTTTCTGTGGAGAGTGCAGCAGATGATGACAGACATGTGTAAGCACCAACACAACAAATAGAGCAACACAGACTGCTTCCCTGCAACTATTGGCTTTGCTCGCTGGCCTGTGGGGATATGGTCTTTTCTGCTGACCTCCTCAAGTAGTGAAGTAGTGGAAACATTATTTCCCAGTCGAAGAATTTACATTTACTCAATTAGCACACACTTTCATCCTGAGCGACCTCCAAGAGAGAGCTTTACAATAGAGCATAGGTCACTGACCATAACAATGAGATGAGTCCCCAAACCTTGCGGGTAGCCAGAACCTGAAGCGTACATTGAGAGAAAACCAAACAAGTGCCAAAGGAAAGAACCACAAGAGCATTCAGCCAAACAAGCTACAAATACAAGGCATGCATCTCAAACGGGCAATAGTGTGCCTGTAGGAAAGGAAGCAACGATAACAACGTACTTCACTTCAAGTACAGACATTCAAAACCAGGTTAGAACTGGGCAAAGGGCAACAAGTCCCTCAATGACAGTCATTCTGATCCTGGGGGAAACTAACATTAGGTCCAGCAGTCATTCCTAAGTACTCTAGTGTACAAGTGAGTCTTGAGCCTTTTCTGTAAGGTGAAGACAGTCAGTGTCTCTGATGGCGGTGGAGAATTGATTCCACCATTGGGGGCCCAGACAGGGGAAGAGCTTGTGTTGGGCCCTGGTGCTCTTGAGGGGGGGGGGGACCACTAGACGGTTGTCAGAGGAGGACTGTAGGTGGCAGATGGAGGTGTAAGGTTGGAGGAGAGACTTGAGGCGGGTGCAGTCCTGTTCACTGCTCGGAAGGTCAGTACCAGGGTCTTGATGGGAAGCCAGTGGAGGGCGATGAGGAGCAGGGTGACATGGGAGCTTCTGGATAGATTCAAAAAGATTAAAAATGCATTGAGAATGCTGACAATAGTTTTGAAGGATTCACAGTATAACATTACATTTGACCAATTTCTCCTCGGCTTTTCCACCTGCTTCTTATCGTTCAGGGATTTCGTTTCCTGCGAGGTTTAAGGCACGCAGTTTCAGTCTGTGAGCTTCATCTGATCTGGAAACACCTGCGTTAGACTTATGCAACATTAGAGCTCTGTGGAGACTTACCACCTGCCTTAATTGTCCCTGATTCTCAAAGGTTACGCTAAATCCGTCGCCTCGTGGCATTAATGAGGAAGAGACGAGGGAGAGGGAGGTCGCTGGGTGAACTATCCCCATGGCGTCGAAGGAATTACATTTCAAAGCAACCTTGCGTTCGTCTGTTTGCTTTGGCGTGGAACAAAACAAAACGATGATTTGGAAAATATTAGTGTATAGCTGGGTTGTGTTTTCTGAATGTAATTCTCATTTTTTGGGAGGGGGTCAGAGGGCTCAGCGGGTTAAGGCGCCAGCCTTATGATCGTAAGGTTGTGAGTTCGAACCCCGGATGTGGCTGTGTGATGTTGTGTCCTTGGGCAAGGCACTTCACCCTACTTGCCTCTGGGAAATTGTACCTGTACTAATTGCAAGTAAGTTGCTTTGGATAAAAGCATCTGCTATGTGAGTATTTCTTTCAGTACCCCCCCCACCACCACCACCACCCCCTTGGTGCCCCCCACACACTGTGTGGTGAGAGACGCGGTCAAACTCCCCCGCACACACGTCCCAGAAACCTTTGCTTTGCTTCTCAGGGTGGACGGGAGGAATTCACACAAACACCCTCTTTTGGTGATGTCAGACCTATTTGTAGACTGCAAATTGATTTCGCTTTCGGCGTTGCGGACGAACGTAATTGCTCAGAAAAGGAAGGCAGAGTTGTGCTTCAAATATTTGCACAGCCTCGGAATCTTCTTTTGACCTAGCTTTTGAGCAGCGAGCGTGTATTGACAGTCGGTTTGTTATGACCTAAGTAGGGTTTTGAAATGCGCAGCGTTAAAGGTACAAAGGTAAAATCCCTCTTTGATTCCAATCAAACTGTTCATAACACACTGCGATGATCCCTCGCAGCACACAAAGAGTAACTTGAAATCAAATACACTCAATTAAAGCGTAATACATTCGCACAGTATTTCTATTTTTCACCAGTACTGGTGGTTCAGTAATGGTGGTTCAGTACTGGTGGTTCAGTACTGGTGGTTCAGTACTGGTGGTTCAGTACTGGTGGTTCAGTAATGGTGGTTCAGTACTGGTGGTTTAGCACTGGTGGTTCAGCACTGGTGGTTCAGTAATGGTGGTTCAGCACTGGTGGTTCAGTAATGGTGGTTCAGCACTAGTGGTTCAGCACTGGTGGTTCAGCACTGGTGGTTCAGTACTGGTGGTTCAGTACTGGTGGTTCAGTAATGGTGGTTCAGTACTGGTGGTTCAGCACTGGTGGTTCAGCACTGGTGGTTCAGCACTGGTGGTTCAGCACTGGTGGTTCAGAACTGGTGGTTCAGCACTGGTGGTTCAGCACTGGTGGTTCAGCACTGGTGGTTCAGCACTGGTGGTTTAGCACTGGTGGTTCCGTGGATTCTTGCCTACCATGTGCAAAAGGTATGCGTTTCGTTCCTGGTGGGGGTTTGAATCCCAGCCGATGCATTGAATATGTGTGCGTCTGTGAAATACCCCCACTGTGGGACTAATAAGGGATCATTTCTTTTATAAGTAGACTTCAGATGTACTTAAAATGTCACCTTTTTAGAGTGTATTTTGAAATGAAAATGATCGGGTTTCCCTGGCTAAGAACAGGATCAAATGTCCTGCAGCAGGACTTGGTTGCTTGGTTGGTCACCACAGGTAGCTCTCATGAGCTCACAGTGCAGCAGTCTCAGCGCCCACGACAACCTGAGGCAACCAAACCTGAACTCAGGGAGTCAGGTGGCTCTGCGGGTTAAAGCTTAGTTCATGCTCCCGCAACGCGTCGCCCGCATTGCACCGCAGACAACGCGGACCCTCCCGCATTGCCCCTCCGCGCACCTCCAAAAAATCCTAACTACGCATCGCGTTGTCTGCGCCGCAAGCACTGTGATTGGTCCGCTCAGAACGTGACGTAGTTTTGTAAATAGTTGAGATACGCGTGTTGTATCGTTTGAGTGCACTTTTTGCGGTGATTTTTTACATTTCACTTTTTATATTACATTTTATACATACTACAATGCATATTGTGTGTTGTATTGTTTTAGTACTGTGATTTTTTTTATTATACTTTTTGTATTACATAATACATAAGACTAAAACACACAAGTTTGTTTTCAAACAGAACCAGTGTTGCAAATTCACCCGTTTCCAGCCTCGACCGGTTTAGTGATAGTACAGAACCTCCGCAAACGTCTTTTCTGTCGCCTGCGCTTCCACATTTGCAATATAAGCATTTGCTCTTCAATAATGAGCAAGAATTCGGCTATAACCCTTGAAACCTCACAGCCACACCCCCCTGGCGGTGAATTGCAGAGTAACGCGGACCCTCGACGCAGAACTTCGAATGCTCAACAACCGCGCCACCCCCCACGCGTAAGGTTTGACGCGGGAGCATAAACTAAGCTTAAGGTGTTGGCCTCATGAGTAGAAGATTGTGAGTTCGAACCCCGGCTGTGGCTATGTGATGTTGTGTCCTTGGGCAAGGCACTTCACCCTACTTGCCTCAGGGGGAATGTCCCTGTACTTACTGTAAGTTGCTGTAAGTCTGTGTAAGTTGCAACAGATAAATGTCTGTTAAATTCATATTTATTTTTATTTATTTATAAAATCAGTCCAACAGTGCGTCACTCGTATCAAGTCCCTTTGCTAATGTAAAGCTGGGAGGGAAATCCTATTATGCGGCTGTGTTTGTAACATCCTTGAAGAAAAGGAAAAGGGGAGTGGGGGGGGGAGGGGATGCAGTCATTCACATCGTGGGGTAAAAACAAAATTAGCATGAGGATGATGATGGCCCTGCAGGGGGTTATTTCCCCTTCATCTTGTCTTGGCCACCAGAAGGGGCCATGCGTGCATGGGGAGGGGGGTGGGGGTGGGGGAGGGCAGGGGGACCGGGGGGGGAGGGGAGGGGGGGGGGATAGGGCGACTGATAGCTAGTGCTTCGCTGCGGGCCAGATTGGGGGTGGAGGCTGCACTTAATGTGAGGGAATGGATTAGAAGGGCTGATGATGCCCTGAAGGGGCGACCGAGTACAGAACAAAGTATGAGAGGGAGGGAGGGAGGGAGGGAGGGAGGTTATAGAGACAGAGAGAGAGAGAGAGAGAGAGAGCTAGATAGAGAAACACTCAGTCAAAGCTGGGAGGGTTGTAAACAAGCCTGCGTTCTGCAGCGTAACCTTTCACACCATAGGAACTGAGTGGGAAAGCATTCTTCTTGAGGGACATCATTACACGTACACACAGCCTTGCCCCAGTTAGAAGCATTGAGCGCAAATAGCAAGCAAAGGGCCGTACAATGAACATGCAATAGCAGCTGTATCTGTACACCATCCAATAGACTTGGAACCCAAAAACAAATACCCTACACACGTACGGTATATTCATTTATCATTTTTGCCTTGTGAAATTGTTTCATTGACATTGGCATGGATTGGACCACTTTCCGGCATGATCTCTATTGATTTTTCTCGCTCTATCTCTCACTCTCTATCTCTCTATCTGTATCTTTCTCCCTATCTATTTATCCCTTTCTAGCGCTCTATCTATTTCTCTATCACTCTCTTGGCTCATAGCTTCTCAGTTTTAATAATAATCCATGTGCCTTCCTTCATTTTTCATTTTGCACACGGTCCCTCGCCTGAAAGACGGGGGGGGGGGGGGGGGGGATGTACCCAAGGCTGGACAGGATGTAAACGGCGAGCGATGACATCGTGAACCAGCTCGAAAGAGGCGCCGACGCCCGCGGGAGCACGCGATTGGCCGGGTGCGCGGGGAGAGCGAGCGTGCGGAAGGGCTTCATTAGGGAGCCTGTCGACGGGATCCCGCTGGCTGACTGAAGGTGGAGCGTGAGCGTCTTCCTCCGCCACCATCCTCTTGCTGCACGATGCACAGAAGGAAAGAGGTTTCCTGTCACTGTGCGTGTTCGAGCGGAGGAACTCGTGTGACAAGGGGTTAAGGTTTCAGGCTGGTAATCAGTAACGTCAGTAACGTCCCTGATTCAAACCCGGGCTGTGTCGACATGATGTTGTGTCCTTGGGCAAGGCACTTCACCCTACTTGCCTCAGGGGGGAATGTCCCTGTACTTGCTGTGAGTCACTCTAGATAAGAGTGGTCTGCTAATTGACTCAATGTAAAGTGGTTCATGTTTTCTGGCACGGTCAGGGCGGGTTGAACCCTGCAGTCGAACTGGAACAACTCAGATGCTCCTTTCTGCTGTTCCTCAGAGGCAGACACACTCTGATTACTTTGCGGATGACTTTGGAAGTTTCTGATTATACTCAGTCTAACCCAGCGGTGTCAGACTCGTGCCATCGCGGGCCGAGAGGGTGCAGGTTTTCGTGTCAACCAAGCCACTACACCAGCTGATTTCACTAACGAGTTTCTCCACTCAGTGAAAATAAACTCGTTATTGAAATCAGCTGGTGTAGGGGCTTGGTTGACACGAAAACCTGCACCCTCTTGGCCTGCGATGGCACAAGTTTGACACCACGGGTTAGACTGAGTATAATCAGAAACTTCCAAAGTCATAATCAAAGTCATAATCAAAGTCTTAATCAAAGTCATAATCAAAGTCATAATCAAAGTCATAGTCTAATCGGTGACAAGGAACTGGAATATGAGTTCAAGTCATTCAGTAAGGTTGCCAGAAGGCGCCGGAAAGAAACAGCGTCGCAGTTCTTGCTGTGTGAAACTTCATTAGAACTTTTTCCTTTTCCTTTGGCAACTTCTATTAGCGTGTCTATTTTCAGCCGTCTCGAATCCTACACGTGTTTCAGTATAGACGTGCAACTGATCAACAACAGTCACACTTTCCCTTGAACCATTGTTTTTCTCACAAGCTTCTTGTGTGATATATTCCGTGGGCGGTAGCCAGAAGAAGAATTTTCAGTCCTGCGCACCGGCATGTTGTTCGATGAGACGTCAAGAACGTTTTCAACGTGCCGTTGAAACTCAGGGAGTGAGGTGGCTCAGCGGTTAAGGTCTTGGGCTCGTAAGTGGAAGGACGAGGGTTCAGTTCTTGGCTGTGGCCGTATGTTATTGTGTCCTTGGTCAAGGCACTTCACCCTACTTGCTTCAGGAAGAACGTCCCTGTACTTGATATAAGTCGCTTTGGATAAAAATAGTCTGCTGAATGTAGATGTTGCCAGCTTCTAGTGGGCTTTTGGTAAAGAAATGGCTGTAGCGTTTGGCTGTAATATATACTGTATATATTTTTTTTAAATGCGACATGTTATGAGCACGCTGCATCTGGAAAAAATCAAGAACAATTTGGATAAAACCTTGCTTTGGTTTGTTTTTATGCCGTGAACACCTGGAACACTTTCAGCCCTGACAAAATAATCCAAAACGTTCGTTTCAAGGTGAGTGTTGCTGATGTGGTGACTTCAGACAGCCTGTTTAATATGGCAGCTTTCATACAGCCTATCAGATCTGAATCAGATCAGAATGACTTTATTGATCCCCGAGGGGAAACTCTTCAGTAACCACGGCTCACAGTCTCGTCAATGCACAAGGGATGTAGGGGTAAAGGAGTAGAAATGCACAGAGGGATAAAGGAATAGGGGATGAAATGAAATGAATGCACACAGGGAGTAAAAGGCTTGGAGTAAAATAAGAGTGCTGGGTATATACAGATCAAGTGATGAAATAAGATAAAATAGAGAATATGGTAGACGTTGTAATGTATAATAAATTATATCCGGTGCTGCCGATTGGCTCAGCCACCAAATAAGATAAGTCATTGAACACGCGTTGCTTTGGATAAAAGCGTCTGCTAAATACATGTTCAACCTGTGAGCAGTAGCACCATGACGCACACATTTTTCAGGTTGAAATTACGCCTGGAGTTAGCACTTGGTTTGGCTCCCATATCAAAATTCTGTAGCATATGGTTTTGTTAAGTGCTTAAAAGCAGGATATGTAAAGTGTTCTAGCTCTTTTTGGTCATATTTGCCTAAATGTTTCAGAGGTAGTCATCTGGATTTATTTATTACTTTTTTTCATAGGGTAGGGTGAAGTGTCTTGCCTAAAGACACAATGTCATACAGCCACAGCCACTCACGGCTCACGGCAGGGCAAGACTCCAATAGCAGGACTCAGACACACTCACAGTTCAGGTTCTTTATTCCAAAGAAGGGGTCAGTACACGGGAAAGCAGACCGAACAGGCAAAGGTACAAAAGGCAGTAGGCAAGATTCGAAATCCAAAGAACAGGCAATGATCAAAAACACAGGGTCAAAAACACGAGGGAAAAACTGGAGATAACGCTGGAAAGCTGACACGAGGGACAAGACCATCTGGCATTTGACACATGGAACAAACACTCACTATACAGACCAAGACAATTAGAGGCAGGTGAAACACATTAGGGCGGGGACAGAAATCAAAACCAGGATGAAGGGAACTGGCCTTAAAGGAACAGGGAGATATTCAAACCCTGACACAGCCAACACTTAACCTCCTGAGCCACCTGACTTGCCGAAATAAAGGTCACTTTACGGCTACTTTTACAGTTTTAGTTTGACTTTAACTGACAAGACACAGCTACTCTTTGTCATTTGCAAGGCACTGGGGATAAATACCTTAGTTTCAGCAGCACCGGTGGTTCAGTGGTAGGATTCTTGCCTCCTCTGTGTAGAAGGTCTGGGTTTCATTCCCGGTGGGTTTTGAATCCCAGCCAATACTTTAAATATTTGTGCGCCTGTGAAATTTCCCCACTGTTGGACTAATAAGAGATGATTACATACCTGTTCATTTTTTAAACCGTTTTTTCAACTAGCCGTGGTGAGGCGATCGTGGGACGCATTTTTAGAGCGCTTTGAGATCCTCAGAAATACGATGAAAGCAGCGTTCAGCCTCTCAGCTGGAAGCTTGAGTCAGGAGCCGGTTTGAGGGTAATTATTTATTTTCCTTCACCCAAGGACATTTCCGAGTCGATGAAGAAAGCTCGTTAGCCTCGCGAGCATTCGCATCAGCAAACACTGTTGGATCTGTCCGGTCCCTCTCTTCATGGTTTGGATGGTCCACCATTACTTCTAATATGCCTGTCTGGTCGGGCTCATCGTCTGTTGAAACCAGCGAGAGTTTTACGGTTTGACCCACAGCCTCCTGCCAGTGGAGGACTTTGCGTCCAATCAAACAAGCTTCCTGACGTCAAAAGATTCTGAGGTCATCTCAAACAGACGTTTTACGTTTTGTAGTACGTCTTAAAGGTCTGCGTTTTGGAAGAAATGTGCAAGAAAACCATTCATTGATCCATATTGGGGGTCATGCAGTGCAGGGGGGTCATGTGGGTTAGTTGGGCAGGTTAGTAATCAGAAGATCTCCGGTTCAAACCCCAGCAGTGCCAACATGACGTTGTGTCCTTGGGCAAAGGCCCTTCACCCTACTTGCCTCAGGGGGGAATGTATCTGTACTTACTGTAAATCGCTCTGGATAAGAAAGTCTGCTGAATGTGAAATGGGAAATATTCAGTTCCGCTGAGCGCACACGCTCCGTAATATTGACAGTGTGTAATCGCGGAGCAGTTATTTTATGTCGGAGGAGAGAAGTCGTCACCAATTCAACTGAGTTTCAGAGGGGAATGGAGGTCCGGGGAGAGGGGGGAAGACGGGGGTTCTTGAGGGAAAGACCCCGCGTGGTAATTTCATGAGTTCATCGAAAGCTAGTGGGGTGTAAAATAGACTATGGCGATATCTCAAACACTCTCACGCTGAACTTGTGTCTCCAGCGAAGCCTGTGCCGATCTGGATACAAGCGCTACATTAATCTTCTTAATAGACACTAAAGGAAGCCTACATATATGTGAAACTTATTTAGCGTAGTAAGAAATGATAAATGACCTCGAGGTATCAGTTCTAGGCTCCCAACATGCTAAGAATCCTCTCTGAAGCCAGGAAATGCAACCAGAAAATGCATAAGCCCTCGGAAAACTAGTGGGTCACAAATGCTTATACAGTTGTGGTCAAAAGTTTACATACACTAGTGAAGATCATGTATGCCATGGCAATATAGGGTTTTCAATAAACTCTACAACTCTTATTTTTCTGTGATGGAATGATAAGGAGCACATATTTCTTTGTCACAAAAAACATTCATGAAAATTTTTTCTTTTATGAATTTATTATGGGTCTTTTGAAAATGTGACAAAATTTGCTGGGTCAAAAATATACATACAGCAATGTTAATATTTGGTTAAATGTCCCTTGGCCATTTTCACCTCAATTAGGCGCTTTCGGTAGACATCCACAAGCTTCTGGCAAGCTTCTGGTTGAATCTTTGACCACTCCTCCTGACAGAATCGGTGCAGTTCAACTAAATTTGTTGGTTTTCTGAGTCGGACTTGTCTCTTCAGCACAGTCCACATATTCTCTATGGGGTTTAAGTCAGGACTTTGGGAAGGCCACTCTAAGACCTTAATTCTAGCTTGATTTAGCCATTCCTTCACCACTTTTGATGTATGTTTGGGGTCATTGTCCTGTTGGAACACCCAACTACGTCCAAGACCCAACTTTCTGGCTGATGATTTTAGGTTTTCCTGCAGAATTTGGAGGTAGTCTTCCTTCTTCATTATTCCATTTACTTTCTGTAAAGCACCAGTTCCACTGCCAGCAAAACAGGCCCACAGCATAATACTACCACCACCATGTTTGACGGTAGGTATGGTGTTCTTGGGGTGAAAGGCCTCACCTTTTCTCCTCCAAACATATTTCTGGTCATTGTGGCCAAAAAGCTCAATTTTAGTTTCGTCTGACCACAGAACTTTCCTCCAGAAGGCCTTGTCTTTGTCCATGTGATCAGCAGCAAACTTCAGTCGAGCCGTAAGGTGCCGCTTCTGGAGTAATGGCTTCCTTCTTGCACGGCAGCCTCTCAGCCCATGGCGATGTAGAACACGCTTGACTGTGGACACTGACACATGTGTTCCAGCAGCCTCCAACTCATTGCAGACTTGCTTTTTGGTGGTTCTTGGTTGACTCTTGACCAACCTGACCAATTTTCTCTCAGCAGCAAGTGATAGCTTGCGTTTTCTTCCTGATCGTGGCAATGATACAACTGTGCCATGCACTTTATACTTACAAACAATTGTTTGCACAGTTGATCTTGGGACCTGCAACTGCTTTGAAATGGCTCCAAGGGACTTTCCTGACTTGTTCAAGTCAATGATGCGCTTTTTCAGATCCGTGCTGAGCTCCTTAGACTTTCCCATTGTAGTATTTCTGGCTGAGTCTAGTGAATGTGTCAAACAAGCCCTATTTACATGGACTGAAAGAAGTCACCAGCTGGAGTCAATCATAATCACTCGTAAGAAGTTAGGAGGCCATGCCAAAAAGCAAATTGGATTGAAACAACTTTTTCTACATCACCAAATTGGTAATTCAAGGTGCTGTATGTATATTTTTGACCCAGAAGATTTTGACACATTTTCAAAAGACCCATAATAAATTCGTAAAAGGACCATTTTTCATGAATGTTTTCTGTGACAAAGAAATATGTGCTCCTTATCATTCCATCACAGAAAAATAAGAGTTGTAGAGTTTATTGAAAACCCTATATTGCCATGGCATACATGATCTTCACTAGTGTATGTAAACTTTTGACCACAACTGTATGTATATACAGCGAACCCTCGCTGTATCACGGTTCACTTTTCACGGTTTCGCTACTTCACGGATTTGCCTCGTGCATTGTGTTCCGCATTCTGATTGGCTAAACAGTCTCTCCAACACAAACCTGTGCATCAATAAAGTTGCGGTTTACAGGATACAGTACTTTTATTTGTTAAACAAATGCTTGGTCCTGTAAAAAGGGTTTGTTCTTTGGTTTTAATATATAATAGAGTATTTAATAGTATAATAATTGTAACGAAAAATAAAGGTTTCTACGGATTTCACTTATCACGGGTTCTTTTTGGAACGTAACCCCCGTGAAAAACGAGGGTTCACTGTATTACAGGTGAGTTTGAACGCGCTTGCGATCATCTGGTTCCCCTGTCGTTGGCAAGGGAGGGCCATCCCCCTGTTACACTTAGTCCCCCCCCGCCCCACCACCACACACACCTCATCCTCTCTCCTTGGAATAGCAGCAGGATGATAAGGTGCCTTAGCGTCAGAATGGATAAAAGGCTTGGTGGCAGGGCCCTGACATCTGAGGGAGAGGCTGAGGGAATCTGCCCGATGTGTCAGGTGCCTCTTAAGGAGGGAAGTCAAGTTGTCCCTTCGAAGGATTTTCCCCTTTTCAGGTATTCTGGGGCGCTCTCCCGTCTCTCCTGCCTGTGAGGCGAGGCACAGTTTAGGGGTCGCCTGTGTCATGGGGAAGGGGGGGGGGGGGTGGGGGAGGCAGGGGGAGGGCGGCTGATGAAGTGTTGTCTCCTCGGAACCACAGTCTTTCAGGCGGCGAACGCTGAAATCGCAGAAACAGACTTTTTTGGGGGGGCGTCCCCCTATTTGAAGTCGACTTTAAAAAATGGATTCCATTTTCTCCAAATTCTCTTTGTTCCTTTCTCTCTCTCGCTCTCGCTCTTTTCATCGGTTGGTTTATTTGGCTGACCCTCAAGGTTACGCCTGCTCATTTCAGTCCCAACGCTGTGCGTATTTAAAGCACTCGACAAAGAAGGAAGGAGGCCCCCGTTTTGCGACCTTCATAAAAGCTCCGGACTAAAGTTGTTAGATCTGAGTTATTGCGTTATGTAAAATGCAATTCTGCTGCTTTTCGCTTGAGCTGGGTAAAAGACCCGCAAGTATTGATTGTTGTGTGTGTGTGTGGTGTGTGTGTGTGGTTGTGTTTCCAGTCGAATCGGAGCTCTTCAACCTTCGCGTCACTTTCTCGTTTAGTTTTGTTCATGGCGAACGTGGCAACATCTGTTAGAGCGCAAACACTGTCCTCTCTTTCCTTTTCACACACACACACACACACACACACACACACACACACACACACACACGTACAGTCACTCACACACGCGCGCACACACACGCTGCATAAAGCATCTGAAGCAGCTGCCAATTATCCGTCACCGATTAGGATTCCTAGGCGTGCCCCTCTGCCACTTTCAATTGGCGGCAACATTGCAGCCATCACCGCCCAGGTCCCTGGGATCAGTGGAAGGGGGAAGACGCCCCATGTCAGCCCAACAAGCTGTCAGGACCCGGGCCTCACGCTCCGTGCCTAGATGAGCGGGCGTTTGAGGGGCCGGCAGAGGCCCTTACGAGCAGCGTGCAACCATGATATGTGTGTTTAGTGCGTTCTTTTCTGTAAATGTTGAGCGTTGGTTTGCGTGGGTGCTGGTTTGTTTGTTTCTGACGCGAGCTTGTAGCTTCGCTGCCGTGTGTATGCGTGAGCGCGTGTGTGTGTGTGTGAGCGTGTGTGTGTGTGAGTGTGTGTGCTCACGGACCCATGGGGAATGTTGACTCTAGACAATGGGAAACTGAAAGAAACAAACAATGTTTGGCAGGAACTGAGGATTTGAATAGTGTGCGTGTGTGGGGACAGCTTGTGGGTGTGTGTGTGTGTGTGTGTGTGGAGAGAGAGTCTGGTGAGTTAAGCCCGAGATATGCTTCCGCGTCACTCCCTACGCCGGGGGGGCGTGACGCGGTTGTTGAGCATTCAAAGTTCTGCGTCGAGGGTCCGCGTTACTCTGCAATTCACCGCCAGGGGGGTGTGGCTGTGTGGTTTCAGGGGTTATAGCCGAAATCCTTGCTCTTTTTTTCCGGGAGCAAGCAATGGCGACCAAGGTGGAGCGGCTGTATTTGGAGTTGGAGCTCATCAATATTGACGAGCAAATGCTTATATTGCAAATGATGTGGAAGCGCAGGCGACAGAGAAGACGTTTGCGGAGGTTCTGTACAATCACTAAACCGGTCGGGGCTGGAAACGGGTGAATTTGCAACACTGGTTCACCCACTGAGGGACCTGGATGAACACCTGGATGCACTTTCGATACTTTCGAATGTCAGCGGGCCGATTTGACGAGCTTCTTCGCCGTATTCAGCCATTAATATCACACCAGTCAACGCACAGATGTCCAGGGCCCATCCCACCAGAGCACCTGACGGCTCTTTAAGTCACCGCAAGGAACCGTGTCATGGCAAAACACAATGTCCCGATGCACACTCAATCATTGATAACAAACTGTGAACCATGCATGGTGCGTAAACTGTGTTGTGCTGTGTATGTTGAAAATAAATATCAAAACAACTGTTTGAAAACAAAATGTATTATGTAATACAAAAAGTATAATTAAAAGAATCACGGCAAAGTGCACTCAAACAATACAACACACACTTGGGCTGTATCTCAACTATTTACAAAACTATATACAACAAAGTTCAAAGCTTCGGGGGTCGATCATTGTCTATTTTCATGTAACAGCCCGTGGATTTTAAACATCATATCGGGTCTCCGGTCCTCTGGCACCCTCCGAAGCAATGACGTTCTGAGAGGACCAATCACAGCGCTTGCGACAGCGGCAACGCGACGCGGCGCGTAGTTAGGATTTTTTGGAGGTGCGCGTCAGGCTACCGCAGGAGGGTCTGCGCAGGCTGCGGAGCTATGCGGGCGACGTGACGAGGGAGCGTAGACAGGCCTTTAGCGTCCCCGTAGCAACCCCCTGTGCTGTCGTGTTTCAGAGAGCATACATCAGAGTAGGACTACTTCGTTACCTGTGCTACGTGCTCTTCCTGTTTGAGCAGAGAGGGGCTGCGACTGACAGTTGAATTGACCAATCACGCAGCAGGTTGTCACCCTACTTCCCAGTATGCAGTATGGTGGCAGGTGGACCTGAGGATAGGAGCATCATGCTAGCACACAATGCAGTATTATAAAATAATACACAATGCAGTATTATCAAATAATACACAATGCAGTATTATCAAATAATACACAATGCAGTATTATAAAATAATACACAATGCAGTATTATCAAATAATACACAATGCAGTATTATCAAATAATACACAATGCAGTATTATAAAATAATACACAATGCAGTATTATCAAATAATACACAATGCAGTATTATCAAATAATACACAATGCAGTATTATCAAATAATACACAATGCAGTATTATAAAATAATACACAATGCAGTATTATAAAATAATACACAATGCAGTATTATCAAATAATACACAATGCAGTATTATCAAATAATACACAATGCAGTATTGTAAAATAATACACAATGCAGTATTATCAAATAATACACAATGCAGTATTATCAAATAATAAACAATACTGTATTATCAAATAATACACAATGCAGTATTATCAAATAATACACAATGCAGTATTATCAAATAATACACAATGCAGTATTATCTAATAATACACAATGCAGTTTTATCAAATAATACATGATGCAGTATTATTGAATAATACACAATGAAGTATTATTAAATAATACACAATGCAGTATTATCAAATAATACATGATGCAGTATTATCAAATAATACACAATGCAGTATTATCAAATAATAATCCCTTGGCACTTATTGGTTCTCATGATGTATGATTCACGATCTAAAAAACCGACTGTGTTCGGGGTCTATCACGTTGCTATGCTCAATGACTGATGCCCTTTGTAAAAGCTCTCTCTTGTAAGTCGCTTTGGATAAAAGCGTCTGCTAAATGAATAAATGTAAATGTAAATAAACAATACTGTATTATCAAATAATACACAATGCAGTATTATCAAATAATACACAATGCAGTATTATCTAATAATACACAATGCAGTATTATCAAATAATACATGATGCAGTATTATCTAATAATACACAATGCAGTATTATCAAATAATACATGATGCAGTATTATTAAATAATACATGATGCAGTATTATTAAATAATACACGATGTAGTATTATCAAATAATACACGATGCAGTATTACCGAATAATACATAATGCAGTATTATTATATAATACACAATACCGCAATATAAAAATAATACTGTGCCGGAATCTGAGCTATAATATGAATGGGGCATCCTAAGCTGGATAGAAGGTTCCTTTGTGTTGTGCAGGAGCCATCTTGCCATCCTGAGGTGTGTTGACACGTGTGCCCACCTGTGCGCTGTGTCAGGTTCCTGCTATAGATATCCTCACAGAGCTCTGGCAGCGGGTGTAGAGGGAGAGCGAGCAAGACGAGCCACAGAGAGAGAAAAAAGAGAGCAGCGGGGGGGGGGGGGGGGGGGGGAGAAAAAAAGCATAGGAAAATAGAAGTAATATCCTTTCGCCGTTCGGTTTATCAGGCGCCGTGAGTGACAGCGAGGGAAATGGAGAGGAAGAGAGAGAGGAGAGGGATTATGGCGGCGAGAGAAAGGAAGAGAGAGAGTGAATTCTACCTGTCAGGACATCAAAGCGCTCTGGTTTGGCGTACACCCACGCCGAGTCTCGTCTTCTGAGAGCCCCTCAGCCTAATGAGCCGAGAGGCCCTCGATGGCTCTGTCTTCCCCATCATTGCCCGGTCGTACGGCAGTTATAGGGGCCCGTGTTCTGGGCCATTTGTCCCCTTGCTCCTCTCCCGTACTTAATGTCACTTCAGTAGTCCTCTTCATCATCTCCCTTGCATCCTCTCTCCCTCCCTCTGTCTATCCCTCTCTCTCTTGTGTCTCTCTGTGTCTCTCTCTCTCCGTATCCCTGTCTCTCCCTCGCTTTCTGTCTCTGTCTCCCACTCTGTTTTTCTCTCTGTATCTGTTTCTCCCTCTCTTGCCCTCTCTCTCTGTCTCTCCCTCACTCTCTGCGTGTGTCTCTGTCTCTCTACCTCTCTCTCTCTTTCTCTCCCTCTCTCTCTCCCTCTCCCTCGCTCTCCGTCTCTCTCCTTGTGCTCAGTCTGGAGACTAGAGTCACTTAAATGCTTGCGTTCCCATCCAGTACTCTCAAGCTGGGACAGATAGGAAATATATACTTCTCGACTTCCGACAGCAACATCACAAGTCTGGTTTAGAGATGGTTGGTGAGACTGGCAGACCAAGAAAAAAATTTCCTTTTTTTCATGCTCCGTGTCAAATGCTACTTTAAGGTGTTAAGTTAAATGTAGCGGAGAGGCTGCACCTAATGGGATGTGTCAGTTTGGTTATTGATTTGTGAAGAAAAAAAGAACTTGACACTTGCAAACGATGTTGCAGAAATATATGCCGCTCATCAAATAAACATTTGTATGTATTGCTCGAATATGGGATAGCGCAAAATAATCAACGTGTATTTGGTAGTCCAGCATGAAAATGTTAGTGAACAGCTAACATTTAGCCACACCGGCTAATTTTCGTCACACAAAGAGGTGGCATGTGTCTATGCGTACCCCCCCCCCCCTTTTTTTTCCCCCACTGTGTTTACACAATCTGTTTAGCATCGAATTCATCAAAGACTGTTTGGGCATGGCGGAACCATAAGGAGGGATATTTTCCCTGAAAACGGAATGGAAATACGTTTAGTCTCATTACGCCTGCTGTCATTCACCGGCCTGTTATTATTCAGAAATGCATGGATTTTTGCGTGGGATTCAATGTATTAGCTTTGATGACGATGATGACATGGCATTAAACCCATTTCTCCACGTCTGCGACGTTCTCCTGTGATTAAGTAGTCGAAACCTTGTCACGTTTTGATGGAGACTTCTTCAAAACTTCCATGTTGCATGTTATCACTCATTATGCATTGACAAAACATAGAGTACACTTGGTGCGTCAGGTGCCTTAATCTATTTATAACTTACAGGAACTATTTATAATGTTAAACATAAAATAATACGGAGAAGTGTTTGGAAAAGGTCATGTAGAGCCAGGGCCGGCTGTAGGCATAGGCGACATAGGCGGACGCCTAGAGCGCCATCGGCTGGAGGGGCGCTGCAGTGGCGCTGGAGGGGCGCTGCACCCTTAATCGATAATTAATAACAGTCTTTTATGTCAAAAAATTATCGGATGCTCTCGGTAACATCCGGTTAAGTCTGCAAACGAGTAAAAAACTGCCTCCCCCTGCTCGACAGAAAAAGACAGGGCAGAATTTTGGTCCCGGGGGGGGTGCTGCTGCGAGCAATTTCCAAAGATGGGGGGCGCGCACAGTAATCTCGTCTAGGGCACTAAATTAGGTAGAGCCGGCCCTGTGTAGAGCAGTCGGTTAGGTTCGATCCCCAGTTATGTCAACATGACGTTGTGTCCTTGGGCAATGCATTTCACTCTACTAGCCTGAGGATGGACTGTCAGATGAGTCAAATGGCTCAGTGGTTAAGGTGTTGGGCTTATGATTGGAAGTTTGTGAGTTCAATTCCTGACTGTTGCTACATGATGTTGTGACCTCGGGCAAGGCGCTTCACCCTACTGACCTCAAGGTAGATGTCCCTATACTTGCTGTAAGTCGCTCTGGATAAGAGCGTCTGCGATATGGATATTTGTTATTTTATTTAGTTTGATTTTAACTGAATGTGACACCCACACAGTGTGATGGAAAGGTGAGAGGTCACTGTAGCCTCCACGTTAGTATGAATCAAATGTCTGTTATCACACGTGGGGATGTTAGCCGCTAATGACTTGCACGTTTAACCCAACATCCTGTGCTAGCTAGCTTTGCCGTGTGTTTTCCCCTCGACCGCCCCGGGTACCAGAGAGAACGGGAGCTTTGACAGCTTTCATCGGAACATCCCCACATTACCATCCACGTTATCGCCGCTCCCCATCAAAGCACGTAGCGGCGCGTTAAGGCGAGGTCGCACTTCGTGATCGCCAACCGGCGTCGTCGTGAAGGCCCCGTGAATCGGCGCCTCTCCGCTTCTCTCCGCCGCTGCAAGGTGACAGACGATATCGCCGCCTGCCTAATTAAAGCGTTCATCCGGCAGGATCCTGATTGACATGAGCGCTTCCCACGCGGCACTGGAGGTGAGAAGTTAGGGACCGCAGGACGAGGGAGGGAGGGAGGGAGGGAGGGAGGGAGGGAGGGAGGGAGGGAGGGAGGGAGGGAGGGAGGGAGGGAGGGGAAAAGAGAGAGACAGGGAGGGAGGGAGTGAAGGAGATGGGGGTCAGCCGAAGATTGGAGAAAAAGGAATAGTTTGGGGGGGGGAGGAAACAAGGAAGGAAGGAAGGAAGGAAGGAAGGAAGGAAGGAAGGAAGGAAGGAAGGGACGGAGGTAGGGAGGGAGATGAGGGTCAGCCGAAGGTTGGAGAAAAAGGAATATTTTGGGGGGGGGACAAGGAAGGAAGGAATGAAGGGAGGAGAAAAGAGAGAGAGAGAGAGAGAGAGAGAGGGAGGGAGGGAGGGAGGGAGGGAGGGAGGGAGGGAGGGAAGGAATGAACGAAGGGAGGAGGGATGACTAAAGGACGGATGAAAGGGGGTGAACAGGTGGGAGGGGGAGATTGGGAGAGGATAATTGGGTATTGGATGAGGAGAGCGCGGGATGCGCGGTGAGGAGACAGGAGGAGGGAGGGCACGGAGTGTTGTGGCGGCCGCTCCTTTCCCACCAGTACGCTGAGAAGGGGGAAGGTCACCCAGTGACGGCCCTTCAGGAGGTTACGCTGTGGGCTTAATGAGGACCCCAGATCCCACGGTCCTCTCATCCATATTGAACAGAAACTCAACGAGAAGAGAGGGGGCGCGCAGGGCTGTGCAGTAGGTGTTGTGGGGAAGGCTGATGGGTATGTGGGCTGGTTCTGGTGGCTTGGCCAAGTTCATTACTGCAGAGGTTCTTAGTTCTGGGCTGGAATACCTACCTACCCTGGAGTCACGGGCTGTTGAGCTCAGCAAAACGTTTAGGACACATTCCAGAATAATATATTCCCTGTGTGTGTGTGTGTGTGTGTGTGTGTGTGTGTGTGTGTGTGTGTGTGTGTGTGTGTGTGTGTGTGTGTGTGAGTGTGTGTGTGTGTGTGTCTGTGTGTGTGTGTGTGTGCTTTTGTATTTGTTTCATGCATACCTACAGGTTTGGTCATGAACAAATAGGACAGTGAAACCACACAAAGATGTTAAATGCATTAATTCCCTTGCAAAACTAAAAATGAGAGTGGATCACTTTAATAAGAAGAATATTTTCTCTACCTTTCAGTCAGGGGTAGATCATGTCAAATAACGTCGTAGTATGTTGTTTCCCTTTAATCCGCAAAGGCCGCACTGGCAGAATGGGCGGGTGCCGCCGGATCCTCTCTCGTGTATTGGCTACCTTTCCTATTTCTAATCCCGGGAAAGAGCGCTCAAGACGCTACTGGATGCCTCCACCAGATAGGCGTGAGTAACTGCATGACTTCATCACGTCAAGAGGCGAGGAAAGGGAAGGGCGGGGGAGGGATTGAAGCGCATGGGGGGGGGGAAGGGTGGGGCGGGAGGAGGGAGGGAGGGAGCCGCGAGTTGGAAAAAAAAGAAGGGGGGGGGTGGAAAAGAGAGTAGGACGAGAGAGGAGAAGGAGAGAGAGGGGAGGGGGGGTGTCTATGACATCACCCACCTCCTCCACCCTCCCTCCCTCCCTCCCTCCCACCCCCCACCCCTTCCACAGCGAGACTCCGAGCGCGCGGACAGCTGTGGTTTCTCCTGAGCGCGGCTGAAGGGGGGAAACGGTCCTGCCTGCCCGACATCACCACGCGTCCGCCGAGCAACCTGCGCTTTACCGGGGGGGGATTTTAAACCATCATCGCTTAGACGCGGAGCGGTTCGTTTGGATCTGTCGCAACGGGCATACGGGATTACTGCTCTGATCTGTTTTAGTTGCTTTTTTAACAAGAAGATGCCAGGCTGAATGATAATTAAAAAGATATATATAAACCAACTCCATTACTTCTAAAGGTAAGAGCGCTTGGATCTTTGTTCCGTTCTTTTTTTTCGTTTTTCTTTGATGTTTTTTTTTTGGTCGGTTGTTGTTGAAGTAAGTCGAGGCAGTTATTTCAACTGGTTATTTTGCCGTTGGATGTGTGGTTTAGCCGTGCCCGATGGGGCTCGACTGCATACTTGTTAATGTAGCAGGCAGGGAGATAGAGAGGGGGGAGAGAGGCTGCTGTACCCGATCTGAAGACCACCTTTCTGCAAATACCGCAAGAAGCTTATCCGATCCGCCACAATGTCTCTTACAGTATTCCAGTTCTTTAAAATATGCTTGTCAAGCCAAGACACAGCAGGGGGATCTGAATAGAAGCGCCTTTCCGCAAAAAAGAGCATTTCTAACTAGATGTCCTGTATCCAAATCGTAAAAAGCCATAGTATGATGTTGGAAAAAAAAAGATCCCAAATGTATGATGATTTACAAATATACCCTTGGAGGATTAGGTTGGGTGATTTAGACGACAGAGCGATTCTAACACAGATGGAAGTAACCGATCGTGCACTTATTGGCATTTGAGGGATATATCGGTCTTTTTCCCCCTCCATTGATCATATCTGTCTTGATTTGATAATACTCTAGAACAATAAGACGACTGGTTTTGTTACATTGAGGAAAGTAACCGTGTCTCCATCCTCTCTATAAGGGGGGTACTCTGTGTGACAGGTGCGATCTTAATGGAAGTGTTCAGTAACGTTCATATGCTCTTAAAAGATACGTATGCTTTGTGTTATTGTCCGCAGATATGCTTCAGGTTGGCTCTTAGAAGACAGGACGATTTCATATCGATTCAAAACTGTCATTCCACACCTTGTAGTCAAGATCTGAATGGTGGTTGAACGGCAGACCGCCTATCGGTGTCCCTTTATGTGGGCAAGGGTTTGGAAAAATGCCCGAGGTGAATATTTTCCTGTCCGCAGATTGTGTTAAGTGATGCTTTTGGGGGTTGTCGTTTTTAGGCACGGTGTGGATTTTTTATTCGAGGTGCTCTGGATCAGGGGCAAGTGAAAGGTGGGTCAGGATTTGACTGGTGGATGGGTTCGTTTTAGATCACAGGTGAAACCCTGGGCTTATGACCAGTCCTTGCAAACAAGACCAAGGAATGCTTATCCAAGGCACAGGCTTTCTGATCTTGTTCAAACGTAGTAACTGTTTCCTCTGATCTCTTTAGTGTTCATACGAATTTGAGGGAGTATTTTTTTGCTGAATGTGTATGAGATCTTAGTTGGGGCTATGCACCATCATGTCACGATCTGATTTGAATGGAATAAGCTTTTATTCGGTTAAACGACGTTAACAGAAAACTTGGTTATCCCTCGAAGCTGTCTCGATTCTCCCATAGTGAACTACTACTTTTCGGTGTCCAAAATAAGAGGAATCATTTCCCCCAGTCAGCCACTCATTAAGATGGCTTGCTCGAATAGCAGACGTTCATTTCAAGAATGTCGACATTTCAAGGGAATACTTTGAAGTGGAACCCGTCAATATAATACAAGGTTAGGCGAACAGTCACTGCAATATGCCTTCATATCACAATGTGCCTTCAATGTTCCTTATTGCTGCTTCGATCAGAACGGTTCTGTCGTAAGGTTGACAAAGCAAAGTCAAAACGGGAACGATGACTCGCTTTGGTCTAGGCTGTAAAAAAATGACATTATTCATTTCTTGATACAGGTGGTAACTTAGTTATAGCTTTTTTTATGGTGCCTGAAAATGGCTCACGGGTTTGCTTTGCAGTGTAATGTCATGCAATTGACGATGTTGCTGCGTATTACAATTTCCCATTACGCCTCGTCATATGAGAAATGTGGAGTGTTTTTTCGAAAGCCCTCAGCACCAGGGGATATAGGCAGGTGGGTACACTCCAGTAGGGCTTTTTTTTCTTAGAAAAAAGAGATTAAGACCACGCCTCTTGTTCTCTCACTTCCCTGCCTATCATCTGCAGCTTCTAGGGAACTCCAAAACATTGACTGCTCAGGCTACTTGGTAATTTACTGTTCGGTTGAACTGTGTCTGAAAGATGGCTTTTGTGACCTGGAAAGTCTAGTGATGTGGTCATTTACACTACACTGTTATTCTTCGTGTGTGTGTGTGTGTGTGTGTGTGTGTGTGGGGGGGGGGGGGTTCAAATAAAACATTAAACGTGAAGATGCGTGTCTCAAAATGGATTCCTGTATGAAGTTGTACGGATAGAAACCCCGACAGGAAGCTCAATGGGCTGGCTGGCTGGAGCTTATCCATTGCGGGGGCCTTGTCCCCAGATTTAATAGCCTGAACATGCTTTATGAAGCGTGCCCTCGTGAAATGTGTGTTCCTGCACAATCAAATAGCCGTGTTGGACATGGACTGAGATGCCCATGAACAATCAACACCGTTCCAGCTTGGAGGACAGCCATTTTATTTGCCTTTATATATTTTTTTCTTTCCTCCCAGCCTCTTTTCCCCTCAAGTTCTCCGAAGGGAAAATGTCTTTGATTTGATATGATTTTTTGTGGTGGGGGGTGGGGGGGGGGGGGGGGGGGGGGGGGGGGAGAGTATTGGTCAATCTTCAAGGCTGTGCTTATGAGAGAGAGGCCTGTGCTTTGCTGGGCAGGTTAAGTACAGTGCCTCTCAACATAACTCAAGCAGGATTCCTTATGCATGAGAGAGAGGGAGGGAGGGATGGAGAGCCAGAAAGGGGGGTGGAGAGAGAGGGGGGGGAGGGATAAAGAGAGAGAGGGTGGAAAGATAGAGAGGGAGAGCCAGAGAGAGATAGAGGGGTGGAGAGAGAGAGAGAGAGAGAGAGAGAGTGAGATAGAGAGGGAGGGAGGGAGAGGGAGGGAGGGAGAGGCAGAGACAGACAGACAGAGAGGGAGGGAGGTATAGACGGAGGGAGGGAGAGGCAGAGAGAGAGGGAGCAAGAGGCAGAGAGAGAGAGAGAGAGAGAGAGAAAGAGGGAGACAGAGAGAGGGAGTGAGAGGCAGAGAGAGAGAGAGAGAGCTGGCTGATATGCTTGAGCAGCTTTCATTTACTGTCAAGACCTGCACTTAAATCACACTACCTTGTCATTGATGGGGGTGCAAAAAAAACACACTCTCACAATCGCACTCAATATTTACATACAAGCACACTTGACAGGCATAGTAGTCGCAGACATATGGGATACACAAGCAGCAGCAAACACACACACACACACTCCACACACACACACACACACACACTCACACACACACACACACACACACACACACACACACACACACACACGGAGGTACACTCATCACTTACAACGAGATGAGCTACGAGACAAGTTCCATTCTGCAGTCTTGTCACTTGCCAGCACACACACACACACACACACACGCACACGCACGCATGTGCGCGTGTGGCCGTGTCATTAATGCAGCAGAAATGGAAATGGATGCGGCCGGTACAGGGACTGGGAGAGCACGAGAGAGAGAGAGCAGAAACATATAATGATTTAAGCTTCACAGAGCGCCGTGCCTTCGCTCGGCCGCTCGGCGGTCTAATTACCAGACGAGAGCTTGTTAGTTGTCACCTCAAGATAAACAGTCAAGTGTTCTCTCCCCCCCCCCTCCCCCCCTCCCCCCCTCCTCCCCTCCCTCCCCTCCTCCCCCCCTCCCGCCCCCCCCTCCCTTGTGCCGGCGACAGCAGAATTTGAAATTCGAAGTAGGGAAACGTCAATGTCAGAATATATCACCCCCCTTCCCCCCCCCCCTTCCCATTCCTACACACACACACACACACACACATTTCCCATCTCCTACCTCACGGCCTTTCAAGATGCACGCGACGCACATTTGCTAAGCTCATTTGTTTCCAAGAAATGTAAATGCCCGGCTGAAGGAGGAGGTTGGATGTCCAGAACCTGGCCATTGGGGCTTGACGTGTGTGTGAGTAATCGGGACAAGGTCACCGTGTTGGAGGAAGCGAGGGGGGACGGGGGGGGGGGGGACGTAGAACACGGCAGGGCTGCCAAAACATCGTCCTACTGCATTGTAAATCTCCTTCGCCAAGCATATGGTCCCCGAAAACCACATATGCAAATGTATTCCGGAATGTTTGCGGTGGTGAGGGGGGGGGGGGGGGGGGTGGGGGGTTTGAGGGGTTGGAGGGGTGGGGGGAGGGAGAAAGAGTAATCAAATCCACCGAAGCAGCATCCGCCGCGCGTGGCGCCCCACCGTGGAGGACACTTTGAGGCGTTTTCAGAGGGTTACAACACGGCCCGCTTGGGGCACAAGTAAAAAAACCTGGGGCCGATCTGCACGTTTCTGCTCTCGTTTTTCAAGTCGTCCTCCCCTGCTCCCACCCCTCCCTCCCAGCCCCCCGCTGGGTATCTTGACACTTTAATGGGTTTGATGTGTACGCGTCCCCCCCCCCCGTCCCCCCCCTCGTAACAAGCCGAGCTGTCGGGAAGAGGACGCCTGGGCGCTCGGAGAAAGGAGCGCAAGACGTCCCGGACTGTCTCAGACGAGCGAGGGATCGAGAGCGCCCTTTCCCAAGGATAGGCGCCGCCTCGGGGGCCCCTCCAAGTCACTCCGAATGGCGAGGGGTGCGAGCGTAGAGTGATGGGGGGGGGTCAACGTAGCTTGGCCTGGGGGTTGGTGGCATCACTGAAACCCCCCCCCCCCCACCACCCACCACCACCCTCCCACCCCCTTGTGTCTTGAATAAAGCCGCTGCTTTTAACGGGACACTTAGCAGGCCGAATCCTTTGAAACCGACTTCCTGCTCGTGAAGGAAATAAACGGCGGCCTTGTCGGAGCGTATTATCTTTAGTGAGACGGAGCTTCCTATCCTCCCCCCCGGGCTTTTCTTTATACAACGTGCTCTGTCAGACTGACAGCTTAGGTACGATGGCTCCTTATCGCTTCTCATCGTACACAATTCCATCTTTTCCGACGTGGATACTCGGTTCAGTTTCCAGTGGAACAGATCCACCCTTTGAGACCGAAAGCGTCCCATGTACTGGCCTATCAACACCCCATGTGATGTCCACACCGACGAGCTGTTACACTTTGAGGCGAAAACAGCCGTTCCTTTGATGAAGTAGCTACAAGCTAGCTGCTATCAGACGGCTCAGCGGGTTAAGGCGTTGGCCCCTCATGAGCGGAAGGTTGTGAGTTTGAATCCCGGCTGTGGCTGTGTGATGTTATGTCCTTGGGCAAGGCACTTCACCCTACTTGCCTCAGGGAGAATGTCCCTGTACTTACTGTAAGAAAGCGTCTGCTAAATTAGTATTTATTATAGAAGCATCGGTATCCGTGTATGTGCATTACTCCCATGTGAAGGTTCACGGGAGGAACACAGTGAAGCTGTGAGTCCTGTACCCCACCCACTTGATTCCATTGTCGAAAGGAACAGATCTAATGTGGCGAAGGGCACTCGGCTGTTGAAAGTTGGCCTTTCGCCCGTGAAGAGGAGGTAACTGAAAGAAATGGGAAAGGGTTGCTTTGCATTGTTTTGTTTGTGTTACATTTGTATAAAAAAAATTGTTAATTTGTATTAAAGTATTTTTTTTCTTTTTTGTTACATTTTTCCGCCACCACACCGACGTTAAGCTCGCGGACTCTTTCCTGCCTCCTTATCCTCTCTTTATCCTTCAATCCCTCTCCTCCAATCAACCAAAATGACAGGCTGACCGGATAAAAACCCTCCCTTGCTTCTGGAACAGAGACAATTAGGTGCCTGCTGATTGGCCGCGGGTCTCAGAGGAAGTGGCTGGAGGGTTGTTAAGCAGCCCAGCGCCGCACGGCCCCTTGGGTCGTAACTCTTGAAGGTCACCGTAACATTTCACCTCCCCGGGTTTCGTCATGACAACCCAGTCGGCAGTCCCGCTCCCCCATCACCCCCCGCCCCCAACCCAGCCCCCCACCCGGACTTGCTCGGCGACGTCATGTGCTCGAGACAACACGAGGGACGATCCTGTTGTCTCATCGCGTTTGTTTTGCTATTATAGTTGGCTTCCTCCGCTCCCGACATCTTTTATTTACCTGCGTAATATCTCTGAATGATTCATGTTCGCGTCAAATTCCTTTATGTTTAATTCAGGGCACCCGAAGCGACTGCGCTGATGTGGTATCCGCCATGCGCCGCTGTCTTGACGAGCGTTGAGGCCGTGAAGGCAGGCGCTACCGGCCAAGGCAGGAGGAGAATAGAGAATGGGTGTCCTTGCACATTTCATCTACAGGTCCGATAAACCCTCATAGCCCTGCATTGATCTCTCCAAGAATAATCCATTTAGACTGCCATGAGGGCCTCTTCAATAATTTACAGCAGAGTGCTGTGCTATCTTCCGTCTGGAGGCACCCTGGAAATCTGGGAGAGAGGGACTGCGGGAGGCTGAGGAGGAGGAGGGGAGGAAAGGGGAGGGAGGTGGATGAAGAGGGCTGGAGGATGGAGGGAAGGAAGCGGCAACAGCTATCGATCAGGTTTGCCACTGAGCTCAGCTCAAACATGTCACCCCCCCCCCCCCCCGGATAAAGAAAGCGATGGTGACAAGCTTCGGCAAGCAGTCTTTTCTTTCCAGAGCGTAGATTCAGCCGCTGTCTGGCATTAGCTCCGTTTGTCTTACGGTCCATATTCTCCAATTACCTCCTCCAACAGCTTTCAAGAACCCAAATGGATTGTCGACTACATTCCCATCATTTGCCAGACTTACCTCCTGGAAATGCAATTCCCAAGTCCTATTAGGCGTCCAGCCTCGATCCATACACCAGTACATCCACCACATACAGGAGTGAGAGTTTCTGCTCCATTTTTGCAGTGGTTAACACCGCTGAGGATACGCTCGCGAGATGTTGATGAAAGCTATCTTGCTGCATAATTGCAGGCCATAGGGGTCTCTTTGTTTTGTCAACCATCTTGGACAGAATCTGGTTTTCCCGCCTCAACTCAATCTGATGGTGTAATGGTGCTACGTTGTACCTATAGGAAATTATACACCATCAGGGGAGTGTGTAATTGAACGATTTCTCCCCTCTTGTTGTACGTGGCTAACTCCAAACAGGATTTATTCTTTGTCTGGAGCCATTGATTATAGGATTCTAGTAATTGTGGTGTCTTTGCTTGGTTAACAAACTTGTGTTTTGTCCAGGAACCGGTTCGATAGACGTGTTTGTTGCAAGTCCCCCGGCTGGGCAGGGTTCTTGTTGAGAGGAACGTTAAACGATAGGATGAAAGGGAACGAGTGGAACGAAAAATAAAAAAAGCAGAGATCTGCCTTTCTTGCTCTCTCACGTTCACAGGAAAAAGGCTTACATCGCGAGCAGAGAGAGAACCTAAGGCTCAATAACGGTCAAACATCCAAGATGGCCGCCTCTCTTGTCGGTCTTGTCGGTTGGAAGTCAGTCCGCTGTCGGGAGACGGAGGGGAGAGAGTCTCTGTAATTCATGGCATGCGAGGAATTGACGGGGTTCGTTCGTCAGGAATCTTCGTTATTCTGGAGATGGACAGAGTTCAAAGGTGGGGTTCCCAGGTGTGGAGGAGGGAGGGAGGGAGGGAGGGAGGGAGATGAATTGAAAGAACAGAAGACGGAGGGAGCTTCTGTTCGCGGGAGGTTTCTAAACCCGGGGATTTGTCCAAAAAACACCCGGCACTTATGGCACTTACTTCTAACCTTGCTTTTTAAATCTCCAGAGAAAACAGTATGTACAGTCTCTGGTTTGTTTTTGGACAGGACTATAAGGTTTCCTGACACCCATTTGAATATTTTATTTCTGTGTTAAGTTAACCTAGTTAAACCTAGCAGTGATTGTACGGCTTAAATACGTGTACAAATCTGTTTATTTCTGGTTGGTTGGGTGGTTGATTGTCGCTACATGCCAATTGACTCAAACCAGATACAACCCTTCAGAGGAATAAGTTCCACTCTAAGGTAATTTCTTTCTGCGGTTGCTTATTGGGGGAAACAGGAACTGACAAATGACCCAGCCCCCGGCTAAGTGCTGGGAGGTGGTCTTCAAGAGGAAGCGGCCTCTGTTTAATTCATATCTTTCTGGCTGCGCGGAGCTGAGGTAATGCAGTGGAGTTAACCAAAGAGGAAGCTAGTTTTCTCTCTAAGCGATGTGTGTGTGCGTGCGTGCGTGTTTACACGGGGGGGGGAGGTTATGCCAACAGGCGCGCTGGGAATCCCACTTCGCCACGACGGCTTTGTTGGTAATAGATACACCCCCCCCCCCCACCCCACCCCACCCCGCCCCAAATCAATCACACAGACCTTTGAGAAACCCAATCAGGCTGTCAATTTCTCCACGGTCGGCCGTTCATCACGTCGATTCATCTGTCTGCGGAGATACGGTTTTGTCAGCAGCGCGGCCCAGGTGCTCCTGTCCCAGGGTTTCGGGTTTCCGAAGGGGACGTTTCAGACGAGAGCTTGGGTTTTTTGTTCTGGAAAGAGAAAGGCCTGCGCTCGCTCGCCGGGGGAACGCATGACTCAGCGTATAGACCGAGCCACCTCGTACGAGAGGGCGGAGAGCCGTACCCCCCACCTTTGGGAAGTCGGCAGAGTTGTACTTTTTTTAATTGAAAGGCAAAGCCGACTCTTTTTCTCTCTCGCGGGCGGCCACTTCACCCGTTTCTGAGGAGACTCCTTTCTTCGGGAGGGTTTTTCTGCCTGTTTTTTCTCTCCCGCTCTCTCTCTCTCCCCCCCCCTCTTCCTTTCTCTCTCTCTCTCCCCTTTCTCTCGGTCGCTCTTCCTCTCATCTCTTCCTCCTCAACCCTCAGCGCACTCCTCCAGCTCATTCCCTCGCCGCCTCCCTTCCTCTCTCTTCGCTTTTCTTTCCTCCTTGTCTATTTGCATCTCCTCTCGACTCGCCCCTCTCCCGTCTCCACTTGTCATCTCCCGTGCTTCAGAAGCGCTCTTCACCGACGCGTTCGACGGGGGGAAAACGAGGTGAGAGAGAAACCGGGGTCGATCGCCTTCCCCCGGTTGCTGTCGTTCTTCCGTTTTGCCGGTCCTCGGATACGCTGGCACACAAGCGCACCGTTCAGCGCACCTTTGAAGCCCCGAGGACCTCCAAGTTTGCAACCGAAACTGGATAATTGTGTCCCCGCTTGTGGAACGTCGGCCGAGCGACTCTCTCCGACTAGACTCTGGCTTGTCGAGGGTCACGTTGAGAATCGGAGTCGGAATGCGAGTTACACAAACACGGAATTTACTTTGGCAGGATGGAGCAAACAAAGAACATATACGGGACTTAAATAAAGATCAAAATACAAAAGTAGGCAATAGCTACACATGGATAGTGGTATATAACAACTATAAAGAGTTAAAAAGTATAGAGTAAATGGAGTAGGAATGCATATATACCTACAGGGGGGGGTTCGCAAGTATGTACACAGTAGTGTAATTGCTCAAAGTGATCCAGTGTCAATGCAGCTGCGATTCGAGCACGTATTTCTCCGCCACAGGAAGACCCGATGCAGACTTGCGCTTCTTGATGGTGTCCTCCATTACGGTAGCGGGCCCTATAATGGTCTGTGGACTAGGCAGCAGTATGATACATCATATCCATACTGTCTTGATGCCAAAGCAGGTTAGAACCTGCCGTCGCCTGCTATGTATTTTTCATGAGCGTCCTTGTCTCGGATTGAACCTTGCGGTCCGTAAAAAGGTTAACATTTTATTTATTTTATTTATTTGTATAATCTTTTGTACCTGAAAGCGATTATCAACATCAGAGTGCCTGTTAAATATTATCAGTCTTCCTCTCAGCTTCTAATGCGAAGAGCATTCTGGGATATAGGGAAATGGGAAATGCTTGGTCTTCCGCTGTGTTTGCGTGTTGTGTGTAGGCGCCTGCTGTATATCTGCATACCATAATGCATGTGATTCACATGGAAGAGGTGGGTTTGTGGGGGGGGGTGGGGGGGGGGGGGGGATCACCTTGCACTGTAGCTTGTGTTTACAAGCGTAATCATTCTTCTCTGCCGCGAGCCTGTCCCTGGATTAGCTGTACCGTATTAGCAGAGTGGTTGCAGAAGGCAGTCTCCCATTTGCTCCAATGAAAGGCCTGAAAGGGCTCTTAACTGATACCCTTAAGGTTGGTCTGGGGCAATTTCGATCTATAGACGGCCGGAATGTGATTTCAGTAATCTATTTTTTTTTCATCGCAAGTGGCATATGAAAGTGTAATTTATGTTTTACTTCCTAGAAAATTATAATAATCATTTTTTATCTTCTCAAAGGCTCCGTGCGACCCAAGTTGATACATGTTTTGTCATGACTGTGTAATATACCGAATATACAGTTGTGGTCAAAAGGTTTACATACACTAGTGAAGATCATGTATGCCATGGCAATATAGGGTTTTCAATAAACTCTACAACTCTTATTTTTCTGTGATGGAATGATAAGGAGCACATATTTCTTTGTCACAAAAAACATTCATGAAAATTTTTCTTTTATGAATTTATTATGGGTCTTTTGAAAATGTGACAAAATCTGCTGGGTCAAAAATATACATACAGCAATGTTAATATTTGGTTAAATGTCCCTTGGCCATTTTCACCTCAATTAGGCGCTTTCGGTAGACATCCACAAGCTTCTGGCAAGCTTCTGGTTGAATCTTTGACCACTCCTCCTGACAGAATCGGTGCAGTTCAACTAAATTTGTTGGTTTTCTGAGTCGGACTTGTCTCTTCAGCACAGTCCACATATTCTCTATGGGGTTTAAGTCAGGACTTTGGGAAGGCCACTCTAAGACCTTAATTCTAGCTTGATTTAGCCATTCCTTCACCACTTTTGATGTATGTTTGGGGTCATTGTCCTGTTGGAACACCCAACTACGTCCAAGACCCAACTTTCTGGCTGATGATTTTAGGTTTTCCTGCAGAATTTGGAGGTAGTCTTCCTTCTTCATTATTCCATTTACTTTCTGTAAAGCACCAGTTCCACTGCCAGCAAAACAGGCCCACAGCATAATACTACCACCACCATGTTTGACGGTAGGTATGGTGTTCTTGGGGTGAAAGGCCTCACCTTTTCTCCTCCAAACATATTTCTGGTCATTGTGGCCAAAAAGCTCAATTTTAGTTTCGTCTGACCACAGAACTTTCCTCCAGAAGGCCTTGTCTTTGTCCATGTGATCAGCAGCAAACTTCAGTCGAGCCGTAAGGTGCCGCTTCTGGAGTAATGGCTTCCTTCTTGCACGGCAGCCTCTCAGCCCATGGCGATGTAGAACACGCTTGACTGTGGACACTGACACATGTGTTCCAGCAGCCTCCAACTCATTGCAGACTTGCTTTTTGGTGGTTCTTGGTTGACTCTTGACCAACCTGACCAATTTTCTCTCAGCAGCAAGTGATAGCTTGCGTTTTCTTCCTGATCGTGGCAATGATACAACTGTGCCATGCACTTTATACTTACAAACAATTGTTTGCACAGTTGATCTTGGGACCTGCAACTGCTTTGAAATGGCTCCAAGGGACTTTCCTGACTTGTTCAAGTCAATGATGCGCTTTTTCAGATCCGTGCTGAGCTCCTTAGACTTTCCCATTGTAGTATTTCTGGCTGAGTCTAGTGAATGTGTCAAACAAGCCCTATTTACATGGACTGAAAGAAGTCACCAGCTGGAGTCAATCATAATCACTCGTAAGAAGTTAGGAGGCCATGCCAAAAAGCAAATTGGATTGAAACAACTTTTTCTACATCACCAAATTGGTAATTCAAGGTGCTGTATGTATATTTTTGACCCAGAAGATTTTGACACATTTTCAAAAGACCCATAATAAATTCGTAAAAGGACCATTTTTCATGAATGTTTTCTGTGACAAAGAAATATGTGCTCCTTATCATTCCATCACAGAAAAATAAGAGTTGTAGAGTTTATTGAAAACCCTATATTGCCATGGCATACATGATCTTCACTAGTGTATGTAAACTTTTGACCACAACTGTATATATATTTATGTTTTCTTTTTTGACTTTACATGTCATACAGTGAAACGTGACAGAACCATATGAATGGCTATCGACGCCCTTCTAATGCAGAGGTTTGTTTTCGTTTTTTTTTCACGCTGCTTTTGCTTTGGAACCAAACATTTAAAGATATCTATGGGCGAGGTTTGTCCTCTGCCCCCTCCTGAATCAAACCTCGAAACCATTTAAGCCATTAATGGCAGTTTTCACTTCATTTATTTAACATTGCAGGCTAATTCCTACTAGGGATTGCAGTTTCTACATCTAATACTAAAGAAATTCCCAACACAGACACCAAACACAGTCAAGTTACTGTGAGATACAGTAACATCTATAACGTCCTAGATGTTATAGGGTCTCATCTATAATACATCCTTCTCACACATCTATTTATATAACACAGACTTTACTTTGGCAGTAGAGAGCAAACATAGAACATATACTGTATGTAGCCTAACAATAAGGGTAAAACAATACAAATATAATGTCAAATACAGATTACAAACAAATACGATGAAAATAAAAAGTGGCCACTAGGTCTTTAGATGGGAGGGAGATGAGGAAAGAGAGGAGAGGGAGAGGAGGGAGGGAGGTAGGGAGAGGAGGGAGGGAGGGAGAGGGGAGGGAGAGAGGGTGGGAGAGGGCAGAGATCTGAAAACCTCTTCAGAACGCCACCTGCACTAATCATTAAGAGCGGGGGGGGGGGGGGGGGGGAGGGGGAGGGGGGGGGGGCGTTATTAGAGATCACTTTGTAGCACTTGTCTGGTGCTGCAGATTGGTCCCAGGCATTAACCACTCTAATACTGAGCGTACACACCGCACACTTGTTAGCCCTTGATGATACGATGCACTTCCTGTAATGTAGGCACCGCTGGATGAATGGCTGCTATAGAACTGCAGGGCAATGCAAGATGGAGGGTGTTTGCCTCAGAGTGATGTAGATACTTATTACGTGTAGATACACACACATAGAGCAACAACCACACACACACACACACACACACACACACTATTTACCTGTCAGGTTGTTTATTTTTACCCCAAAACAAATGGCCGCTGAATGTTTTTGTCACGGCGGTCAAAGAGGTAGAAGGTGGAAATGAGGATTGGAGTTGGAGGAGGGAAACAGCTGCATAGTCTTTTAACCTGGTGGGGTGGGGTGGGGGCAGGGGGAGGGGGGAGGGGGAGTACTGGGTTGTAACATGTCCAGCTGGTAAGTAGGCCACATACAGCCTCGGCTAGGGGCCCGCGACTGGAAGTATGACCATCGCTCACAAACCAGGAAGTGACCTCGTCGTCGAAAAGGAAATGAACAATCGTCCTGACAGGCAGGTGTTTACTCCTGTTTAAACCCCTGGCAGGACTTGACGGATGCAGCGTCACAGCCGAGCCCCCCCCCCCCCCCCCCCCCCCCCCATCTTAGCCTGGATCCTCTCCCCCTCTCCCCTCCCTCTCCTTCACAGGCCCATGTTGCCCAGCACACACAATGACTTGCATCCGTCCATTATCTGCCCACTAATGCTGTACCAGCCACCACCCCCCCCCCCCACCTACAACAAACCCACCCCTCGCTTGCGTGTCCCCTCCCCCCCCACCCTCCCTCCCCCCAGGCCTCAGCCAGCTGAAGACCCGCAGCCTCCCCCCCCCCACCCCCCGACGCCGTCCCCGATAACAGATGTCCCCCGATTGCAGGATGGGGGGGGGGGGGGGGGACAGCAACAAAAGAGGCCCTCTGGGTTGTGAATGGGGCTCTGCTCTACCCATCCTGCCCTGGGCCTTCTGTGGGGGAGACACAAAGAGCCCCAGGATTAACAGCTTTTAGCACGCATGATGGAGGGATGAAAAAAACCATATATACACTTCTCCTTCTGCAAACCCCCAGTACCCCACCCTCCCTCCCACCCACCCTCCCTCCCACCCCCACGGGCCTTTCACCCGCTTGGTGGAAACGAACAGACTGCTTTTCACATTTACATGCAATCTTTTAGCAGACACTCTTATCCAGCGCGACTTGCAGCAAGTACAGGGACATTGCCCCCTGAGACAAATAGGGTGAAGTGCCTTGCCCAAGGACACAGTATCATTCAAGCCGGGAATCGAACTCGAACACATTCCGATCACATTTACATTTATTCATTTAGCAGACGCTTTTATCCAGAGCGACTTACAGTAAGTACAGGGACATTCCCCCTGAGGCAAGTAGGGTGAAGTGCCTTGCCCAAGGACACAACATCACGTTGGCACGGCCGGGATTCGAACCGAAACCTTCTGGTTATTATTCCCCAAATGAAAATGAATACATGTAAATGTCTGTCAAATGAATAAATGATTGCCACACCACTAAGCCACTTGACTCCCAAGCTAACCTGTAAATCTCCGCCCTCCCCCACCCCCCCCCCCCCCCCCCCCCCATAGAAAGAAAAATAAACATCTCCCAGCAGAAGCTCTCTCCCGAGCCTGGCCCTGATGGAACGGTCCTCGCCCCCTTCTGAAGACCCCCAGACGCCAACCCTCCCGTGTCACAGCCGATGGAGATAGCCGATAGCCAAGAGCACGGACACATGAACCCATTCATTGTCTCACAGCGAGGCCTATTTGTTAAGGATAATAAGGCCACTGAGTTGCACAGTGGTAACCTAGTAACCTATAATATCACTGCCTAGAAGCCTGAAATAATAACAGGCTGGCACAAGCTGTTGGAGTGATCCGTGATTCCAAAACAATTCCTAAAATATCCGTGATCCGTGATTCCTGGTAACAATTCCTAAAATATCCCTGAGTTCCTCTATCCACAGGTTATGAGACGTCTGCATGTGAACATTCTGCTATAAGTAGTTTCAAGGTAACACAGACCCTGTCTAGGATGCTGCGACGCATAAATGCCGTCTACCCATCGGTCAAAAGGAAACCTAACGACCGAGCGGTGGACGCTAAGCGGAGGATGAAGCGTGCTCCAGGGACCCGGCCCCCCATTCACGCCCACGGCGATGGGGTGTCTGAAACCTCAAGTGGGTTGTAACTCCAGGGTAGGGGGTCCTACGGACAGACGCCCCCCACCCCCCCCCCCCCCCCCCCCCCAAGGGGACTCCATTGCATCCATCCCGGGCCGGCAGCTGGTAATCACACTTAACCAGCTGGAGAGCGGCCCGCTGGCGGTGGGGAGGGGGGGGGGGCGGGGGGAGTGCTGGAAAACATGCCCACCTTCACCAACCCCCAAACAGGGGTGTTAATTACGAGTTGCCGGGAAACGCTGGTTTGCATTAAACTCCATAATCATAAAGGTGGGGGGGGGGGTATAGCCAGGGCGAGGGGAGGCCTTCAGTGTGCACGTGTGTGTGTGTGTGTAGGTGTGTATGGGGAGGGGAGGGGGGGGGTATTAAGAGGGCATTAACAGGCCATCTACAAGGGTTTACCCGTGCCTACCCGTCATTGTAAAAACCCATTAGCAACACCTCCAACTGTCACTGTTGCGGCTCCATGTATCGGTTTGAACTCTGGGCCTGCCAGCACGTCCTGACCAAAGCGCTGGACGGTTCCACGGCCACACCCTCCATTCCCTTCCTCCTCGACAGGCGGAAAGTCGAGCGAGAGGGACTGCAAGTTCATCCTGAATCCAAGACGGAGGAGCCCTTAAGGCGTCGGATATTTTGCTGACGTACTCGTACTCCGTCTGAAAAAAGGCTTCGCCAGACGCGAGCGTCTCTTCCAGGTGATCAACGGCAAAAAGGGGGGTGGGGGGGGGGGAGTGGAGGCGTTACGGCTTGTACGATGCCCCCCCCCCCCCCCCCCCCCGCCAGACGAATCGCGACCCAGCCATCGGCTGAAAGCGCGCCCCGATCCAGCGCCTCCCGACTAATTAACGGAGAATCAACACAATTAGCGGGGCGACCACACCACACCGCAGTGAGTGAAGGCACCCGCTGCTGCACGTACGCCCCTCCCCCCCCCTCCACCCCTCCACCCCTCCCCCGTGTCACAGCAAAAACACGGGGGGGGGGGGGGCTGCGACGCCACGGCTATCAACGCTAGCGTCAGGACTAATTGCGAAGCCCTCGAACGTAATTGTTATTATTTATTCGTTTATTTCCTTCATCTATCCCTCCCCCCCTATCCCTCGTTTGGTTTCAAAAAAGAAAACCTGCAATCAAGGCAGCGCTGGGTGCTTGGGAAAGGGCTCCAGTCGGCGGCAGCGCCTGAGACGTAATGGAGCAGGTGCATTTGTTTTGGTTTGCGTCGCTGTCCTTGCCTAAACCATTTTGCCGGGGCTATAGTTAGATGCGTGGCTCGGCCAGGGCAGCAGCCAGTTTAAGGACAGGGTACGCCGGCCCGGCGGCACATATCCTTTCTCGTTGTCCGTGCGGTCTGCGCGGATCTGGGTCACCGAATTTAATTTCAATATTGCAAACGCCCGACCGCCGCAAAGTATAAACACTTTGAGAACTTCGATATGTAGGTCAATTGGTAATGGTTTGCATAAGCTGCTTCCGTTTAAGTCCTTACATAGATACCTTTGATTATAATATCGTAAATAAATATTTTAAAAACGGTTGGCGATATGTTCAGGCCGACACGATGTGATGTAATTACCTGCCAGAACTCCAAGAGAGGAGGGAGGGAACACAAGCAAAGAGCAGACGGTTTAAAAACTCAATTTCAAGCCCTCTGAGTTAAATGACTATTCTGACAGACAGCCTGTGGCACTCCAAAATCGTCTCTTTTGATCCTTTCTGGAATGCAGAAAAAGCTCACTAGTGATAAGTAAAAGGATAATAAGAAAACAGCTCAGAAAGTAATAATTGCTGGGAAATGTATTTAATAACCCCTGGGAAGACACCTACAAAGACATCGGTACAAAAATCATATCAAGGGAAAAATTCAATGAACTTTTCTTCAGAGTATGAGGGGAATAACAACTAAAAAATGCTGGTGGGAAATTCAAAGTTTAGTCAATAATCAAAGTTTCAGTAGAAATGGTGCGTAAAAAGCGCCGATGCATTCAAGAGAACTACAACACCCACAAGTCCCAGAGGCGCCCCCCCCTCCCTCTCTGACGGTGATCAGCTGTGATAAATGGTTCAATTAAACCAACATTAAGGAGCTTGGACAGGTGCTCAACATGCAAGGTGTTGTCCCAATTACTCTGAAAGGACGAGGCGCTCCCTCACCGCTGACATTCAACATGTGTCTCTCATCGTTATAAACGACTTGATTTATTTTGGACTTTATGACTTTATTTATTCCGAGTTTGCTCGATTTCAGAATGCAAGACGAACGGCGAGCCTACGGCAACAGAAGGCAGGGAGAACAGACGTTATTACTCGATTTTTTTCTCTCCTTTTTCTAGACTGTTCCAGACGCTCTCTAACAACCACGTTTTATTTGTCATTGTAAAATAAATTACTTTCAATATTCGGATCCGTGCCAGACATGAGGACATGTTTGCCTCTTTGGACAATGTAATTACAGAAACGTATTGGTTTCAAATACATAATGGCAAAAACTAAACGAAATGAATTTGAAACATATTTACACTGTTGTAAAAAAAATCGCTTTCACAAATACACAGCGCAAACCGAAGCATTCAGCAAAGGCTTTGAAGAAGTGAACTTTGCCTGCACGTTTCCACAGAGAGGGCACAGATTTATGAAAACTTGACCTCGCTGAACAAATCTGATGGAGCGAAGTAGCCTAAGAATAATCAAATAATAAGGTGATGATCTCCGATTGACTCATTTCGAATGGGATGAGGACTTACTGATCTCCCTTGTAGTTTGTCGAATAGCTCACACGCACCAACCAGTAGTCTGAATGCAATGGTTCCCCACCCTGGTCCCTCAGGGTCCCCCACTGTCCTTCATGTTTTAGACCAGTGGCTCTTAACCTGGGTTTGATTGAACCCCTGGGGTTCGGTGAGTCAGTCTCAGGGGTCACAGTTCACGACACATGATTCATGATGACACGACCCATTAAGAAGGGTTCAGTTGAATGTGTATATGAAACTGGTGGGGTTCAGTACCTCCAACAAGGTTAAGAACGACTGATCTAGACGTTTCCCTGCTCCAACATACCTGATTCAAATGGTCGTTATCTAACTCTGAAGAATCCCTGGTAAGGATCATGCATTAGAATCAGGTGTGTTGGAGCAGGGAAACATCTCAAACCTGCAGGACAGTCCCTGAGGACCAGGGCTGGGAACCAACAACTCGAATAAAGTAGGGTGAAGTGCAGCCTAATATACAACCAAGGCTCCCAACTCGATATTTGGGTACAGCTATATAAACCCAAATAACCATTTAAATACGTTGTTCTACTCTCTCTACGCCACTGTACTAAAGACGTATAAGTGGAATTTTATCTAGATAACCGTACGGCGTAACTGTATTATAAAGCATAGAAGCCTAGTGTAAAGACAACTTTGTAGGTTTGCCTACTGACAGAAACAAAGTAAGCCACCTCCACAATTCAACAAAGGCACCGAGTTAGTGATCTTAACGACTGTACGTTGGGAAAATTGAAGTATTTTTGGAACCTTGGTCTTTTAATACGGTTTAAACTCACGATAAAAGCCCCCATTTTCAATTGTTTGCGTTGCGTTGGACAAAGGCTTCACCGAAAAAATAACCTTCAAGTAACGGTGCAGAGGCAAGAAAGTGACATTTCTCCAGCAGGATTCACTTAGTTTGTTGATCAAAACTCCGAAATCCCACTCCAAGATTTTTTTGTGCGTCATTTCAAACTAGAAAAGACCATTAAAAGAACTTACGTGGCCGAGAGAAGGTATCTGTTTCGAAAAGCCGCCCCCTTCGACTTGTTAGTTTATGGGGGGCAGATGCGGGGCGCCCGTTTTAATTTCGTTTCCTCTTCCAGAGCCGTTCGTTTGCATCCCACGAGAGTAAACCCATATAAAAAAAATATTCCAATCTGTACAAGGGCACCGCGCAGACGCAGTATGGAGCGATCCAGCCTCCTGCGTGTCCGCGCGAGGTTATATTCCGTTTTTAAATGAATTCGTAACGTGGAAGATCGGCCACAACAGGACAAAAGTATCCAAGCGAAGCCGTGCGACGATTTCCAAATGCGTCAATGACCAGTTCACTACGGTTATCTCCACGTCCCAGCACTCCGAGTCCCCTCTCTCCCTAAATCCACCTCATTCGACTGGGGGGGGTAGGGAGATGGGTGTCCCGTCCCCCCCCTGCCCCCCTCCCTTTTTGCTGCCCGAAAAAAAACGGAGCCTGCCTCTCCGGCGCTCACGTGACCCGGCCTATCCACTTGTATGAAAGACACCACAGAGTAGAAACTAGAGTAGAAACAGATGGAGGATTCGGGGGTCAAACGTTATTTGAAACCCCCCCGCTCGACCCCATGCAGAGCAGGCGATGGTGCCGGAGCTGAACCGCGCTTGGTTTGAATCCAGTGAGAAATGCTGAAGGGATCGTTTTGATTTGATGCCATGTCAGTAAGCAAAAAAAAAATGATTTAAAAAAAAAAATCACAAAGTTACTCACCGTAAACGTTAGCAGACAAAATAGCAGTGAAAAGGGCCTTGATCAATGCATATTACTGAGGAGTGTTAAACTCAAGATATGTCTTGATTCATAACAACCAGGCTTATTGTGACATTCAAATATAAGCAGTGAATAGTTTGCCTTCAAACTAGGAATGTTGACTGCACAGTGTCAATATAATGACACTGTAGTTATTTTACAGTATGCTACCAACCGTGTGTTGACAACACCAGATGACTGTTTAAGAAACAAACACGTTTTACAGCTGTGTAATATAATTGTAAGTGACAGCATCTCTTTGTTCCAAATTTTAGCAGCCTTTGAGAGGCATAAAACACGTTTTACCCAGTTTGAGCTGGAGGGAATACTTGTACTTCCTATGTTATTTGTGTGTTATTTGTACTTCCATGTTATTTGTATCATTTGTATTATTTGTATCATTTGTATTATTTGATTATCTGTATCATATCTAGTGTAGGCCTATTTTACATAGTATTATTTTTTTTGTATGCCACATATATGTTCTAAGTTTGCTAATTTCTGCCACAGTGAATTCTATGTTTGTTAATCTTGCATAGCGAATAAACCCCATTCTGATCCTGATACGTGGGGTAAACTTTACTTTGCACAAAGCTCAAGACATAATGGGTAAAGGCGGGTAGTTTAAAGACCCCTTTTTCTCGAGTAAGAGACAAAAGCACGACTTTTCAGCGCCTCCCTCCAAACCCCGGGTGGCGAGCAACACAAGAGAAGGTATCGGACCGAATCGATCCAAATCGTTAAATAAAAAGGCCGTTATTGAATGTTGATTCCCCTCCACCCCCACGTGCCTCTTACTAATTTAATCGGAGCCGTACATCTTCCAACGGCGCACACCGCTTCTCCCCTGCAGACTTTAGGGCTTAACGTGGTACATTTCTCACTTGGGTTAGGGGCGGTTGAAAAGAGCACTTACTGCTTGACACATGCAATCTATAACGGAATAATAAGACTGCTCAACAATTGTTGGTGCTCGCGGCTCGACCGGGGCACACCCCCAGCTCCGCTGTCTTCGCGGGTGTGCGCGAGCCTACGCAAACGCACGCGATGCGCGTCACTGGAGCTGTTTTTAAAAAAGGGCCAGTTATTTGAATCGTTAACCAGTTCTGCCTCTCCTTTATAAATTCCAGGCCGAGCACCCAGGAAAAAATGCAGGCGAAAAAAAAGTTTGCTTCTCCCCCGCGCTTCATTTTGTGTCTTGACAATAAAATGTAGGGCAAATGAAAGATGCCCTCCACTTCCCACCCCTGCCCCTGTTCATCTCTGTCACCCTGGGGGAAACTGCACAATCATCTTTAATAGTCGCTGGCCATCGCTCATTCGCTGTCTCTGGAGGGGACAGCCACTTACTACCATGCTCTAAACGGAAGACAGCTTTTCTCCCTGGAAAATAAAATTAAAAAACACACACACACACACACGGCAGACAGGCCGGCCCAAGAGAAGCACCTTGCTTAGGTTTAGTTACTCCGGCGTCTGTTAGACTCTCCTCGCGATTCACGAGGTCCTGTGATGGGCTGTTTGTCAGGAATGGTTGGATTGAAGAGGAGGGATGGTGGGAGGGGGGGGGGGGTGTGCTTGGTTTTATGTCAGGCAACAGGGAAGAGAGGAGCCCCAAACTTCCCCCTAGGGAACCCCCCCCACCCTTCCCTCCTCAGCTGAACACTTAGCAACTGAAATGTATTCTCTCTTCTGACACAAACTTCAGGCTGTCATCCTGTGGACACGCTGCTCCAGGAGGCTCTTTCTGGGACACAGTGTTTGTTCTTGCAGAGACAGGGGGCTGTTTTGTTCAGCACTGGCCTGGGTCTGGTTGGTAGTGGTGGTGATGGTGGTGATGGTGGTGGTGAATGTGGTGATATTGGTGATAGTGGAGGTGATGTGGTGGTGATAGTGGTAGTGGTGGTGATAGTGGTGAAAGTGGTGATTAGTGGTGATAGTGGAGGTGATGGTGGAGGTGGTGATAGTGATGATGGTGGAGGTGATAGTGGTGGTGATAGTGATGGTAATAGTGGTGGTGATAATGGAGGTGATAGTGGTGATGGTGGTGATTAGTGGTGATAGTGGTGGTGAAAGTGGTGGTGATAGTGGTGGTGATAGTGGTGGTGATAGTGGTGATAGTGGAGGTGATAGTGGGGATTGTGGTGATAGGGGGGGTGATAGTGGTGGTGATAGTGGTGATAGTGATGGTGATGGTGGTGATAGTCGAGGTGATAGTGGGGATAGTGGTAATAGGGTTGGTGATAGTGGAGGCAATAGTGGTGGTGATACTGGTGATAGTGGTGATAGTGGTGGTGATAGTGGTGGTGATAGTGGTGATAGTGGAGGTGATAGTGGTGATAGTAGAGGTGATAGTGGTGGTGATAGTGGTGATAGTGGAGGTGATAGTGGTGATAGTGGAGGTGATAGTGGTGGTGATAGTGGTGATAGTGGAGGTGATAGTGGTGGTGATAGTGGTGATAGCGGAGGTGATAGTGGTGATAGTAGAGGTGATAGTGGTGGTGATAGTGGTGATATTGGAGGTGATAGTGGTGGTGATAGTGGTGATAGCGGAGGTGATAGTGGTGATAGTGGAGGTGATAGTGGTGATAGTGGTGATAGCGGAGGTGATAGTGGTGATAGTAGAGGTGATAGTGGTGGTGATAGTGGTGATATTGGAGGTGATAGTGGTGGTGATAGTGGTGATAGCAGAGGTGATAGTGGTGATAGTGGAGGTGATGGTGGTGGTGATAGTGGTGATAGTGGAGGTGATAGTGGTGATAGTGGAGGTGATAGTGGTGATAGTGGAGGTGATAGTGGTGGTGATAGTGGTGATAGTGGAGGTGATAGTGGTGATAGTGGAGGTGATAGTGGTGATAGTGGAGGTGATAGTGGTGGTGATAGGGGTGGTGAGCTCTCCCAGCCACAGTGCCAGCAGCAGGAAGAAGCACAGACTGACAGCTATTAGAACTGAACGATGCTCCCTTATCTCCCCGGCGATAGAGATCTACAAAGGGGGCTCGGCGGAGATTATGACTTCATTACCTTGATACACAAGCGAAATGAGAGATGAAGGGATGAAGCGATGGAGGAGTGGAAAAATGGCGCGGGGCCACATGGGAGGGCTGTTTTTTCTTCTCTCTTTAAAAAAACCTGTTTATGATGTTCTGGCTCCTGTTTTTGTTCCCGAGGGAGGAGATATTGAGATAGCCTTCATACACAGAGGCTCAACCCTAATCCAAGCCTTTTTATAGTGTTTAGAGACAATTCATTTACAGTTTTTTCATTCACACTGACCGTATTTTATCCTCCTAAATCACATGTCCACACTGTCCTTCCCCTTGAGGCAGGTAGGGTGGCGTGCCTTGCCCAAGGACACAACGTAACTGATTACTAGCCTGATTCCCTAACCGCTCAGCCACCTGATTCCCCTAATTACGACCCCTGCAGAACCGTCCCTCCCTTAACCGTTGAGGGGGTGTGGCCTGGATACAGGAAGCGAGGCTCTCGAGGGACTGTTATTGGCTGATAATGATCGACTGATACGTTGCCGGATAGTCTACAGGAAGTCATTAACATTGCGCAGTCTCCGCAATGCCCTCGCTCCCCCTTTTCTCGTTCTCCCGGTGACTCTTTCTCACGCTCCCCGTAACCTCCCCGCAACCTGGCGAACGCGACAGGAAGCTGTCTGAGTAACCACGACTGAAGTACAACAGAGGGGAGGAAGAGGTGCAGGGAGACCGCGTGTGTGTACGTGCATCTGAGAGTGCAAGAGAGGACAGAGACGGAGGGAAAGAGCATCGGATAAAAGCATCTGCAAAAATGATTCAATGTAAAGAGAGCGAAAGATAGTGTGCAAGAGCGAGAGCAAGCGAGAGAGAGATTGAGAGAGAGACAGAGAGAGCAAGACAGAGAAAGAGGAGGAGAGAGAGACAGAGAGAGCAACACAGAGAGAAAGAAAGAGAGGAGGGAGGGAGCAAGAGAGAGAGAAAGAAAGAGAGGAGGGAGGGAGCAAGAGAGAAAGAAAGAGGAGGGAGAGAGCAAGACAGAGAGAAAGAAAGAGAGGAGGGAGAGAGCAAGAGAGAGAGAGCCAGAAAGAGACAGAGAGAGCAAGACAGAGAGAAAAAAAGAGGAGAGAGAGAATAGCTTGCTGTTTCCCACACACCTCAGTGAGGACGTGAGTGATGAGTGAAACCAGGGATATGTTCTCTCTAGACCGTCGGCTCTCTGACACACCGACTTGATCGACTGGCTCGCTCGCTGGCTGGCTGGTTAGCTGCGTCTTCCTTATATGGTGTGGGAGGGGGAGGAGGTAGTGCTAGAGGGTACTGCAGTGCTGTGTTTACAGAGGGGAGAGGTCGCGAGGTCAAAGAACCGCCACGGTACAGAGCAAATACAGTTCTGCCACTGACAGAGAGCCATTCCGGCACATTCTCCCTTCACCCCTCCGAACCCGAACAGCGGCTGTTTGGTTTGAACGCCAACACTCGCCGACTGCTTCACTGACGAACTTCACCGAAGTATAAAAAAATACACACACACACACACACACACACACACACACACCATGACAGATCCACAGCAGACATTTGATGATAGTCAATGGAAGCTAAATTGAACTTGCCTGGAGGCTGGACTACCAGGCTATCTGTCGACATGGATTCTCTGGATGATGTTTATGCTGTGCCCAGCACAGGAGAGAAAAGATTTGCCCACACAGCACTGTGCTCTCAACCAGGTTCTAAGTAAGGCTGGCAAGCTCGGGGCCGGAACATTCTCTCTGGCCTGCTCAGGATTAAGCAAGGCCCTCAGGCCATGATGCACTGGGCGTATTAATAGAGGGAAGATAGAATCTCTAAACCAACCTTTGAATATCCGGCTATCGACATTTAGTCAGTCACCTTCAAAATGGAGGGGTGGGCTTACGACTTATGAAACAACTTATGTGACCAAAGCCTGTTTTTTTTAGGGGTGGGGTTGTTGGTTTCTGTTGTTGTGAAATTACCGGTTGTGGAGTTTTAATTTTTTTGACTGGTTATCAAAGTCAACGCTTGACTGGAACCATATAACCCTTAAGACTGAATCCTTGGCAGGGTTTCAGACTGGGAAAATAAAGACTTACAAGCCAGAAAATGCCAAACAAAACACATTTTAGTCGCACGCCTCCAAGTAATAATAATAATTGACAGGCAAAATAAGACCCTCGGAATGCGACATGTTACTTAACCAACCTCCGTGACCGAAACGCACCAAAACACACCTCCTTTGATTCTAAAAACGCCATGAAATGATATACGCGGGTGTAATCAAATTCATTACCTCAAGACTTTGGCTTCATTTACATTTCTTTAAATACGGCCGTAAATAATCGGAGCGTTTATAATTGCATAATGCTAATTTGAGGCCGGTCTTTTTATGATGTGTATTACGGGGAAAGGGGGGCAGAGCTGGCGTGAGCTAGCACAGCGAAGCGCATGGCCCGTAGCGCCTAGCGCAGCCCTCGCAGGCATATTCCCCCCAGCCCTGTCAGGCACCACAGGCTACGCTAGTGCCTGACTCGCTAAAATGCCTCCAACGCTAGCTTAATAAAGCTTTGCTTAATTGCCTCGTTAACACGGCAGAGGCCTTCAAACGAAGGCTCGCCCCGTCCTGAGTGGCGCTAAGCTAACCGTGGCAAGGCCAGATTGTTGCTCGTCCACACACCCCGAGTACCACACACACACACACACACACACTAAAGTCACACACTTGAAAGTACGCCCGTGTTAACAGCGCTAAAACAGCTGGATAAAACCGGCCAATAGAAAGAGTCCTCAGGTCACACACATCCAATTGAAAACAGCCAACCAGACGCGATGATGTGACAGGCCGCCTCTGCTCCCTGTCTCTGCAGTGCTGCTTCAGGGGGGGAGGCCAGATGCGGCGGCCCTTCACTCTCCACTTTCACAGTCACCCGGAGCAGGTCACATGGTATCAACTCCCTCAGCACGCCGAGCGCCGCGGCTGGCTCCGCATCTGTCCGGCCGCGGGGGCCCCCGAAGGCTGCGCCGAGGCTTTTGCGGATGGAAGGCTGTTGTGTGCTCGACCCCCGCCCCCCGCCCCCCCGGCCTCCTCCCCCTACCACCTGTCAGGAGGCCCGCGAAACCTACGGAGAAGTCGACTCGAAACAGATGTGAGGATCGACCCGGTGGAGAGAGTTTTTGTCCTTCGAAGAAATAAATACTCATTTAGCAGGCGCTTTTACCCAAAGCGACTTACAGTAAGTACAGGGACAGGGCAAGTAGGATGAAGAGCCTTGCCCAAGGACGCAACGTCACACGGCCACAGCCGGGGTTCGGACTCGCAACCTTCTGCTCATGAGGCCAACGCCTTAACCCGCTGAGCCATCTTACTCTTCTCAAACCTAAACAGTAACCCAACTCGGGCTCGAGTTGTAAAAGGATCAAAGGAGTAAAAGGATCTCAATAATGTAATTATACTATGAAACCACTGTCATTATAAATCAAAAGAGCAGTAGGGGTGTAAAATGATGATGTATGCAGCCAAAAGTATATTACACTGGCCAGGCTCCATAGCACAAACATCTAAATGGATATGTTTTCGATGTGCGCGTATTAAAAATGGGCTTACTGTAGAGAGACTTGAGAAAGGTCTCGTCCAAGACATTGATAAGAAGGGCTTTGACTACCACTTGGAAGTGTGCGAGCTGCGACCCAACTCCTTGCGGGAGAGTAAGATTGAACGCAGACGAGGTAAACAGGCGTCCGTTTTAACCCGATCCGACAAGCGGATGATGATGGCTTTCTCTCAGCAAGCGTCAGCTGTCAATATTGATTGACGGGCCTGGCCGACACCAGACACAACGACCGGAGTGCTGCCAGATCTTATCACTGCCTGACGAGGATATCGATGCGTCGTCGTTGAGGTTTGTGCTTTCAGCTCGTCGTTTTGGGCAACCCTGTTCCTCTGGACCTAGCTGCCCCTGCAAGTTCTAGATGTTTCTCTGTTCCAAAACACCCGATTCAAATTTGTGTTCATTATCAGGTGCGTAGGAGCAAGGAAACATCTAGAACGTGCAGGGCAGTGGTCTTGAGGACCTCCTAACATATAGTAGGTAATAAAGACAATCAAATATCTACTGTACAGAAACATGCATTTGTAGATGCAATATACTGTGTTTACGTTTTACATTTAGTCATTTAGCAGACGCCCTTATCCAGAGCGACTTACAGCAAGTGCAGAGTCATTCCCCCCCCTGAGGGTGGAGGGTGAAGTGCCTTGCCCAAGGACACAATGTCATGTAGCCACAGGCAGGATCTGAACTCGCAACGTTCCGATCACGAGCCCAAACGTTGAGCCACACGACTGCCCCATGACTGATCTATGTGCTGCGAACGCGTAACTATATAAATGGGGTGTGCTGTGTTTGAGGGACTCACTTTAATGCCTCCACCTTGGTACACCGGTGGAGTAGCATTTAGCTAAAACGTTTGCTATTTATTTTATTCATGGGCTGAAGAGAATTCAAGGACAAACGAGACGTTTCCGGTGTTAACGGGAGAGAAACCCCCCCCCCCCCCCCCCCCCGAACGTTTGAAGTTTAGCGACCGCTTACCGCTCTGCTGTCTTCAAAAGCCCTTTAGCTTCATATCTTCAGCCCGTCTCCGTTGCGTCAACTTCCTCTCCTCGCCCGGGCGCACCTTGGAGGGGGGAGGGGGGGGGGGGGAGGGGGGAGGGGGGTGGAAATGAAAGGGGGAAACATTAATGAAAGGGACCGCTGGATGAACTGTCTCGAGTGGGCGAACCAGAACGTGGAGATGACGTTACGCCTCTCCTCGCCTGTGTTGTCTCTCTCTCTCTCTGTCCCTCTCTCTCTTTTTCTCTCTCTGTCTTTGTCTCTCTCTCTCTCTCTCCCTCTCTCTCTTTCTCTTTTTTTCTCTCTCTGTCTTTCTCTCTCTCTCTCTCTCTGTCTCTTTCTCTCTCTCTTTCTCCCTTTTCTCTCTCTCTCCCTCTCTCTTTCTCTCTGTCTCTCTGTCTCTCTCCCTCTCTCTCTCTCTCTGTCTCTCTCTCTCTGTCTCTCTCTCTGTCTGTCTGTCTCTCTCTCTGTGTCTCTCTCTGTCTCTCTCTCTCTCTCTCTCTGTCTCTCTGCCCTTCATACCCGCAGCGCTGAGTTTCAGGGCCAGGAGGAGGCCTGCTGATTGCGGGAGAACACGGGAGCTGGAATCTGCATGTCCCACTTGGCTTTTTTGATCAGTTTGTCCTTCACATCCATAATGAGCCTAGCTTGAGACTTTCTGCAGGCATGTGTGTGTGTGTGTTGGGTAAAAAGAGATAGAGGGAGAGATATATTTGGGGACTCCATGTTCAGTCTCACTGCGGAGCCATGGATGGCTGCTTGACCCAGGAGGGGGAGAGACCAAAGGTCTCACAGCCTCGTCCGTACCAGAGCTGTGGACCTGGAGATGAGATGCGCCATGACGACGGACGACTCTCAAGACGAACACCTCATTTTTATAAATGTTTTTGGGTTTAATGTACTTGCCTACTTTTTCATTTTTTTTTATTATTAAAGTCCTATATATGTTCCATGATTGCTCCATCCTGCCACAGTAAATTCCTTGTTTGCGCAACATACATGGCGAATAAAAAACTAATAACTAATTTTGATTTGCTCTCTGTCCTCCAAATTCCTTTTCCACAATTTCAGCTCCTCTCCCAACCTCATCCATCCTGCTCATCCTTCTCCTCGTCCTCCCTTCCCTCCGTTCTCTGATCTCTGGGCCTCGCCCCTGGGAAGGCCCCAGGCTCCCTCCGGGAGGCATCGTTACCGCGGCAACCGCACAGCAGGCTCACGTGACTCCTCCTCCTGACAGGCCCGTTTGAATCCCGGGGCCCGGCCAATCAGAGGCAGGTAAAAAGTCACCGGAAAGACAAGGTGCATGGTGCATGGGCGCGTCTGCTGCTCTTTCGTGTTTATTTAGGACGGTGTGTGTGTTGACAGGGAGGCGGGGGGGGGGGGGGTTGTGGGCTGCAACCCCCCGCCTCCCCCTCCCACCCCCCCCCCCTCCTTTTGCAGACAATGCGCTGCCGAGAGGGCCACACGGGGGATTTGTAGAACGGGCTGCATTTATTCCCCGCACACCACGCTGTTGCACTACCGCTCCCCCCGTCGCCAGGAGACAACTCCCTTGGCTGGAAGCGTCGCCGTTAATCAGACTAAAATACAGCCTAGCACGGGCAAGCTAGCAGGCAGGCTAGCAGGCTAAGGCAAAGCTAGCCCGCAACGGCTACCTTAAAGGTGTTCCGCGTCAAAATGGGGGCTCTCGGAGGTGCTAGCTGTCACCCAGGGGCGGGTAAACACGTTTTTTTTGCGGACGGAGGGCGAGGCCAGCGTCCCCTCCACGGATAGGAGGCTCCGGTTCGTTTTATCGTGACCCTGCAACATATTGGCACGGACTTTAGCCACCGCCGAGCCAGATGGCCGAGCATCATGGCGCATTGTAAATCGGGAGGAGTGGAAAAAGGAATGAAAAACATGTTCGCCGCTGAAAGAGGTCTCGTTTCCTTTCAACGTTTGCCCGCCCAGCCCGTGCACCACCCCCCCCCCCCCCCCACCCCCCACCCCCACCCTGTAACGCGATGGCCCTCGGTTAAAAACAGACATGATGCTCGTCACGGTCGTTAAACAAGGATCCCTTTACCGAACGGCTTCGAAAACGACGCTTTGTCGTTGGACGTTCCTGGTGTACGTTGTCTTTCGTGAAAAAAAAAAAGAACGAAAAATGCTAAACGAAGAGCTAGCCCTTAGCCGTGCGCTTTTCCTCGATGATGACGTTGCCGTGGAAACCTGTGACGCCCGGCGTCTCGTCGTACCTGTTTGGCTTGGGTGAAACCTCCACCCTCCCGCACCTTGTCCCTCCATGTTCTGAGGGCTTGACCCCAATTTTGGTGCTGCCAAAGCAATTAAAACTGGTCCTGTACCACGGCATGAGAGATAGACAGCCAAAAAGACAGAGAGAAGAGAAGAGAGAGAGAAGAGAGAGAGAAGAGAGAGAGAGAGAGAGAGAGAGAGAGAGAGAGAGAGAGAAAGAAAGAGAAGAGACAGAGAAGAGAAGGGAGAGAGAAAAGAGAGAGGGAGAGAAGAGACGGAAGAGAAGGGAGAGAGAAAATGGAGAAAGAGAAGTGACAGAGAGAAGAGAAGGGAGAGAGAAGTGACAGAGAAGAGAGAGAGAAAAGAGAGAGAGAGAGAGAGAAGAGAGGGACAGAGAGAGAAAAGAGAGAGAGAGAGAAAGAAAGAAAGCCCACCGAAGCTCCTCTAATATATTTGACAGATAGTGGATCTCTGCTCTTGGCAGTCATCCATTGTCTGCCCGAGGGGAAGGTCAGTAACTCACCCCCCCTCCCCCCCCCCCCCTCTCTCTCTTCACCACCATCTTTCTCTCTGCAGTTACAACGGAACGCGCGCGTGAATCCATTTCAACGAGGCAGACGCATTCGCAGGCGGACGGAGCCGGAAAAACAAAGCGTCGTTCCCGTAGCCTTAGTTGCAGAGGTACCGGGAGATGAGTCAAGATCCGGGTGATAGCGAGGCAGTGCTCGATTCAGAGCCATGCTGACGTGTAATAGGGGCGGGGGGGGGGGGTGTAGGGTAGCGTAGGCACAGAAGTATGGTAAAAAATAAATAAATAGCGCCCTTCAGCCCAATGACATTCAGAGAGGACATTTGGGATTCTGCCAAGGCCTTTCGACTGAATGGTAAGCTATGTTTCAGACTAGAATGAATTAAGTCTGGGGTTGGGGGGGGGGGGTGGGGGGGGGGGGGTTGGGGGGCTTGTCAGTGAAGTGCAGGTACTGAAAGAAAAAAAAAAACAGAGAGAGGCTGCTGTGCTGCTGTGTGGGCAGTAAAAAAATAAAAAAGTAAACACGTTCCGAATGAATGCAGCTGGGAATTTCAACTCATGTCACGATTGAAGCGACGGCATTAACCGGAATGGCAGGAGCTTTGCATGTATAATCCAATGTTGGGAAGCAGCGAAAAGGAAGGGAAACTCTACTGTCCACACCTGATGGGCGTTATTAGTATCACAAGTGACATCGTCTTCAAGTGTTTGAACTTGCTGTGCTCTCATCTTTTCTCGAGCAACCGAGGGAACAGAATTGCTATTTCTCCTGCTTTAACTTCCGTCAACACACTTTACATTGAGTCATTTAGCAGACGCTCTTATCCAGAGCGACTTACAGCAACCACAGGGACGTTGCCACTTGAGGCAAGTAGGGTGATGTGCTTTGCCCAAGGACACAACGCCATGTTGGCATGGTCTGGGATTCACCAGCCCGACACCCTCACCTGACATTCTCTAGAGTCTTTGTCATCTACTGTCTGCTACCCTGCTCCCCAGACAAGCCTCTCCAGCAGGGCCTGCCCCCCTGCCCCCCTGCCTCTCTGCCTCAAGTTTCATTAAGGTGGCCTGTTTTGCCCGGATAAGTGCGACAGCGCCCCATTATATCAGCTGGCTCTCAGCGAAGCTCGAATTATAATTACCTCCGGGTTCGTTCTCATCACCCCCGCCCCTCCACCACACCCCCCCCCCCCCCAACAATCCCTCCCCGCCCCCCAGTCTCTCCTGTGTGTATCCTGAGCTGGTCCTGTGTGTGTGTGTGTGTGGTGGGGGGGGGGGCGGGGGGGGGTGTATGGAGGTGGGGATGATTTTCAATTAGTCCACCTGCCCCCCCTCTAATGATCCAGCACTCACTCGCTTAATCACCGAATCTGACACCGTTGATGTCGATATTAATATTAATATCGCAACCGCAATAAATAATGTTATCCTAAGGGCTCGCGTTATGCTGATGAGACATCCGGAATGTTCCAACGGGCCTTCCTTCTCCCGCAAACCCCCCCCCCCCCCCCCCCCCCCCCCGGGCCATCCCCACACACACACACCAACCCTCACACGCACCATGCTTGGGTGGCTAGCGCGCTAGCACAGCGAGTACATCTCTGATGCCCTTCAGTGGTGACATTGGATTGGAACGTAGCCTGTGGACACAGATGTTGCCCTGGCTAGCAGGGACTGGACACCGGATTAATTACTATAAATCATCTCGACCGAACGACTGCTCGGGCTGTTCAGTCCTCCTCTCTCTCCCTTTCCTCACGTTTCACAAGCGACGCGGGAACCGGTCGCAACCGGTCGACTTCCTACTGTACAGACGACAGCCCGTATTTCTCGGCGAAAAGCTAAGATATCACGATCGCATGTTTACGTTGTGCTGTAAATCAGCAGATTACTCGTTCGGCAAAAGAGATGGCACTCCAATTGGAGAGAGAGGGGATGGGAAAAACAAGATAGTAAACTTGGTCAATGCTGCGATTGGAACATAAGTCATCGTCGTATTATCGCCGAAGACGGGTTCTGTCGCATACACGTTCAGTTCCGGCCAAAGAGAAAGGAACGGAATTCTTTCTGGACAGCGTGTCCCTCCAGATGTGAAACGGCGTAGGAATTCTATGGTTCAGAGAAACGGCCCGTGATTTGCTGTGCGCATGAATCCCACCAAAACTGTCAATTCAATCGCACGAACCTTTCAATAGGCAGTGGACCACACTTCTCACAACCAATTCACCTTCGTCATTCCAACTTGATTTGGAACAGTTTGGGGTGGAAATCCTCACCCGCAGCGGCTTGTAAATAATTAATCGAATGAATAAATAAGCGTGGAAATATAATCGGTGCTTATGGGGAGGGGGGGGGGGGTCGAGGATGAACGGGGTGGGGGTGGGGGGGGTGGGGGGGGGGGGGGGCACGGGTGGCAAAGGGGAGGGGGCCGGAGACAGGAGCCAGAGTCATTTAGTTTATTATTACTATTATCTGCGGGTGTAGGGATTTGCGGGCGCCGAATTCCGGACTGACTTTGACCTCCCCCAGCCCTGGACCAGGGCTTCCTAAAGCCCGGATCATCCCTTCTAATCCGCTCTCATTAAGGATGAGCTGCATGATAGCGCCCCCGCCACCCTCCGCTGGCCTACCCCCTGTGGATAAGTGGCAGCTTTGACGGCAAATTTAATAAATGACTCCGCGATCATTGTGTGCGTGCCACTGCTTGGTAAATAAAGTCCCCCCCCCCCCCCAAGCACCCAAACTAGACTCTCGTCGGTGCTAACTCCAGCTGACTTGATTAAGTTGACGATAGCAGCACTCTGATGCGGGACGTTAGGCAGATAAAGGAAGTTTAAGCTCCGTACAAGTCTAGGAGCTGTACGCCGCTGTGCTGATCACAGAGATGAAGAGAAGTCGAGGTGGGTTCCTCTCCACGTTAAAACCCAGCCGATAGTGCCCAGGTTCGATGGCAAAAATGACCTTTATCGTCAAGTCCGCACGCAGACAAGTGAATTCCTTACTTGCGTACGCCCCTTGCGATTGAAATGTATTCCGATTTGAATTGGGTGATGGTCATATCTAGGACTGAGAAAACTTTTCACCAACAATGTCGAAGGCCACCAATATCAAACGCATCCCCTTTGGTGAGCAAAAAACAATCCACCCGGAACCTTTCCCTCAACTTCCTGCCTCTAAAATAACTTCTTTCCGCGAGGGGAAATCCTAAATAAATCCTCCTAAATAAATTACAGCTACGCTATCCTCCAAAGATGTGATTTTCTTGAGCAAATTAAAAATTTAGGCCCATTTACCAGGTGCCCAGCGTAACTGGAAACAGCGGCACGGTATTTAATCACCGCTGTGTCACATCCTCCCTCTGAGTAACGCCGTTGGTCGCCGCGCTGTCCGGCGAGCGCTTCACCCAGGGGGAAGATAAAAGACTTTCCTCTAGGTGTATTTCATCTACGAGACAGTTTTTTTTTATTCATTTTTAAACCCCATTCCGATGCCTCAGCTTGTTAAAATACCAGCCTCGTCTTTTCCAGAACGTTCCACCGCGGGGCCTGGTCATCCAGACGGAGACGAGTTAAGTCCTCGGGTAATTTGACTCATTTCTTGTGGTGTCTGGGAGAAACATGATGGTTTTATATATATATCCCTCCTGCGAGAGAGTTTTAAAGGCTCCACTTTGCTGGGAGGCTGGCGTTAAGAGCCACGAGGACGGAGCAGCAGGTCGACACAATGCCGGGGAGCTTTTCCACCTTCAGTCGAGGTGGAAGCTGGAATACGAAAACAAGCGGCGCCCTCGAAACGGATGCTGCTCCCGCTAAAGCATCTGCAGAAGCCGAGCCGCAACTGTTCACAGGATCATTTGTCCTTCAAAAAAAAAACGATCGACGAAAGTCAAGCAATCAGACGCGGCAAGTCGCCCACAGTGTACAACACCTGCTCGTCAGCGTTCGAGAAAGCTTTCATTAGCGTACGAAATCGTATCTGCAGTTCAATCGCACTCCGTCAAGGCGATCTGTTTACCTCCTTTTCCGGGGGATGAAAAAAATATATATCGTTAATTAGGCAGGAACTCATTACGGGAACATAATCCGAAAGAACAGACACAGTGTGGAGGAAATGTCTTCTGTTCATTAAACAGCCCGCTACGTGAATGAGATCGGGGGGGGATGCAGTTTAATAGACTCAACCTCACAATGAACCCAAGGAGGGGTGCCTTGTGGTTTGACCTTCATTAGCTATCTCCATTCATCCCTCGCACTCCAACCATAAATCAAGGAATGCTTTCTATTGTTACTATTGCCAAACAAGAAATGTTTCTCCAACCTACATTTTATTAGCTGCCGTTCTTAGCATTTGGGAGCGAAATACTCAGAGAAGGGGGGGGTGGGGGGGGGGGGACACAAAAAAGGTTATCCTTTTCAGCAAAAAAACAACTCCCGCAACGCACCTCCCAGGTGTGTGTGGTGCGAGGTCACGGCCCCGCTTACAGCTGTCGGAGGGATAATGATGGAGAGGGCTAGCTGGGTTTGTGATAGCAAACCTCCGGCGTCTGCAGATTTCCTGAGGGGATGGGCTTTTGCTTCGTTGTTTTTGCTGCGGAAGCGTAGCCGGATTAACCGAATCAGAAGCTTAATCAGACTTGAAGCACCAGAGGCAGCGCCGGTGGCCTCATCAACCACATCCAGCAGGCATGGGAGTGTGTGTGTGTGTGTGTGTTGGAGGGTTGGCAGGGAGACGCTGTTCCCACACCCTTTCGGAGGTAGTTTTTTTTCCACGGGGATGGGAGGCAAGGGGATTTAGACGCTCCCAGTCGGCCTTGAGAGCCTTCAAGCGAGAGTTCTCCTGGCAAACATCCACACAGTTGTCGAGGCGAGTTCAGAGGAGGTCTGGCGTCCCGGTGCTCGCCGCGAGCCACGTCGTACGCGAGCGTCGTGAGGTACGAGGGGAACGAGCGTGCGCAGGTTTCGAAAAGGTCTCTCGAACGAACGACTTGTTTTGTTTGGCAGGGACTATCTAAACTCCTCGAGGCGAACTCAAACACTTCATGCATGCTCCCGTTCACGTCGAGCACGTTAATTAGTCCTAAATTCTTAGTCCTCAAGCAAGTCCGGGCCAGGTTTCCTTAGAAAGATATCCGCACCCACAAGCTACTTAAATCCTGATGAACGCTCTCTCAGCAAACCAGCCCTTTCCCTGCCTAGCTCTCCATGAAACCTTTTTCCTCACCAGAATTCTCCACAGCAAATCTCCAAGCCCTGGGCTTGAACCTGGGCATTAGCCCCCATTAAGGGCAATCCGCCTTCTCACTGAGGACTTAAGAGAAGCGATGAGCCGATTGCCCCCAAACCAGCGGAAATTAGCTTTCGCGGGGCAATGTTTATATAACAGGGGATTGCATTCAGGCAAAAGAATGGTAGATGTTGAACACCCTCCCCCTCACCTCTTCTCCCCTCCCGCATGGCTACAAGGGCTCGAGATGTTCAGGGCCAGATAGAAGGACATATCCAGGATTAATCTGATTGGAATAAACACGTAAATAAAACACAAACAAGACTAAATTCCCCCATCTGTCCTCCCTGCATGCAGATCTAATCATGTATTGGAGCTTGCCAAGGACAGGAAAAGAAATCAGCAAACGATGAAACATTGAGGGCCGATATCCGAGGTCTCAGTAGTCAAGGTAAGTGTGGCTACTTTGTAAACAGTATTACATTAGCCGAATCCTTGGTTGAGAACTAATACTCATCGGTGTTGGGACGCAAATAACTCAAAGGAGAACATAATCCTCCATTTGGTTCTCCTCCGCCCGTCTGACAAAGTTTGGGCTGTGGAGTGAGGGGGGATACTGTCTTTATAGGAGGCTTAATCTTGTGGGGAACATCCTTTTTGCAGCCTTACTTTTCTTACGTTTACATTTAGTCCTTCAGCAGACGCTCTTATCCAGAGCGACTTACAGTAAGTACAGGGACATTCCCCCCCCCTGAGGCAAGTAGGGTGAAGTGCCTTGCCCAAGGACAAAACATCACAGCCACAGCCGGGATTCAAACTCGCAACCTTCCGTTTACGAGGCCGACGCCTTAACCCGCCGTGCCATCGGACTCCCTCCCATCTCCCTCCTTTAAGAGTAAGCGTCACGTTTTCCCAAAAGGCTTCTGGGCGCGCTGAACATCCTCCGCCACCTGACCGCGGCACAAACCGGAGCGAGGGGTGAAAACCTGGTGCAGGCCGAGGCCGCTGTTTCCTCTCCCCCGGGTCCCTTCGCCATTTATCGATTCCTGGAATCTCATCAAGGCCTCTCTTGAAGGAGTAAGTAAAACGCAAACATCAGAGATCAACTTGTTTTTGTTTTGCGGTTTATCCAAACAAACCTGTGGTAAATAAACGCGCTTGCGAAAGCTCTCCCCGGTGACTGTTGGACTGTTCGTCGGCAGAATGACCTCTTCTCTTCAGAACAGAGTTTGCTTAGCAAAATGGCCGTTGTGGACTGGTCCAGGACTGTTTCGCTGTAGAAAAGGTTTTCGTCTGGACGCTGTTTTCAAGACTCGAGAATGACTTCCGGATGGATGTTTAAATGTAAGGATTTTGAAACCTTTTCTACTGTAACGGTCTATCGTTGACATCATATTTGGTCCTTTCTCAACAAAACAAAGCAAGCGAGTGTTGGGATGGACGGAGTTCAGGGGTCCGACTCAGGGATTGAGATTCCGTCAGAGGCCAGGCTGGGTCAGGGTGGGGGGAGGGGGAGACAGACCCCGGACGCATGAAGGGTGTTTACATAATCGTCCCGCAGATGCATGCAAATTCATGCGACTCCCCCACTGAACATCTGCAATGCAAGCACACTTAAGTATGCACGAGGGAGGAGGGATGAGAGAGGGAGCGACGAGAGAGGAGGGAGAAGAAGAAGAAAGATCGGTTCAAGGCTGAATGAGTCAGGCTATTCTTATTCGAGAAAACGACACAAGCGCAACACTGCAGGTAATGGAGCTACGCGCACCCTCACCCACGCGAATGACCAGAGCCTATAGTGTTTACTGCGAAGGTTCGAGTAATGTTCCTCTGAGATGGATGGACCTTTATGCCTCGGAGATTTCGAACTGGGAAATTAGAGACTGACGAGCGAGGTAAAGACAGCCGTGAACTAAAGCGTAAAATGAGAAAGCGCAAATGGGAGAATTGACACCTTGAATCAATCGAGCTTCTGGAGATTCGCCTCAGAGCAGAGTCACGTTGACGCTTCGAGGTCCCCCATCCTCTCGTACCACCATATTCATTCTTCTGCCTCTTGAACCACAGACACGCACGGACGGAAATCTTCGCGCAGATAATAGCTCGAATATTTCGAACAAGGCTCCGCCCGAGTCACCGGCTCGTGAAGCGCAGGAAGGCTCTTCGAATCGCCGAGGCGCAGTTTCAAGACCCGTTTAAAGGTGTTTAAAGAGCGATGTTCCCAGCGAAGTCTGGAAGACCCCCTTTAACGACACCCTGTTCGTTGTTAGCGTAAAGCGCTATGAGTTAGCGCTGGCTTTTAAGGGAAGCCTATTAAAACGAAGGCTTGGGACTGGAACGATCATCTTCCGGAAAATTTGTATAAAAACGTACACAGTGCAGGTTTAGCAACTGTTGAAAGTAATACACTCCTTTGGTATATTGCGGTGTGTTGTTGTAAAACCCAGCCTTGTCTCTCTTCTGCGATGAGAGACAGGATGAAACTCCAGAGATGAGATGAAACTCCAGTTGCTGAGTGACGTTAATCAATATTTCCCATAATATACTTTTTTTAAAGACTATTGTGATATAGCCTTCAGTTGATAGCGAGGAACCTCTAACAAGATAACGTCAGGTTCGACCCAATCCAGAAAAACCCAGGTGTAAACCTGAAGTTAACCTTGTTTACGCCAAATCTTGATTCATACAACCCAGTCCAAAACGTCTTGGAAGACAAGGAGGGAAAGCTAGAGATCCAAAACGGACCTTTTGATCCTGCGAACGATCGATTGGTGAACATCAGTTGTTTTGCTTGTCTTTTATGTTCAGCTAGGCTGTGAAGCTCAAGCAAGCCTTTATCTAGGTAAAGGCATGTTTTCTTTTATTTTGGGGCGGGGGGGGGGTACTTTCTCTCTCTCGAGTCCACCTTGTTGCGTGCGGAGAGCAGTACGTGTGTGCCAGCTTCGCTCGCCCGCTTCGCTCGCAGACGCGGGTATGATTGGACTCCTCTCCCGAATGTGACGCGTTAGCATCAATAATGGACGTAAAGGGTTTGCTGATCGCGCGCCAGACAGAATAGCAAATCGGCCGCCGAATGGAGTTCTTCTGGAGGACAGAGGGTGTGGGTGGGAGGGAGGGAGGGAGGGAGGGAGGGAGGGAGGGAGGGAAACCGGGTAGCAATCTGGACCAATCGCGATAGCTGCCATGTTTGGAGACGTGGAAGACGTTAGCGTGTGTGCCGTCCGTACCCTGTTGGTGTGTGTGTGCGCGCGTGCATGTGTGTGCGTGCGCGCGCTTACATCGCCCAACATGACTCCAGATAGCTAGACTGAACAGCAGCAAAGTCTTCGCTGGTTCGCAGCTTAATAATAGATGGCAGAAGCACCTTCTTGTGCATGTTGCTTTGCTTCAGCCTTAAATATGCTAGGGCGTCTCCCCCTGTTCGTTAAGCCAAGACCGCTGGACGGAAATGTTCCTAGCGTGCTGCTATCGAATATCCCATCACAAGACACACAGAACATGGGTTATCAGCATCTAGCAGGTCAACTATTAATATCAAGCTTTGGTCTGGGCCAGGGAACGTTCTAAACTAGTCATTTGCGCTCCACGATTGGGTTTCGTTCACACACGGATGAGCTGAGCCTCTGAAACAATAGCTTAGCTGTAGCATTAGCGTGCCTGCCCCAGAAAAGAATAGCCCTGACACCGGTAGCCAAGGACACGGCTGTAAATCTGGGGGATCAGGAACGATAGCAATTAGCGATTTCCTGTCCGCCGCACCCTGCGAATGCGTTGGGTGCCAGGCAGCTGAGCTTTAGCCATCGATTAGCTTACAGGGTAACCAGACTGTTTTCAATGCCCCCACCCTCTCTCTCCCTACACACACACACACACACACACACACACACACACACACACACACACACACACCTCACACAGACACAAACGCACAGGCTCCCCTTCAACACACACACACACCCACACACACACACACACACACACATCCCCACACAGACAAAAACGTACAGTCTACCCCTCAACACACACACCCACACACACCCACACACGCTCTACACAGACACAAACACACAGGCTACCCCTCAACACACACACACACATCCCCACACAGTCACAAACACACAGGCTCCGCTTCAACACACACACCCACACACCCACACACGCTCTACACAGACACAAACACACAGGCTACCCCTCAACACACACACACACATCCCCACACAGACACAAACACACAGGCTCCGCTTCAACACACACCCACACACACACACACATCCCCACACAGACACAAACACACAGGCTCCGCTTCAACACACACCCACACACACACACACACACACACTCTACACAGACACAAACACACAGGCACCTCCTCAACACACGCACACACACCTTAATCCTTGCCCTCCAGAGTTCTTCTCCAGAGGAGAAACTGTGGTTGCTTTTAGCGGGGGCCTGCGGTTTCAAGGAGAGGTGCTAACAGTGAGAGTAACGCTCCACTCCTGCGTCTCACCGACCAGGAAGCCACTTGGGGGACACGCTGCATCTCTATCGACAGCCAAGCCTTCGAGCAGGCCGATGTGGGCTGCCTGCGGTCTCACTTTAAACGTGACATTTCCAACAGGGTTTTTTTCCTGCGTTATTGCGTATTTACAGTAGTGATTCTCAGAGGGTTGGGTTGATTATCGTCGAAAGGTGTCGTTTTTCGTGACGGAATCGCACCTGCGTGAGCAAGGATCGCTTCGCGCGTTGTCACCCAGCCTGTATCGACGCACCACGTCGACGCACGCACGTTCACTGTCCGGAGGGCCGAGGGAGAGAAGCGATCAAGTCTAACCGCTGAATCGAGCGCTCCCTGCAGGCTTGAACCTCCAACACCGCAGCCTCCTGGCGGACAGCGGGGGAGACCCGTCCGTGTCTACCATCTGTAATCCCCCACCCCAACGACGGCGTCACTGCAACCCCGGCCTGTCACGTTCACCCCCCCCCCCCCCCCCCACCGTCCCCTCTCTCTCGCACCCTCATCCATCCATCTCTCTCCCTGTCTCTCCCTCCTAGTGACATCACTTGCCATCCGCAACACAAACCAAAAAAAATAAATAAAGAAATACCAAAAAAAAACATGTGACAAGACAGGATCCTACGCTGTTGCGCGAGACAGATGAGCTCACATTTCCTTACAGAGCCCCCCCCCCCCCCCCCCCCCTCTGTATTGGGGCGAGAGGGGCAACAATGCAGCCATTGTCGGGTGGAGGGTGGAGGGTGGAGGGGGGGGGGGTGCAAGGATGGCCGTTCCAGTCGGTGCAAAACGCAGGGAGATGGGAGGGTGGGAGGGGGGGGGGGGGGGGGACGTGGGGGTCGAGCGATTGGCCCTCCCCGGAGCCAAGTGGGCGGGGACTTGGCCGGCGCTCTGGCATGGCGTCTACGGGGGGGGGGGGGGGGGGGGTGGGCGGCGGCTTACTCTGCGATTATCGACCGCGGCTGTGGCCTTGGCTGCGGGCCTGGGTTTGCGAAACGGCGGGCAGTCTACACCGCGACCGGCTCGGCTGTTGACTGAAGCGACTAATCTGGTCTTCTTATTTCAGCGGGTGTAATAATAGAGAGTTCTTTCCCTGCCCACCCTTGCTCGTCGAAAGTCCCTGGCTTTTTCCACGCCCCGCCTTTGAAACGTTACGCGCAATAACGGCAAAAAGGAACATCTTTCGTCCGATTCGAATCTTTGATCTTACCGAGCACCTGAGGATCAGGGGTCTCTGAGAGAGACAAGAGAACTGGGTGTTCTTTTCCTGATATAGAACTCTTTATTCCTCTCGCGCTCGAAATATCGCCGGGTACCCACATAATTACACGATGTGCTGATAAGCAAATAATGACAAGATCCCGGCGATAGCACCCCTGGACTAATTACGCGACGTGAAAAGCAGTTGATTGGAGGGGGGGGGGGGGGGGGGGGGTGGAGATGTACACACGGGGCGCTCCGCGGTGGAAACCGACGAGGCATCCAACAAGCCTTCTTCTGAACACATGACCTGTGACCTAATCCACCTCTTCTCTCTTCCCCCTTTCCCCCCCGACAGAGTGCCAAGACTGCGTGAACCTTCCCTCTCCCTCCCCCCCTGTCTCCCGGGTCCTCCCGTCCTCGTGGGGCCTCGGCGCCGCAGCCAGGTCGAAGCTCGCCTTCCGGAGCCAAGATGGCCGCCGGCTCTCCCCCCTGCCTCTCTCTGCTGGTGCTGCTGCCCTTCAGCACCCTGCTCCTGTCTCTGCTGCTGTCCGCTTCGCATGCCTTATGTAAGTACCTGGCGACCGCACAGCCCATAACTTTCCTACATGTGTTTTCATCATGTTGCGAATATCTGTTGAATATCTATATGGATCATTGGGAGTCAGGTGGCTGAGCGGTTAGGAAATGTGGCTAGTAATCAGAAGGTTGCCAGTTTGAAGTGCAAGGCACTCCACCCTACTTGCCTCGGGGGGGGGGGGGGGGGGGGGGGGGGTAAGGTCCCCGTACTTGCTGTAAGTCACTCTGGATAACGGTCCGCTAACTGACTAAACCTAAACATCCTGAATGTACTCGTGTCGGTTTGCGATGAGTTGTTTAAAACCTGCGCCCCGTGGCGTCTATACGTTCCCGGGGCGTTCAACGGGTCCAGTCGATGCGGCGTCTTCGGCTAAGGCCTACTCTGCATGTTATCTACGATTGGCTGGCTTCGTTTCCATCTTGTCTTCTCCCATTGGGCGGAACCCTAATCTGGGCTGGGGGAGGGAACCCTACCCTGCTAGCTGCTAGCTCATCGGGGGGGGCATGGCGCGCGCGTCGACCCAGGGGTGCTGTCGTCCAATTAAATCCTCTCCCACCTGATCTTGAGGGGACAAAGAACCTCATATCAGTCTACCCTCTCTCTCTCTCTCTCTCTCCCTCGCTCCATCAACACCTCGGCGCGCGCGCACGCCGCGACTGGATGTCACCTCTTTTGAGGAGGGCTTCTGCTAAAAGCATGATGTCATTCTCCCTCCCTCCCTCCCGCTCCCCCCCCCCCCTCCTTTCACTCTCGTAAATCACAGGGAGGAGGAGGAGGAGGCATTTTTAATCAAAAAAAGGGAAAAGAGTGTTGAATATATCCTGCTACTCCAGCAGTAATAAAGCCTCCCCTTTGCATTGTGTGTTTTGTGTGTGTCCCTACAGGAGGTAATGTTGTTGTGCCTCTGAAAACCTTTCGTTTCTTGGTCTCCCCTTTGCAAAGTCCTGCATTGTGATCAAGCTTTCTCAGGAAGCTGACCTTAAAACCCGACCCATTCGTAACACCTCGAGTCCTACTAAACCATCCAGACATGACGTCGCCTTGACGTTTTTTTAATGGTTTTGTTTTCCGTTTTTATTCGTTCGTGAGAATATTATTGTTTGTTGTCACGTTTTTTTCTCTTTTTTTTCATTTTCCTTTTCTTTTCTTCGTGTTGCCTTAAGCTTATGGCTCAGCCGTCGGTATCAGCGAGCATCTGTAAGTCCTTCTGCTGAACGACATGGTCGTACGCACTCTGTGATTAGATGTCCAGATGGACAGGAACAGCAGGGGCTCTGTCAGAATCAAGACTTAGTCTACGAGATCGGTCAACCTGAACACGCTTGACCAGCGCTCTCCTTTAATAATAATAAAGTAATACCTCATTTAGCAGACACTTTAATCCAAAGTGACTTATTTAAGTACAGATTGCCCCCTGAGGCAAGTAGGGTGAAGTCCCTTGCCCAAGGAAACAACTTCACAGCCGGGGTTCGAACTCACAACGTTCCGATCACGAGGCCAACGCCTTAACCCGCTGAGCCATCTGACTCCCCTGTTTCCTCAGTCTACTGGTCTTAGAGTTGAGGTTCCCGAGGCGTCCTAAGGAGAGCTAACGTTGCACTTTCGCCCCTCAAAACCTAGAAAAGATCCTGACGGAAAAAACGAACACACGCAAACACACCCTCTTTGCCAGCGCTTGTCCATTCAGCAGGGTGTGTCGGTTGGCCTGGCCACAGCGTCCCAGACCCTGCTTTACACTGCCGGCTGCCTCGGAGCAGCAGACACCGCAAGACAACAGCTCCCCAGAATAGCCTGGCCCCACAAACACTGTCTGTCCACAAATCCCATTTGTTCCTCTGCCACCTCTCAAACGTAGCCATTTTCAACCATCCACAACTCACAATGGCGATAAAATTGAATTTTTCTTTTTTTAAGGGTGGGGGACGGACTTCCATACATAAATATAGTGGGAAAGTGCGATGTTATTTCTCCAAGCTCACCAAGAGTGACCAAATAGGGTTTCGTTTGGTTTCACTGGGTAGATTCAGTTTTTTTCGGGGGGTGCACGTTGGCGAAGTGAACGATCGGATTCTTGGAATACTCGAGGACGATGAAGGTGTGATGAAAAAAATAGAATAATAATTCGCGCCATTATTTATGTCCTTTCCTTTCCGATGCAATTTCCGTAAGAGTTGCTGGTCTGTCTTTGTGTTGGCCGAGACCCCTAATTGTAATTGACGTGAGCCTATGGTGACGGGGGGGAGCAATTTCAATCATTTATTTTCCTTTGAAGCAGCCGAATGAAAACATGTCTGGGCCCTCGGGGAGAGCATGCGAGCGTTCTCCCCCCCCCATTTTTGTTCAGTTGAGTTCTGACAGACAACCTTTTGGAAAATCCCAGACGTGTTTTAAGCAGATTCAGCGTCAGTATTTTTCTCCTCATAATTTGATCCTCAATTTTGGGATTTTTAATTTGAGTTGGAAAGGGTTTTTTTTTTGATCTTTCAGTCAGGGGCGCTAAACGAGACAAATTCTCTACGTTCCAGAATAAGGACCCATGATCTGTTTGGATTCATACACTTGTTCTTTTTTTGAGATTTATTTTTCATCTGCAGTTCTTGTAGCAACCGATAGATGTCCAGTAACATCACCGTTTTCTTCCATGTACATACTCAGATAATGCTAGTCAAATAGGATGCCTAGATTTATAGACAAGGCCTTTGATTCCTTATGGGACGAAGCAACCAGGGTTTAATCAACTGGCATTAATCTTCATAAACGGCCCAAGTCCTCTTAGTGTGATGAGGATAATGTTTCTGAATGCCAACTAGATCTGTTATCAGCAAAAAGCCATAAGCGTTTTTATTCGAAACCGTTATTGTTGTGTTTACGATGGCATGGATATTTGGGATCCTAGCGTGTACCTCCCCCCCCTCTCCCCCTCCTCCTCCCCCCCCCCCCCCCCCCCCCCCCGCCTGTTTTGCCCTGGATTAACACAGTCCAGTAGTTTGAGCCATGCTGCGCGAGTCAAGTTTGAGGGAACGATGCGCCGTCCCTTGCTATTTTCCAGGAGGAACGAATTCACCTCGGCGGCAAGGTGTCCTTTGAAATCGCGTCGGATCGGGCCCCCCTCTGAATTCGACATCTTCAAAGCTTCTGAATCAGGACATTTGGGAAAAGGGGGATGCGGGGGTGGGGGGGGGGGGATGCCTGCAGCGTTACCTTAAGCAGGTGTAAAATAACACAGTGCGTTTTTCTAAATCAAGCACGCGGGGGGTGAAATGCTCGGCGTCGCTTTGGGGTTTTTTTCCGTTCCGTAGCGTGTTTTTGTGTGAAACCAGATGGCGTTGTGTAGATAACCCCTTATTTCAGTGCGGTGCTATATCGATAGATCGAGGGCCCTTACCGTCAGTGTTTTGCGTTACTCCAATGTAGCCGTTCCACGCTAGGTTTTGGACGCGGACATTTCTGGCTCCTACCGATTGCAGGTGTTTTTATTTCCATTTCTATGCAGTCAACAAGTCGAAATTGCCTTAAGGGACCGTAAACTGTAGAAAATTGGTCCAATTTTGCAACTCCTTGGTGTCCCCCAGCTATTCTGAGATTGGCAGAACTCTTCAATTTAATTTCCTTTGGCCTTCTTGGAATCTAGTTGATTTATTGCCAACAGATTACAGCATAATACACTTCAATCTGGATCCAAAACAATGGTTTCAATGGGACCAATTCTACACCATTAGAAGACACCATGAATTCATCTCCTTGACAACCCCGTGGCTGGAATGGTTTGCTGTGGGAATCGGGGGCTTTCGAACTCAAACAGGCTTCCTCAGTCCGCCCTGGGCCTTTCAGGGACAGTCTCATTTCCAGTTTATAGAAAGGTCCCAAACTTTCTTTCACTGCAAACGGACGAGGAGGAGGAGGAGGAGGGGGGGTTCTTTTGTAAAGAAAAGTTACGTTAGGAATGAGATTCCGTAGCGCCGCTTTGTGAGGGAGATGACCTGGTGGATGGCCCCGATGTTGACGATGCAGTCGGCACGTTCGCTGTGTGTGAATTAGCTGCATCGGACAGGACTCCGACACCCACCCCCCCCCTCCTCCCACCCCCCCACCCATCCCCACCCCTCACCCAGCTGGCCCGGAGATTGAATCCCAATTAACCTCCCTTCCCCCCTCCTTAATTGAAAAAGCAAATTGTTTCATTAACCCTTTCGCTTTTTCCCCGAGCAAGCTAAGGATTAGGCTGATGGAGAGTGGATAAATTAGCCCTCCGCCTCAGGGCAACGTCGATTATTACAGACCGGACGATAGTTTATCGACGCATCTGTTGAAGCTTCCTTCTTCCCCGGTTTGGAGGCAGAAACTAAAGTAAGGACCGTCTGGACCGGAGTACCAGAGGTCCGACTTCCTGTGTGCCGTAGTGGACCGATCGGTCGAACCCCCGGAGCTAAAGCTCGCTCCTCCGGATCTTGAACGAGACAAAGTCTTGAAAGCGCATTTTCCACCCTAGAGCACGACCGGATCAGGATTGTATCCCTCTGTCGTCACCCCATCGTACATTCCCTGCGATTCCCACCGCGGAGGGCCTCGTTTCGTCTCTCGCCATCGCTCCGCTTACCGACTCGATATGCCACCTTTGGGAAGTGTGAAAAGACGGCGTCGAGTTTAAACCTGCGCTGGAGGTCAACGTGTTCCGTCCTGTAGCGACATGACTCTCAATCATACCGTTAGCAACAGTGGAGAAAAAAAAAGAAGCTCCAAGCTAGCAACCGCCGTACGCTAACTGCCCTGTGCGCTACACAACGCCGTCAATAGTCGTTACCTCGTCAAATGGGATCCAAATGTTCCCTTCACTCCGAATAGGCCTTTCCCCTTGCTGTTGCAGGTGTCTATATTCGACTAGATGGATGCCTAGTGGCTTTCCTCACAGCCCCTACTTTTCTCAAATGACTGAATGGCTTTACGAGGGGCCATTTCGTCCTCCACTTTTCTCATCTGCGCCATAATAGCTCCTATTTATGTTGTGGGCTTCAGCGTACGCCGGCATTAGTCACAGATCCGTCTTCGGTTCCCGGCAAAGTACACCTGCAAACGCGCCGGAGCGTAACGGAAAACCGGCGTGGCGACGACCCCCGCGCCGAGGGAGGTAGGCCGTTAGAAAGAGGTCGTTTCCCTTATCGGCCGCGAGCAGAGTTAGCGGTCAGTAGCGGGACGCGACATTAGCAAAACAAGTAGCTGCTTACGCAGCGTGAGTTGGCTTCCTCCCCCGCCGGCCGGCTGCTGTTCGCTCGGTAACGCTTCGTTCTAGCGTCCTGTGAAGATTGCGGGTCCCCCGTCTGGAGCTATTCCCGCTTTAGCCGACTCCTGCTAGGCAGATAAAGCCAGTGTTGCGTGCTTATCTGTGCTGAGTTGGAACCTTTTTCTCCGTTTGAAAGACCGGAATAGAACGAGATACGGAGGGGACAGTGTCCTTTCAATGTCACCCAGAGTAGATTACACCGGAAGAACTGTGTTCTTCAAGTCATAGTTTGGAAAATTGTGAGAGCAAAACCTTTTTTTCCTCCATGTTACACGCATTTTTCAACGTGTTCAGCATGGGCCTTTCCAACAGCGGGAAAAGCTTCAGGATAGCGTTCCTCGCGGCGTAAAATAGGAAAGCAATTTCGTTCCGATGCACGTACAAGCGTCACAGTCGTCCAATTACGGTTCGCATCTCTTCGAGGTTCACCTGACGGAGAACGACACTCAACAATAACCACCGGCCAAGTCCAGGAGCCAGGCGGCAGCTGAAAATGGCACAAGGTTAATTCTACTGAGGGTGGTTTTCATACGGCCCTCATGCGCACGTACAGCACACACACACGGGCGCAGGGAAGGAGCTCGATGCTTTGCTCTTTCGATACCTAATCAAGCTCACCCACACACACACACACACCCCCCACCCACACACACACACACACACACACACACAAGCTCCTGTCAGAAGCCTCTCAGTGGCGAGGGCTCTCACAGCAGGTGTAAAACTTTGCCCCGGGCTGCGTGTGATGCCGGCGTTAGATGTTCACCGCGCTAGTTAACGCGTCAGGCACAGGCGGCTTACCCCCCCCCTCACCTCTCCCCCCCCGTCGCTCTCTCGCCCGCTCTCCAGCCGCCCCCCCCCCCCCTCCCCTCCTTCGGTTCCGCCTCTCGGATTATCCGCTCGTCCGTTCGTACACCCCGTCTCTCTCCTCGCGCTGGCGTGCTTGCTCTTTCCGACGGGGAAACTTCTCTCTCGCGGTCGCTCCTCGTTCTCCTCGCGTTTGCGTTTTTGCTCTCTCCGTCACCCTCTCTCAGGACCCAGGGCTTCAGAAGTCAAGTCAGGCCGGTCTCTCCGGGAGACCGGAGACGAGACCAGTCCAAGCCCAGGCGACGGTCGGGCTTGGCGCGGCCTACAAACACGCGTGACACGCGAACACGTTCGTTCGCCAAAGATTTCACCCCGTACCGCTTCTTTGGCTAGTCTTTTTTTTGTTGTTGTTGCAGCGAAATGAACTTTCTATGGAATCGTTCCTACACCCCCGGGCTCTAACCCCCCCCCCCCACCCCCACCCCCCCCCCCCCCGCCATTCCTGCTTTTCCACTGTATCTCCCTATCAGGCGTGTGTCCCTAATCAATGCAGGAATCTCCCCTTCATGTGTGTTTATCACAGCCCAGAGAGAGGGCCTTGCCCGCTGCCTCTTAATTATTCATGGGATGTTCCAGAAGCTGGCAGAAGCTTTGATCAGACCCACGTATCAAGTGCACGCCGGAGTGAACAAGTCTCCCTGGAGACCGCGGACGCTCTGCCCCGGTGCACCGCGTGTTGAGATCGACCCCCCCCCCGCCTCCACCCACCCCCCCCCCCCCCCCCCACAACACCCTATACACGTGCACCCCCGCTCCCGTCATCGCCTCCTCCGGCGGTGGGGTGCCACGCGGGGAGGATCGTCGAGAGGACGCGGGGGCGTCGATCGCTCGCCCTCGTTGAGTCGCGGCGGCGTGTTTTATCGGAGGGCAAGAGGGCCGGGAACCCCCCCCCCCCCCTCCTCCTCTTCCCCCGCCCCCCTCCCCCCCAAAAAAATCGTCCAGCCAATCGTCTCCCCGGCTTCCTCTGCCTGGGGTCACGCCCCCCCCCCCCCCCGCACGTCTCTCCTGACTGGCGTGTGCATCGCTCCCCCACCTCCCTCCTCTCCCCCTCTCCTCGTCCGTCCGACCCTCCACCCCTCCTCTTCTCGCGCTGTCTCTCTTCCCAGCCCTCCATCTCTCCGACAGGCCGTTGGCACGCATCCTGGGTGGGTGGGCTGGCGGGCGAGCGACGTGTGTGGGTTTGAGGATTGGGAGGGTGTGTGTGTGGGTTTGAGGATTGGGAGGGTGTGTGTGTGGGTTTGAGGATTGGGAGGGTGTGTGTGGGTTTGAGGATTGGGAGGGTGTGCGTGGGTTTGAGGATTGGGAGGGTGTGCGTGCGTGTGTGTGGGTTACAGGAGGGGTGGAAAGCCGTAGACAGGCCCAGGAACGGGGGCCTCTTTATTATTCATTGCTCCGTTAAATAATTCATGTGGTTGTCGGTGTGTCAGGGTGTGCATTGTCTGTAGTGTAATTACCCCCAGGTGTTGATACACGATGGACACTTCCCCGATCGTGCCCATCTCTCTGCAGTCCACAACCCCTCCCCCCCTCCCTCCCTCCCTCCCCCCCTCCCTCCCCCCCCCTCCCTCCCTCCCTCCCTCCCTCACTCCCTCCCTCCCCCCCCCTCCCCTCCCTCCCTCCCTCCCTCCCCCCTCCCTCCCTCCCTCCCTCCCTCCCTCGCCAGTTCTTTTTCTTTGTTCCCCACCCTCTCCGCCCACGTCTCTCAACCCTTTCGTCGTCGCTCATTTTGGTCCGTCCACTTTCGCCCTTCGCTCTCGCTCTGTCTCTCATGTCTCTCCCTCTTTCTCTCCTTATCTGTCACTGTCTCTCTCTCTCCCTATCTCTGTCTCTTACCCCTCTCTCCGTTTCTGCCCCCCCTCTCTCTATCTCTGTCTGTCTCTGTCTGCTTGTCTCTCCCTCCCCCCCTCTCTCTCTTTCTCTGTCTGTCTGTCTGTCTGTCTCTCTCTCTCTGCCTGTCTCTCTCCCTCCCCCTCTATCTCTTTCTGTCTCTGTCTGTCTGTCTCTCTCTGTGAGTCTGTCTCTCTCTCTGCCTGTCTCTCTCCCTCCCCCTCTATCTCTTTCTGTCTCTGTCTGTCTGTCTCTCTCTGTGAGTCTGTCTCTCTCTCTCTGCCTGTCTCTCTCCCTCCCCCTCTATCTCTTTCCGTCTCTGTCTGTCTGTCTGTCTCTCTCTGTATGTCTCTCTGTCTCTCTCTCTCTGTCTGTCTCTCTCCCTCCCCCTCTCTGTCTGTCTCCAGTTCCACAACTGAGGAATTTCAAATGAGCCTGTCTGGTCCCCTCTCTGGTCAGACAGGTGACTCTGGAGGGTGTGAGCGCCTGTCTCCCTCTCTGGTCAGACAGGTGACTCTGGAGGGTGTGAGTGCCTGTCTCCCTCTCTGGTCAGACAGGTGACTCTGGAGGGTGTGAGTGCCTGTCTCCCTCTCTGGTCAGACAGGTGACTCTGGAGGGTGTGAGTGCCTGTCTCCCTCTCTGGTCAGACAGGTGACTCTAGAGGGTGTGAGCGCCTGTCTCCCTCTCTGGTCAGACAGGTGACTCTGGAGGGTGTGAGTGCCTGTCTCCCTCTCTGGTCAGACAGGTGACTCTAGAGGGTGTGAGCGCCTGTCTCCCTCTCTGGTCAGACAGGTGACTCTGGAGGGTGTGAGCGCCTGTCTCCCTCTCTGGTCAGACAGGTGACTCTGGAGGGTGTGAGCGCCTGTCTCCCTCTCTGCTCAGACAGGTGACTCTAGAGGGTGTGAGTGCCTGTCTCCCTCTCTGGTCAGACAGGTGACTCTGGAGGGTGTGAGTGCCTGTCTCCCTCTCTGGTCAGACAGGTGACTCTGGAGGGTGTGAGTGCCTGTCTCCCTCTCTGCTCAGACAGGTGACTCTAGAGGGTGTGAGTGCCTGTCTCCCTCTCTGGTCAGACAGGTGACTCTGGAGGGTGTGAGTGCCTGTCTCCCTCTCTGGTCAGACAGGTGACTCTGGAGGGTGTGAGTGCCTGTCTCCCTCTCTGGTCAGACAGGTGACTCTAGAGGGTGTGAGTGCCTGTCTCCCTCTCTGCTCTTCACCAGCCCTCACCTCCGTCTGAAGGCAGCGACAAACTGATAATTAACTGGTTAGCTGATTGTGATACTCGCCTTCACTCATCACCTGGCACTTGAACTGGTTACCCCTCTCTCACCCTCTCTTTCTCTCTCTCTTTCTCTCTCTCTCTATCTCTCTCTCTTTCTCTCTCTCTCTATCTCTCTCTTTCTCTCTCTGTCTCTTTCTCTGTCTCTCTCTCTCTCTGTTTTCCTCTCTCCCTTCCTCCAGCACCACCTCGGTTCACTAAAGTTCCTGTTGACCAGATCGGTGTATCAGGGGGCGTGGTCTCCTTCGTTTGCCAGGCGACCGGTGACCCTAAGCCCCGGGTGAGCTGGAACAAGAAGGGCAAGAAGGTCAACTCCCAGCGCATCGAGGTGAGGAAACCCCCCCCCCCCCTCCCTCCCTCCCTCCCACCCCCCCCCCCCCACCCCACCCCCTTAAAACTCACGAGCGGCCCCCACTCGAGGCCCCGGGGAGGCAAAGCAGACGGCGCTCCGAGAGCAGAGGAGCTCTCGCCAGCGTCTTTTCGCCGCGCCGAGCCGCCCCGTCATCCACGGCGTTTGCTCGGCGTTCCCTTCGCCGCTGGAGGCCAGATGGAGGCTTTCGAAGCCTCGATCGACGCTCAGCGTTCTCTAATTACGACGACGGCGAAGCGAGGACACGCGGCGAAACGGGGACGAATTAGAACGCGCGGTTTCGCATTATGTTCCTCTCGATGAAAAGATGGGGGGGGGAAGGGTTTAAACAAACAACCAACACCCCCCCCCCCCCCCCCAGGGGGCGCAGGAATGATCTCTGACTGAAATTGCGCATTTACGGGGGGGTGGGCATTTCGCGAGTTCGTGCTAGAAAAAAAAGGCCTGGCTGTTCGCTGCCCCCCCCCCCTCCAGCTTTTTTTTCGCCTTTGATATCGATCTCGGTGTTGAACTTGCTCTGTTTTTCCTCATTAGAGTTTTGGCCTTGAGATGTTTAAAAGCAGGATGGAGGACAACTACCCCCGCTGGCCCCCTCTTCCCTGTTGCTGAATTGATCCACGCATTAGTGTGGGCGTGCGTGTGCGCGTGCGCGCGGCGCATGTTCTAAAGATATCTGCTGAATCCAGGGTCAGGAGAGTGTTGAATGTTTCTCTTCAAGAGGAGTGAAGAGGAACGCCTTCGATTGGAACACACATCGCACCTCTTTCTCGCTAACCCGTGCTACAGAGTTAAACGCACGTGGCTCTCATTGAAGCATATATCTGTCTCTCTGTCTCTCTCTCTATCTCCCTATCCCAGACTGTAGTTTGACACACACACACACACACACACACACACACACACACACACACACACAGCTCTCATTGTAACACACATCCCTCTCCCTACCTATGTTTCACACCCACACACACACACACACACACACACACACACACACATACACACAGCAGTTATTGTACAACACATCTCTCTCCCTACCTATTCTATAGAGTTTCACACACACACACACACACACACACACACACACACACACACACACACACACACACAGCAGTTATTGTACAACACATCTCTCCCTATCTATTCTATAGTTAGTTGCACACACACACACACACACACACACAGCAGTTATTGTACAACACTTCTCTCTCCCTACCTATTCTATAGTTAGTTGCACACACACACACACACACACACACACACACACACAGCACCACGTGTAACACACACCTTTCTCTACCCTACCTCGTCTACGGAGTTTCACACAAACAAACACACACACACACACACTATCTCCGATGGCAATACACTCCTCTCTCTCTCCCTGCCCGTCCTGCAGAGGTTCCCCCCCCCCCCATGCAGGCAGCTCCCGTGCTAACCCCCCACCTCTCTCTCTCTCTCTCCCCCCAGACTATCGAGTTTGACGAGGGGGCCGGGGCCGTGCTCCGGATCCAGCCCCTCCGCGCCCCGCGGGACGAGAACATCTACGAGTGCGTGGCGGAGAACAGCGAGGCCGAGATCAACGTCAACGCCAAGCTGTCCATCATCAGAGGTGAGCCCGGGCCAATCGCGTTCGCCGTACGAGGGTTGAAGTTCGCCGCGCTCGCAGCACGACGGAATGGAAGCGCCAGGTTTAGCGCCATGCTAAAACTAAGCATGCACGCGCCAATATAATGAATAGAAAAAAAGCATAAATGTGTAAGAATTCAAATGAATACAAATGAAATTGTCACATTATATGTTACTTCCGCTGTCCGCTTTTATTCACAACTGACAAAGCCAATCGTGGAATGACTGTGTTACCATGGTAAAGGCCAACGAACCATCTGCTCGTGTCACATGACGCACAGGTCAGCCCCCAACGCAGTCTCTCAAGCGAACGACGAGCGCGTCCGCCGATCGCCCTTGCGGTTCCCTAGCCAGGGAGTACCTCGAGGTCTCTGGCATATCGCTTCCTGGAACAACAGGGGCCTATTGTGAAGACGCGGATCTGATAAGGGTGGATAGGTGTAGGGGAACGCGCCGGGAAAGCGTGCCTAGGCCCGGGCGCAGTGCGCGTTATCGGAGGCCGCCGCCGCCGGAGAGGAGATAAGGGGAAGCCGGAGCAACGCACCCGGCCGCGCTTTCAATTACAGCTAGGAGCTCCGAGGAGAGTCCTCCAGATTCACTAAGGGCCGCGGTGGAGTTTGGGCGCGCGGGGGGGGGGGCGAATCCCCCCCCCCACCCTCCACCCCCCCCCCTCCACCCCCCCCCACCCTCTCGGGCCGTCTCCTCCGGCGGTTGCGGGGGTGGGGGGGGGGGGGGGGGGAAGGGGGGATGGATGTTTATCAAGGATCAATCTCGGGGGCCCGGCTGTCGCTTCATCAGCCGCCTATTCAGGAGAGAGAGAGAGAGATGGGACTCTTTCCAGAGGGTTCTAAGAGGGCCTCATTGTCTGCGGAGCAGCGCCCGGAGAAAGGGGCCTGATTGGTCGCGCGCCGGGGCGACGCGGTGCGTCTGACAGATGTGTGAGGCTGACTGGAAAACACTCCCATGTCAGGGAGGACGGGAGATGGAGTGTCAACTGACAATCACGGGGTTGCCTCTCTCCCTGCTCCCTCTCTCTCCCTCTCTCTCCCTGCTCCCTCTCTCTCTCTCTCTCTCCCTGCTCCCTCCCTCTCTCTCTCTCTCTCTCCCTGCTCCCTCTCTCTCTCTCTGTCCCTGCTCCCTCCCTCTCTCTCTCTCTCTCTCTCTCTCTCTTTATGTCTATCTTTCTATATCCATCTTCCTGTCTCTGCCTCTTCCATCCAGCTCTCTCCATCCATCTCTTTGATTCTCTCCATCATTCTCGCTCTCTTCACGTTGCTCGTTTCTCTTCGCTGCTCTCGCTGTTTCTCGCTCTCCTCTCTCTCCATCTCCCCTGCCACTCAGTCTCTCTGGGGGCGTTTTTTTCTTCCCATCATGCCCAGCTCCGTCCGTCAACCCAGGGCCATCGCGCGTTATCCTGTTTGTCCTCCCTGGCACAAGCCTTCCCGCTTGACGTCATGTTTGGACAGCGGGATGGACTCCTGCCCGGTTTTTCTCTCTCTCCCTCTCTCTCTCTCTCTCTCTCTCTCTCTCTCTCGGCTCACCCCTCCTCTTTCTCTCTCTACTCATCCTTCCTCTTATTTCTCTTTCCCTTATTCTCTTCACTCCCTCCTCCGCTTCACTCCTCCCTCCCTCTCTTCTCTCTCCTCTCTCCCACGCGCTCTCTCCGTCTCTCTCCCTCCCTTCCTCCTCCAACGCTGCCATCTGCCCCTGTTCCCTGGCTGATGCGGCAGTGTGACCAGGACTCGAGCCGTGACAGGGACTGGGAGCGGGAGGGGGGATGGGGGTGCGGGGTGGGGGGGAGCTGAGCCAGAGAAGCTGGCAGCCTGCTGGGGCTCCTGGCTGGGACCGGGGCCCAGCTAGCAGGGTTAGCCGCGATTGTCAGCCGCCCAGTCTTACATGGAAATCCAGGCTTTGGGACGAGGCCCAGGAGACCGACCGCCACACAGGCCCCGCAGGCAGAGAGTCTGAGAGGCTGAGAGGCAGGGAGGCTGAGAGGCAGGGAGGCAGAGAGGCAGGGAGGCTGAGAGGCAGGGAGGCAGAGAGGCAGGGAGGCAGAGAGGCAGGGCCTGAGCTGTGAAGCTCAAGCGGCGGGTGGGGGGGAGAGGAAAGGAGAGGAGAGAGCCTCTCCTCCTCCTCCTCCTCCCTCCATCTGTTCCAATGCCTGTCCTGACGCAGTCCTGGCAGAACAGCAGGGCAAGACTGGACGAGAGAAGGGGGGGGAGGGAAGGGGAGGAGTGTTTTTGAGGAAAAACTGGATCGGATAGAAGGGTGAAAGGCAAAGGAGAGGGACCGAATAGAAAGAGTTCAGTTCAAGTTCATCGTCCCCCAAGGAGGAAACTTGAGAGGGGAAAACGACAGAGAGAAAAGAGAGAGAGAGGGTGAAAGTGGGGGGGTGGACGCATCAGAGAGCTGAATACAGTGAGCAGGGAAAGTTGGCCTGTGACAGGTCAAAGTATACTCACCGAAACCCGCAACATTCGCAAGTTGACTCACGCACACCCTCTCACACACACCGCAATTTACACCTTCACACACCCCGGCGCATGTAACCCTGCGTGCGTCAGAACCACTCATGCGACCATCAACACATCGCCATGTCGCCGCAGGGGCTAATCGCACTTAGCATCGGCGGAGTCACGCGGGTCCTGATGGCCACCCCAGACGAATGTACGCCCTTCCCCCTTCCGTCTAGTCTCCAGTCAGACGCTGCGATGGCCCACCTGCTTCCCTCCTCCCCTCCTGATCCAGAGATGGTCGTCCGGGAGGCGGTCAGATACACACACAGCTAGACTGTCTTTTGTTGCTCTGAATAATAATAATAATACCTCATTCAGCGGACGCTTTTATCCAAAGTGACTTACATTTAAGTACAGGGACATTCCCCCCTGAGGCAAGTAGGGTGAACTGCCTTGCCCAAGGACACAACGTCACATAGCCACAGCCGGGGTTCGAACTCACAACCCTCCGATCATGAGGCCAACGCCTTAACCCGCTGAGCCATCTGACCCCCCGCCCTCCCGCTTCTCCTTCTCTAGCATTCGTTCTCTTTATCCCTGTGTCTCTCTCTCTCCCTCTCTCCTTCTATCTCCCTCCCTCTCTCTATCTCTCTCACTCTTTCTCTCAGTCGGAAGTAACAGCTGTTAGCCATGGATGCAGGGCAGGGCCATCTTGGCCCTGCCACACACACACACACACACACACATACAGTACACACACAGTACACACATACAGTACACACACAGTACACACATACAGTACACACACACATACAGTACACACGTACACACACACAGTACACACACAGTACACACATACAGTACACACACACACATACAGTACACACACACAGTACACACGTACACACATACAGTACACACGCACAGTACACACATACACACATACAGTACACACACACAGTACGCACACACATACAGTACACACACACGTACAGTACACACACACAGTACACACATACACACATACAGTACACACACACACACAGTACACACCCAGCACTAGACTGGCCCTTGGCCCTCACCCCTAATGCTCTCCCAACACAAACCGCAGCCCTGATTTCACCATCTGCGCTCGTTCACCCGAAGACCTGAACCCCCCCCATGAACCAAGACACACAGACAGTCCACACGCTGACGCTGGACCCCCACACACTGTTGCCGTCCCCGCCTCCCTCCCTCCACCTTTCCCTCTCTCCTCTCGCACCGTCTCTTTCCCTCCCTCCCCCCTCTCTCTCCCTCCCTCCCCTCTCACTGTCTCTACCCCCCCCCCCCCCCGCCCACCCCCATCTTCCCTGCGATCTCATTATCGCCTCTTCTCCGTTCCCCCGTTCCCCCATTCCCCCCCCCCCCCCTTGACCCACCAGACCCCACCCCTGCCACCCACGGAAGAGGCTGGAGAGGTGGTGAGCGCATCCGCCATTCGTCCAGGGGTCGGCAGAGGTGCCCGGGCAACAGGCGGGAGTCTCGGTGGGGGTCGTAGCCTTCCGGGTCAGAGCTGCGCCTGGAACGATTTGGGGGGTAACGGAGCGTGTCGGAGGAGCGGGCGGGAGAGTGCATTACCATACATTAGCCCAGCCTGGGGGGGGGGGGAGGCCACACAGGGAAACACAGGCCCGGCGTTTGGGTGGGTGGGGGGGGGCAGGCTTCTGCTTGGGCGCCCTGTACGAGAGAGAGGGTGCGTGCCGGGGCTGTCTCGCATGCATTTCAACGGGGATCGTTTGGATAGAGGGGAGTGTGCGCGTGGCGATAATCGGAGAGGTTAAAGGGTCAACGGAAAGACGAACCTCAGTGGATTAGTGTTGACCACCCGCCGGCCAATTGTATTCCCGCTGCTCTCTCTGTCTCTCCTTGTTTGTCTCTCTCTCGCCCTCTCTCTCTCTCTCTGTCTCTCCTTGCTGGTATTTGTGAGAAGGCGAGCAGGTAAAGTTGTAAACTGTTGCAACGTCAGCGTTTGCGCGTGCGCGCGCGCGAGCTCGTGTTAATGCACGACTCGTCTCCCTAGACTTGCGGGGCCGATCTCCGCGCCTCGCTGGCTCGTGGGTAATTCCTGCGTGCCGGGGTGGGGGTAAAGGTTGCCGCCCTCCCAACGAGGCTGGATCGTGAGCCTAATTGGACAGAGGTTAGCCGTTCCCTTTCCGCTGAGCGGGAGAGCCGTAGCAATGGGAAGAGTGCACAAGTGACCTCCTCTCCTGGGAGGATTGTGAACTGAGAGAGAGAGAGAGAGAGAGAGAGAGAGAGAGAGAGAAGAGAGAGCAAGAGAGAGTAATATTACCTTTTTGTCCACCGCAGTTCACAAACACAGTAGCAGCCTTCTACTTAGTACTACTAAACACCACTTTCAGAGTTGTGTGTTCTGAGGTAAACAGGTAGAAAGAGAGCGGGAGGAGAGAGAGAGAGGAGAGAGGAGAGCGAACGTAAGAGAGATGGGTAAGCTGGAGGGTTTTTGTGAGTCTAGTGTGTGGAGCAGGTGGGACTCCGTTCTGATGACATCAAGTAGAATAGAGAGCAGCTCTCCCCATTCTCACCTCCGACCCCTACTCCCCCCTTTTCCAAGCTCACAGCCCAGAGGGGAAGAACGAGAGAGCGCGAGGCAGAGAGAGAGAGAGACTGAAAGAGAAAAAAAGATGGCGAGGATGGGGCCAGATAAATTGGCGGTGAGAGGTTTGGAAGAATGCAGTCGGAAAGAGAGCGAGAGGAGTGGAGAGGTATGAAAGATACCGGATGATTACGACGCCAGATCAGACTAGCGATGAAAGACAAAGGGGGGGGGGATAACAAGAGGGGGGGGGGGACGAGCAGAGGGAAAGCGGGAGCGATATAAAGAGGGAGAGCTTTCTGGTAAGAGCACTGGAGAGAGAGAGAGATAGAGAGAGAGGGGGGGAGAGAGGGAGAGAGAGCTTCTCAGGTACGACGGCCCTAGCAGACCTCGTGTTGAGTTTGTTTTGTACACGCTATCAGCCGACGCCCAGCTTCTTTCGACAACACGCCACCACCCACCCCTCATCCCAGCCGCACCGTAGATCAATACTCGAGACTAGCAAGCTGTGCTAGCAGTATACTGCAAGCTACTACTGTGCTAGCAGCTGGCTAGCAAGCAAAGGTAGGAGCCTACTACTGTGCTAGCAGCTAGCTAGCAAGCTACTACTGTGCTAGCAGCTAGCTAGCTAGCTACTACTGTGCTAGCAGCTAGCTAGCTAGCTACTACTGTGCTAGCAGCTAGCTAGCTAACTACTACTGTGCTAGCAGCTAGCTAGCAAGCAAAGGTAGGAGTCTACTACTGTGCTAGCAGCTAGCTAGCTAGCTACTACTGTGCCAGCAGCTAGCTAGCAAGCAAAGGTAGGAGTCTACTACTGTGCTAGCAGCTAGCTAGCAAGCAAAGGTAGCAGTCTACTACTGTGCTAGCAGCTAGCTAGCAAGCGCGCTGGCAAGTTACTACTGTGCTAACAGCTAGCTCGCAAGCAAGGCTAGCCGGCGGTCTTTTTGGGCCCCAGCAAAAGCCTTGGGCGTGTAGGGATGGAGTCATCTTTCTAGGCTTGTTTCAGAGCAGCTGCGCGCTTCCATCAATGATCCGCGAGGGTGGTAAAACGTCTACCCCCTCCTCACAGCCCAGCCCGCACCCCCGTTCTTTCCTGATGACCTCACCCCTCGCCGGTCCACTTCTCAATCCCAGCTGGATTTGTACTCCGGCCGCACGCTGACCGGCAGCTCTGCTGGACGGGAAAAAGCGGCGCTGAGAGGAAATTCGCTACGACGGAAGTTTATCGCCTCCCAATCCTTTGATCCCCAGAAACCTGGAGAGCGGTAATCAGCTGTGATTGGTGGACCGGGGGAAAGTAGAGCAAGGGGATTGGGTGGGGGTGGAGCGGGGGGGGGGGGCATAGCTGGATTTTTTTCTTCCTCTAACCTCTGAGGGTGGGGGGTGGGGGGGATCTCGGCCCTGCAAACCTTCACCATTGATCTCCCTGTAATGCCTGTTCAAGTAGGGCGATCAAGCCTCCCCTGGTTTTCGGGGTCTGTTCGTGAGGGAGTGGTTGGCTGGCTGGACAAGGGCTCGTGAAATGAGTGGGTAACTGGAGAGAGAAGAAGAGTTTGGGATTCCGGGGGGGCTTACCAGCACCTGATTGGTTCACTACTCAGCAGAAAATGTTCGACAAACGGAGGTCTTTGGTCCAATTATCCTCAACTGTCGATCGCGGATAAATTGAAAGGTCATCCAGGATGGTTTTATAAGGGCTCACTTGTTTCATTGCGTCTTCAACTTTATTTTCTTCCTTGTAAATCCACCGTTTCCTTATCAACTCTTCAGAGGTTTCTAAGGGAGAAAAAAACATCCATATCTGTAGCCTACATTCTAGCATTCTCCGTCCTGACATGTGCAGAGCAACCGAGGACTCAGAAAGCCGTCTTGCAAAGATGGTGAGAGATAGGGGTGGTTCCCGTGGAAACGGATCGAGTTGGCGACCCCGAGTGGGCCCCCAGCTCATGAATAAATATGAGCTGGGGGAAGGGCGGGGGGGGGGGGGGGGGGGGCGCGGGCCTTTTGAATAAACATGAGGCGTCACCCCAGGCGGCCGAGGCAGTACAACACAGAGGTCAAACCGAAAGCCCCCGGACTTTAGGGCTGAACTGTTAGGCTTCAAGTCTCCTGCCAGATGTTTTGGAGTTTGGTTTTGGCCCCTCCATTCAAATACCCCTCCCCCCCAAAGACTCCAATGATAGCAACATTATACCTAGCTGCAGGTACCACCTCGGGGAACAGAACTCATATCCCTGAAAGCGATTTTGGGGTAAACGAAGGCACTGAGAAAAAGTAAACAACACATATATAGAGTGAGACTAAGAAAGAGAGAGACTGAGAAAGAGAGAGAGGGAAGACACTGAGAGAGAAAGAGGGAGAGAGAAGGAGGAATGAAGATGCTTTCCAGACAGCTTTCTCCTCGTTACCGAGCTTCTGTTTTGGAGCCGTGCCGTGGTTCCACTGGATTGAACAGCAGCTGTTAATATTTAAAGAACACCCTGGCCTCCTCCGCCCTTAAAGAGCAAACGCAGCACGCAGCCCCCACGTGGATGCAGCTTTACCTCGGCCCTGCCTGCTTCCTCCATCCCCCCCCTGCCCGTCCCTCCCCCTCACTCCCTGCCGGCTCCGTCAGTCTTGCCTGGCACTGACCCCATCGAGCGTTGTGTTGCCTCTGGACCGTGCAAAATGAACATCTGTTCCCTGGGCGCGGCGCTGGCCTTCGAAGGGCTCCTCCCGTCAGAGAAAACTTGTTCGGCGGTAACGGTTGGTGCGCGTCCGCATGGCGATGTTGAGCGAGACCAACCAGAAGTGTCATTCCGGCAAAGCCGCTGGATGCTAAATTAGCGTCGGATAATTGGGCTCCGATTAGGGCGGCAGCAGTTCTCTTGTTGACTAGTGTCGGCTTTTGCCACCGAATAGACTCGGACCAAAACGGTCTTTCAGGGACATGTGGGTGGGGGAGGGAGGGGGAGCTTTTTTTTTCACCACCGCTTCGGGTTCGAACTCTGTGGACTCGGTGGACCAAGCGAAAGGCTAGCCTCTGTGGTCAGGGCCCTGTCCGCGCGCTCCTGTTCTCCAACACACCCTGGGGAAACCCTGTACGTGGTCCTTGCCTTCCAGAAGGAAGGAAGGGAGAGTGCTGTAAAGACCCCGCCCCATCGCGCCAGCCGCGTCTCCTTCCCTGCTCCTCCGGCTCTTTAGCATTCCGCTCGCGTCCCTCCCCCACCGCGCTCATCACCATTTCGCCGCTGGCTTCCGCGCGCTCCTTCCCCTCTTCCGTCGCTCTCCCTCGCGGGGGGTCCGTCCCCCCTGTGACCTCCGCCCCCTCCCCCGCTTCCATCCTCGCTGGCCGCTTGTTGCCTCCGCAGCTATTAGCTGCAACGAGCAATTACCTGCCCGTCAGCCATTTGCCCCTCTCCCTTTCGTCGCAAAACATATTCATATTTGTTTGTCTGCTCGCAGGAGGTTACCGCCACCCTATTATTACGGGCCTAATTGCACCAAGCTAATGGCCCGAGAGGACAATCCCCCTCCTCCCGTCGCCCCTTAATCTCCCTCAATTATCTTTCCCCTCAATTTGGCTTGAAACCTACAGGTGCCTGCACCCCCCCCCCCCCCCCCCTCTCAATGCCACTTCTGGCTGCGGACCACGAGGGCATTGTCCCAATGAACGCGAGCGAACGCGCACCGGTGCCCCCTGTCGAAACGAGACTTGACTGACCGATGGCTCGCCCTGGGAGAAGCTCTTCCGCTAATGGGTCCGGGCCTTGTTTTCTAACCTCCGCTGGAGCTTGCCTCGCTTAACCCCCAAGACAACTCAGCATCCTGACAAGCAAACTCAGCGTAGAAGAAGCATAATGATATTTTTTATTATCAGAACCAGAATCTATTTTATTCGCTATGCAGGATATACAAACGCAGAATTTACCTTGGCAGAAAAGAGCAAACATAGAATATATATGTAACATAATAATAAGGGTAAAACAGAATAAAAAATATTATGTTGAATACAAATGAAATACCAAAAGATAGATGATCCTCTCCTTCGTGGTGGGGATATCTGGTGGAGCTGTGCTAGACAATCACGCATGTCTACCCCGTTCCGGGTGTTTCTGCGCCAGGTTGAGAGATTGGTGGGACCGCTTGTTTTGGTTGTCTCCTTCGCGACCTTAGATGAGGGAGAAGGGCGGGGCTTTTACCCTTGGCCGAACTCTCCACGCCTTACCGCTCTGCAAATCCGCAGGGAAGTTGTGGAGCGCGAAACCTTGCACACGGGCTGGATTGAGGGGGGGAAGATTTACCTGCGGCTGTACATACTGACACGGAAGTTTCTGGAGAGGTTGAGATTGGTTTTGTAATCTCAGGAATTGTCCTCTTTCAATAATCAATGCAGGTCTCCACTAACAGCCGCTTGGGAAGTTGCTTAAACTTACTTTTAGCGTTAAGATTTGGCGGAAGGCTGACCGCAATGTATTACCGTGCTGGTTTTTGGGAATGGTCTTCAGAGAATGGCTCCTGCCTACTTTTATAGTTTTGGACCACACAGCCTCTGTTGTACACCAGATGTGAGGATAGCTTTATTAGGTGAAGCCTATTAAGGGAGTGTTATTGAACCACTGTCTTCTGGATGATGTCTCCAGAACAATTCAAGGTCAGCGCGTCAGTTCGCGAGAACGTTTTTAGAACCCCGGTAGACCTGGTGAATCGTCAACTTCACTAGTTCTGCCCATGTGTTTAGAAAGTCGACCGGACAAACTCGTTCTCCGGCAATCTGGACCTCTCCAAACATTCGCTCTCTCTCGCTTTAAAAATTTGGATGTAAATTCTTCCCCTCGGTATATATATACCAATAGGACCCTGGTTGCTTCTCGCACGCGGACTGCGAAAGTGCAGCGAGCGGAGAGGGAGAGGTTGAGTGCACGCTGCATAATACCCATTATCTACCTGAGATTGAAGTCCGAAGGGGAGCGGAGCCCAGCTGAAAAGGCTGTGATTAGTTTTCCTTTGGCGGCCGCCCTCCCCACTCCACTCTCCCTCCTCCTGCTCCCTCCATCTCTGTCCCTCCACCCCCCCCCTTCTCTCTCTCTCTCTCTCTCTCTCTCTCTCTCTCTCTCTCTCTCTCTCCATCCATGCTAACCGAGGCTCTGCTCAACATGGTCCCAGCCAGGGACTTCAAAATTGGCCCCACCGTGCATCATTTCCCACCGAGACCACCTCCACGACAATCGTAGACCGCCCTGCGTCTTCTTCTCGATTCCTCTGGCCTCCTTCCCCCTCCTCCTCCTCCCCCCCCCCCCCTTCGTTCTCTCTCTCCCTCTTTGACCTGTCGATCACGGGAATTGCTCCAGCAAATGAAATTGACCATCTCCGTGCAGTTCCCTACAGCTGGCCTTGCAGATGTGTTAAATATCTATTTATTCAAGGGCTGTGGTTATGTAAGGGCCTGTGTGTGTGTGTGTGTGTGTGTGTGTGTGTGTGTGTGAACTTCTTCGCTCGGCCGCTCCTGCTCCCTCTCTCCCTCTCCCCCTCCTCTCTCGTGTCCTGCCGTCATATCAAACGCACCCCCTCCTCCAAAGCCCCCGTCGCTGTGGCGAGGGGCAATCAGTTAACCTGATTACGCTGCTGATGAAATTAAATCATTTCAGTAAGTGAAAATAATAATATGAGTAATAAGTGCGGCAGTTGGTAGTCCCCCCTCCTCTCCCCAACCACCCACCCCCCCCCACCCCCCCCTGCATTTGCCGCAGTGTTGAGAAAGTCTGCCCCTCCCCGCCTGCCCACCCACCCACCCACCCACCCACTCCTATTGATAATCAATGGCTTAAGTCCAGCAAGTTTTGAAGCTGCCCTGTCAGGAGTATTTGACACCGCACAGCAGCCTCTTGAGCCCAAGATGGCTGCCGCGCTGCCCGGAAAGCAGTCAGTCGAATCGCTCCCTGCGCTGCGACGGTCTCATTCACCCACTCGGACGCCGCCGAACCGAAAGACGATTTGACGGCGATGGATTGCGGGGGGAAATGGGGGGGGGGGGGTGTCCTCTCAGGTGAAGAATAAAAGGAGATGGACGTTTAAGGGCAAGCTGTCGCTCGCTGAGGCCGATAGGAAACCGGGACAGCAGGCATGAGTCAGCATATTTAAGAGCCCTTTCCAGCGCAGAACGAACCAATCGGATTAAAGGCTTTGCACCTGTCGCTTGTGTAATGACGATGAAACGGCGTGGCGCAATTAAAGAAAATGACGGATGATGAACGCTCTTGTCCTTTTCTCAACACCAGTAGAAACCCAATTACGCTTGAAGGATTGAGAAACGAGGGGTAGACCTCAGTACTTGAAGTGCACGTCTGAAATATAGACCCCAATCCAGCTGTCAAATTGATTGACCAACCGTTGTGGCTTCCTTGGCGATCACCATATCAACCGCGGTTGTCAGTATGGCTTAACTACCTCTCAGTAAGCGTGCCTAGCCAGAATGAGCTGTCCAGAGGCCGCCTTTTGGCGTATGCCAATGTATAATTGCGTGGCACCAACCAGTTCCATGATTGATGGGATACACAGAGAATGGTTTTCCAGAAGCTTGGAGGGGGGGAAAAAAAAACAACAAAAGGGCTGCGACAAAAAGGAGTATAACACCTGGTTTGCATGCTGGGAAAATTGTGCTCTCCCTTCTTCCCTTTCAGACAAACAGAACTGGCAATATCCAGGGTGGGTATTGAGAGGAGGTTGACCCGTTAGCTGTAGCCCCCGAACGCAACGTAAGATGGCGCAGGATCGCGTCGCAGGCTGGCCTCGCATGGCGGCGAAGGCTTGAATGAAGAAGTTGAAGAGAGAAACCACCCTGAGGCGAGCGGAAACAAAGGCATCGCGACTGACCGATTATGTCTCGCCGGGTCTGATTCAATTAGCGTTGGAAGACTTATCTTTGAGGTGAACACCGGCGTGCGTCGTAAAGAAATATAATCACAGGGCCTCCCCCGAGGACAGCCTGACTGCTATCAGCACTCGCCAGCACCCGACAATTTTCTTTCCGTCCTGTGCTCCCATTTCAAGTGGTCTGACCCCTTTAAAAAAAAAACTCCTTTAACTGTGATTTATTTATTCGGATCTATTTACACCTCCTTCTGAGCTCCAGGATGGATTGGATCTAACACCGGGTCTGGCGAAAGATAACCGCGAGGGTATTTTCACGGCGAAGTGACAGTTTTGGAGGGGGCCGCTGTCTGAGATGGGAGCAGGGTTCTGGAGTAGTAATGACAGCGTAATTGCTCCATGATCCCCCCCCCCCCCTCCCCCCCCCGGCCCCCCATCCCAACACTTGTCCTCCAACCAGCCGTCGCCCACCTTTCCGCCACTCCGGGCTCCTCCAGGCATCTCCAGCCGATCTCCTTTCCGTCGCTTGCCCGATTTCATCAGCGTCAAATCCCAATTACTCAGCGTGTGTTTGCCAGCTTCATTACCGGACGTGGGTAGATGAGTTCTCTCCTTGCTAAGGCATCGTCAGGGGCTGACTTAATGCGACGTGAAGCCTGAAGAGGGCCCGGAATGTCAGGCGTATCAGCTTGCGTCTGGAGAACCGGCCAGAGTACAAGTGTGGAGTACGAGCCCAGACATAACTTGAGGGGTATTTGAGTAGAGCGACTTATTTGAGTCTGACGTTACGTTACAGAGAGAAGGTAAGGAGAACCTCCAACACTGTCTCACGATAAAGAGTGAACTCAAATTAACTGTCTAGCAGCTTGAACTAGTCTTCCCCCTCAGGGTTCTTTGGTACAAAGATATTATACATTTACTCAGTTAATTATCGATGAATGGGATTCGGTATGGAGCCTAATTCGGCACAAAAGTCTCTCGTTTCTGGAACTCGACTATGAAATATTAATCGTCCTCCGCTGGTTTCAGTCTCCGTTCCAGAGAGCAAACCAGGTTCAGGCTTTGTCTCAAGGATTGTCTTTCTGTAGATACTCCCTCTCTCTGTCGCTCTCTCTCTCTCTCTCTGGTTCTTTTCGTGTTCGTCTTTGTCATCTCCCACAGTTGGATTCTCATTTAAAATCTCTTCACCCCGGCTTTGGTTGCTTTCTACTGCGATTCTACCCAAATTGTTCGGTTTTACTTCCTCAATCCCTCAAAGTGCTGCCAGCAGGCACCAAAGTCGTCTTTATTTCCCCACGACGTCCGACGCTGACGTTTGTTTCAAAACTCGCAGCACTTAAGTGCTGTAAATTCTGCGTACGCGATGTGTCGATTGGTTAACAGGGCGCTGCGTGTTGCACTTTTGATTGTTTAACGCTGCACCTGTTCCGAATCAGAAAGATGGGGAGGCAGGTGGGATCCAGGATTTACCTGGTGTTTGCCCGTCGGGTCATTTTCCTGCTCCTCTGCACCTAATGTTCCGTAACGCCGACAAGGAGGTTCCGAACGCTTAAGGAACAATTGATGGGTTTATCAAGATGAGCCTAATCTGTTTCGTCGGTTTACCGGGCTAATCTGTCTATGCTCACAGAATAATCCCCATTCTTGAGAGTTGTGTCTGTCTGATGCAGACGTAAAGCCAACGTTCAGTTAAGGTTTTCCATGGATGTACAGCGAAACACTCATTCCCCCCCCCCCACTGCACCGCATGTTTCGCTAAACCCTTTGACTCTCTGAAGATCCTGAGATCAGGAGTTAATTATAAAGGGCTTTTGACGCTGACTGAGAGTTGCTTTTACCCAAAGAGATTAACTTTAATAGAGCCGTTGAGTTTGCAGCTTGTGTCTCAGTGTTATTCTCACTTCACACATCATGCTCTTCTGAAATTAACCGGAAAGTTCTGTGAACATCATGTAAAGTATTTAAGCGTATTAAAGTGACGGCCCAAACTGTGGATGAATGAGGAGTACTCACACCTACTCGCAACCCAGACTTGGGAATCTTAACGCAGCGAATGAATGAAACTGAAGCCCTTTAACTTTTGTCTGTTTTCCCTCCACAGAGGACTTGCTTCCTGCGGGATTCCCCAACATAGATATGGGCCCCCAGCTAAAAGTGGTGGAGCGCACCAGAACGGCCACCATGCTCTGTGCTGCCAGCGGCAACCCCGACCCAGAAATCACCTGGTTCAAAGACTTCCTGCCCATAGACCCCAACGCAAGTAACGGACGAATCAAACAGCTCCGGTCAGGTAAGAACCACGTGTTTTTGTCCGGTGTGCTTTGCCTAACTTTGACAACATTCCTCCCTATACGCTGTGGCATTTAGCAATGGGAAATAGCGACTCCAACACGTGACTGATACCTTTGCGCTAAAGCATTCGAGCTCTCTATAACTTAGCGCTGAGACGGTACTATTGATAAGAAACCCTTTGAAATACTGATTTGGAGTTGTTCTGGTTTGGTAGGACATCACAGGCAATTTACCAAGTCGGGAAATCAACTTGATCTATATCGGGCTACTACAAGCCATAAGTACATGTTGTCTTGTTCCCATTGATTAGACTTTTTTAGAGACCCAGTAAAGCCAAATCTAATTATATACCTAATTAAGTGGTAGCCCCGGGCAGGAGGAGATAGATATTTTGGGTCGATGAATTGTCACCATCAGGAGGAAAACAAAAGAAGAGCCAATGCCTCCTATGTGATTTGCTGTCGCTGATGTAAATCAGGGTGGATGCCTCTTAGTAAAGAGTCTCTCTTGACGGGAGTTCTTGACCCAGATGTGGCCCAAAAACATCCTATTTGTTGACGTGTGCCCATTCAGTTTGCTACACAGATAAGCTGTGACCGAGGGTATATACGAGGTTAGCAATACTCCCCGACTGTCAAGTTGTGCTAAAGGCAGCGCAGTAGTGGGTACAAATTGCCAGATTGTTTTTATTTGATGCTGAACAACTTTGAGTTCATGGACTAAGGACTTCCTATGATGTATCAACGGTTCGAGTGCCTTTTGGGGGTTCAAGAGAGTTGTTGTCAAACCCTTTTGACTTCTGCCCGAGGACAGCTGTACCTCATGGGGGATTCTTCATAAAGGAAAGAGCTTGGTCTCTTTATGCTAATGTCTTTGGCCTGATTTTGTCACGTGATCATCAACCTCCTGGTCCTCCGAGCACAGCAGCACAGGGTCACTGGGCCTAACTATCGATCGCTTTAACTTAAAAACGCACACTCCAGATTGGGTTAGCGAAAGGATATTTGTCCGTCATACGTTCCTGTCACGTGACCGGTGTTATACGTAGGGGGATGACGAAAGACACGTAACGAGAAGTGAAGTAACGAAAGAGAAGTAAAGAAACGGGAAATTCGAACTTTTTAGCGTTGTGTTTTTCTGCGAAGCTCTCTGATATTGTGAACATCTTCCCCTTGTTCTGTGTGTCACCTGTCCTGAATGTTTCGCTGCGTCTGTTTTCCTGTTGACAGGTTTTCTCTGTCGCCCTATTCTGTGTTGTCTTGTCTTGTTTGTTGAAACTCTAATGTGCCCCAGTTCACATTGTGTAGGCTTCAACAATCTCCATTTGTCCTTCAGCGACCCACAACAAAGTTTGCACTATTACTGTAAACAACTAATGACTAATTAAAAAACTAAAAACAGCACTTAATAGCACTTATTTTGGATTACTGCCTTGACCAACAAGCAGTGCAACCTAAATGGGAGATTTTTTTGATTTTCTTTACTGAAAATACAATTTAATTCAGTATTAATATTATTGAAATAACGTTGAACGTTTTTTTTTCAAACCAAAATGAACTAAATGAACTATTTTAACATGGCATACCTCCAAGGTTCTACCACTAAGTTAATTCAAAGCAGAGCTTTTAACCGATTGATTGTCTGACTATGATTATTGTGCCTATTGTAACATCATTTACCATTTTACCGCCACCTCATCCAAGCTGGGGCTTCAGGGCTCCGCACCTCGCCATCAATTGAACTGTTCTGTTCTTTTTTTCTGTTTCTTTCTTTTTTTTTTTTTTGTTGTTCTTCTATAATTTCAGAAGCCTTTGGTAAGTGTCTCACCCTGTCCACAAGCATTGTCCCTGAAGCAGACGGCATTTTAACTACTTTTAAAATGCATGCGACCCCCCCCCTCCCCACTCCCCCCCCCCCCCTCTCCATTTGTACTTTTCCGACCATATCCTTTTTTATTTTTTTTTTATTTACCCTCCCACTAGTTTTTTCTTTATTGTCCTCCCTTGTCCAACTAGAAAAGTTCAGGATTAATGCGCAGATTTCCAAACTACGTTTTAAGTTATTTTATCCAGATTTATCTAGGACGCTGTATTGAACTGAAGACTCAGAGGAACGACAGGCCTTAGCAAGGACAAACAAACGTTTTCAAATCCAACAAAGCACACGCTCACTTTTACACACACACACACAGTTCACACAGCAGATGCGGTGGCGGACGCACACACACGCGCGCCGAGGCTCTCGTACCCCGGTCAGAACTCGCGCAGGTTTTCGCAGAAACAGTTTCGCCCTCGGCCAAACGGCACGGTGACGGCGGGCGTCTGACCCTGCGTTCTCTTCCAGCAGAGAGGTTGTGAGAGAGCGTCGGGTCGACCTGGATCAGACCCAAAAATGTCCTCAGAAGCCGGCATCTCCAGCACCATTCCCACAGCCTCACACCAACCGGCCAAACCTTTGTCGATTTTCCCACCAGCGTTATGGAAGGAAAGTTCATTTCACTCACGCTAAATTTTTCAAGAAGAAAATAATTTTAAAAAAACGTCCTTGAAATGCTAAGAAGGTAGACATATTGTCTGCATACCCTCATATTGTTTATCTCCTGAGGAGAGCAAGGAGATATCCAGTCTTTGTTAGGTTCAGCAGAGAGAGTATCTGTCGGTTTCCTCTGCTTCCTGATTGAAGTCCAGGCTTTCTAATGTGTGAGCCCAGGCCTGGTAGTGATGTGTGGGAATATAAGCAGGTGTGTGTTTACCCCAGGTCTGTCCCCCTCGGCAACGCCCTTGGAGAAAAAAAACATCTTTGAAAAGCCCAGAAAGAGAGAAAAGTTAGTTGAAGTGAAGGTGGTTATTCTTCCTGAAGAAGACCTGGCCGTTTCCGGATTGCTGTTCGCATCGGCGTTAATGTTTTGCAACAGCCACTTGTTTTTGCTCCAGGCAATGCAGGCACATAGGGGATTCTGGGATTGAGGGGGGTCACGGGTCGACTCACAACCCCCCCACCCCCCCCCTCATTAAACCCCTCGTGTGTTAGACTTAAAACAAATATATCATTCCCAAAGTAGGCAAGGATTTTAAAAAGGAAGGAAGAAAACTGAATAGAATCCCCTTCGCTTCGGCCTTGGACTCCCGGTCACAGGAGGATGGATGGATGGATTTTGCCAGTCCCGGCTGCTGGCAGGGCTGTGATATTTACGTGTCACGTCCCCGAGGTGATCCTCCGCCAGAAGTGCAGAGGGAGCCTGACATTTCTCTCAGGTCCCCATGGCTCCGGACCCCGGGCCCTGGCTGGCCCTGTCAGGCCCTGTCAGGCGTCTCAGATTAGTGGGGAAGGGAGAACGGAGAGAGAGGGAATGCGAGGAAGAAAAGGTGGGAGGTGTATACAAATCAGCAAGGATAGGGTATTTCTTTATGCAAAGGTTTGGCATATTCCCAGCTCAAGATGTTGGATGAATCTGGCCTTTTGTGCTTATGTGTGTCGGAGGTAGTCCACACACACACACACACACACACACACACACACTCACATACATTAGGGAAACAGACCTGCGCCATATACAACAAACACACACACACCTTACTTCCCATGGTGCCAAAGCAGCATGCAGCAGCCGTACAGATGTGATGTCGGCCAGGTGTTCAAGCGCCCCATTAAGTCAGAATACCAGACCATGTCTCCATGGAGGAGGGAAGGTCAGCCAAGTATCCGGAGGGCTCCAGACCCTGGCACTTGGCCTGATCATCCGTCCCATCCACACAGACACACACACACACACACAGACATGCCTCTCAACAGATTGAGACTGTTTCTGAACAGCCCTCTGTTCACAACTAACCTTTATTATATGTTAGGGAACTGATCTTTTGTAGGACGAATGATAGGCTGTAATATTGAAAGGGCTCAATCTTAGAACAGGGAACTTTGAATATATATATATATATATATATATATATATACAGTTTGCACCATAATTTATGGACTGTTGGTCAGCAATATACTGCTTTCCTTCCCTTTAATCATCCCTCTCTCTTATCCCTGTTCTTACCTTACCTTTTTTTCAAATATAATTCGTATTTCTTTGGTTTTCCTGTCTTTTAGTTTTCCTGTTGGTTCTTCCTGTTAGTTCCTAACTCCCCCTTTGACACGCCCCAGTTGTTTTCAGGGTCCACAAGATGATCTTTTGCTTTACAGACCGGCTTTATTAACCTTAATCCTAACTTTTACCCTAACCTTAACCTAACCTTAACCTTAACCCTAACCCTAATACCCTAAACCTAACCTAATTTAACCTGAGTCAACTAACACTGACTAGAAACCCCTTACACCCTAAACTAAAATCCACGCTCCGAAGAAGGAAAATAAACTGATGCTGCCCTTCAACTCTAACAACTTAACTGTCCCATCTTCCTTCCCTTTCTGTGTTGTTACATATCTATCTGATAATTAGATTCATAAAAACAAAGGCTTTTTATTCGATTATAAACACAACAAGCTTTGATATGCTTTGCCTGGTTTCAGGATGAACCTAATCTCCACACCCATTTAAGGATTTTAGCACCTTTGGTATAAAATATACATTTTCATGGAACATTGGAAAAAGATGAGACTGGGAAAAACATTTGATAGCATTTGTGGATAGCACACAATTTAAATGTTAAAGTATGTGTTTCTCTGTAATAGTCTCTGCAATGGTACTTCATCACACACTTGGGAAAAACACATTTGTAACATACATTTTAAAGGATATTATGCCAGTATTGTCCAAGCGATTGGTTTTGGTACGCAGACAAGCTATATACTGTTCTTACCGAACGTAGAAACACTTGCATATCCATTCATGCTGAAATATTCCATGGAAATGTGAGACCAAGGCAAAGCATGAAGCAGAAATCACCTCTCCACTGCTGGGAAACAAAGGAACAGTAGACTAAACAATCTGTTCTGGAGTCTGGGCTGGAGACTTTTACATCTGCTAGGGTAGGGAGACTTTTATTTTGGCGGGCAGTTACCCTGTAATACAGAGCTGCAGTGTCATTCACAACAGACCGTTTGACCTGAAGTCGTTTGCCCTTGGGTCTGGGCTCTTAAGTAGGCCGCCTCTGCCGAGCTGGGGGCCCCGCTGGTGGCTCTCTGGAGAGCTGGAGGATGGCACAGCACTGTCAGGTCTGCTGAGAGCCATCCTGAGAAAGGCAAAGAGAGATAGAGAGAGAGAGAGGGTGAGAAAGAGAGAAAATGTGAGCTACGCCAAGGAACATAAGGAGACTTTAAAGACAAAAGGAACTCACCGAGAAGTAGAGCAAGACTGGTTGTCTATAGGGACCTACTGGGGGGTCACAACATTATACGTCCAACCAAATTCCCAGCGGCTTGTGCCAACTGTTTTCCCAGCCTCCCCCAGCGGTCTTAAACACTTAGCTTCCCAAGGTCGATTGACCGGAGAGGCTTACGTGACTTTGGCAAGCACATCAACTTATGGGCCAATCCTCTTTAGCTTTGCTTATCAGCGGGAATAGTGGCAACGATAAAACACCACAGACCCAAGACCCAAAGTCTCTTCAGCCCAGGCCAGGATGCATTGTGTCTCCCCCTTTTAATATGTCTGGCATAGGGAGGAGGAGCAGAGATAAGGGAGAGTACAAGAGAATGTGGTTGCCATACTGAGTCCCTGCCCCTTTGCGAGACCAGCAGTGGGGGGGCCTATAAAGTTCCTTGAATTAAGTCCCCCTTTGATAAGACCTCTTGAACGGTTTGCTAATTAAGCCCCAATTACCCGCCTTAAGAAATGAGTCCATTCACCAAGCAAATAGCTCCTCAGATACTAACATTAATCCTGAACTAAACTTGTTTCTTCGTCTCTTTCCAGAGGGTACCCCGATCCGAGGTAAGACAATAACTACCACGAAACCAAACCCTAACCCGACCTAACTGACTGTAATCTCTGCACTACAGCCAAAGTGACGGCACTCAGAGCTCCCAAACGATCTCGGCCTTCTTTCTGTTGACAGCCACCGTTCATCTCTCTCTCCCTTGTCCTTTGTGTGTCTTGTTTCTTGTGCCTTTCTTTTCCCCCTCGTCCGTGTTCCCCTCCGTACTCCATGTGCGTGTCCGTGTCTTTGTGTGTTCTGCGTCCTGTTTACCTCTTCTATTCAATGTTGGAAATCGCAGAGCAGGGGGTTGATTCGCCAGTGCGGGGGAGGGCTAATGAGGGATAATGATTGGATGAGGGGAGGCTTCCTTTGATTTTTTTTGTGTGACATTTAATGGTTTGGAAAGATGGTGCCGGAAAGGAAATAATTGTGGAGTTAGCAAAATTGAGGGAGGGAGGACAGGGTTTGAAGGCACGGGTCTTGTTGATCTTAATAGGCTAATGAATACTGTGTCAACCAAGCAGGCCACAAGAACAAACACAGGAGCCCACCTCCTCAGAATTCCCTCAGCCATGACATCGTCTCGTTTTCCGCTGCTCTGCTGTCGTCCGTTAGCAAGCATGGAGCGGCGAGCTAAGCCATGCTCACATTATGTATGCTAATGTCCCACCCTGCTGCCGTCTCTTATGAGTCTGGGCAGGGGAAATGCACGTAGAATGTCAGAAGAACTTGCATAAATTTAGTTTGATTTAATCCCCAACAAAGCCATAGCCCGGCGTATAAGAAAGTAATGTAATGGGTCACTAAAATATGCAACAAACCATGTTGAAAATAGCCTTTGTTGCTGTCTTGAACATAGAATGGTCTGTTCTTCCAAGAGGCTGTCATGGCTGAATGGGAATAAGGGAGCTAGGCAGAGATGATATCATCAGCATACAAAATCAAACACAACCACGGTTGACCTACAATGACTGGTACCCTGCTTCACATCTTGATCCTCAATCTTAGAAATCCCTGCTGTTGTTTTAATAGAAAACAATACTTGACCTATTTCAAAAATGGCCTTGTTTGTGTTATCTTGTGTGGGTTGTTGAACACGGTTTCTGTTACAGGTTGACCAGGTAGGTGAACATCCCATTCCATTTTTTTCAACATTTTCGTTGAAATTTTCCCAGTCCAACCACAAGCGCATTCATTTCTCTTGAAAGACTCATCGTGTGATTACATTTCCAAGTGACCATTATCTCACCGTACGATTCGTCACCGGACATGGCATCGCCCGCAATCGTTGTCCGATCAGGTCAGCATTGTTGCGATACTCAGAGCGCAACCGAAGGTCCACAACAACACCCTAGTCTCGCTCACGCCCCAGGAAAAAACCAGCCCCGTGCTATTTGAATCACAAATGCCCTATAAATCATATTGTAGGCACACAAAAGGCGAGTGTGAGTCATGAACTTCACCATTTGCATAATGAGATTAGCGATCCACAAAGGAGACTTCTTCCCGCTAGCTCTGTTCGAGGAAACACTTCCATCCTGCGCCAGCGGGTTTCCAGGAGGAGGGACCCTGGGTCACGGGTGCCTGCTTCTCTTGGTGACTTACCAGGACACAGGTGGTTTGCGGGTGTGGGGTTGCACGTCCGAAGGAAGCAGCTGGTTCCTACTAAGAATAGGAGTTCAGAGGAGGTGGGGATTGTACCACCTGTTTTAGAGATCTTGACCCATTAGCGGCACTAGCCGTAGCGTCTCCGGCGAATAACAATAACCTTGCTGTCAAAGTCAGTTGGCGCGGAAAGGGTTAGCTTAGCAAGCTAACGTCACCCCTAACAATTGTGGAACTTTTCCTTGACCAGAGCCGGTATGGTAGACCGTCAAGAAGCCTGGAGGAGAGGCAGCTAGCGGACTCCCTACCTGCTTCATTACAACTGTTATGAGAGCGTTACAAGCCACCAGATGGACGATGACAACAATGGCACCGCGTCTGGGGCCCCATGCCAGCACGCCCTGCATCTAATGACCTTGGGGTGGCGCCGGAGCGTGGCCGCGTCGTGACAGGGAGAGAGGGACCTCCCAGATAAGGACGAGGCTGTCACCTGGTCCCAGGGCCGGCTTGGAAAAGCTGACCGCTGGACCTTTTCTTTTTCTTTTCTGCTCGTTAATGTGAGCGTAGACGTTTGAGCGCTGGATATAAATAGAAGCATGTGAAAATGAGTTACTGTGCATGTCGAAAGTTAAGGTGCAGGAAGGAAGGAAGGAAGGGAAGAAGAGATATGAAAAGGAGGAAGAGCAGAGGGAATTGAGAGCTCGGAAGGAGAAGAAGAGCACTGCTCCGCCTTCAGGCCTAGACGAGTGTTGCAAAGAGAGAGCCAGAGCCTCGGCTGGCCATCTTGTTGATCGCCTAAACAAATCAATCAGGGCTTGCCAGTGCACGCTAATTGAATTACACAAATAGGACTGGAGGGGCACACATGGCCAAGCCTGCGCAAAGCGGCAGTGGGGTGGGCAGCGCGTGGCCGCTGGCGCTTTCCAGAATGAATCATCTGTTCCAGGCTCCTACCCCTTCGCTGCCTCCCTTCATCTTTCTTTTTCCCTTACCTCCCTCTATCTCTCTCTCAGTACTATTCTGAAACTCCCTCTTATTTCCCCTCCCTCCCTCCCTCCATCTCCCTTTTTCTCTCTCTCTCTCTCTCTCTTTCGCTGTCTCTCTGCCTCTCTCCCTCTCTTGTTCTATCTCTGCCTCCTTCTCTCTCTCTCCCTCCCTCTGTGTCCCCCCTCCCTCTCCCTCTCCCTCTCTCTCTCTCTCTCTCTCTCTGCCTCCCTCTCTGTCTCTCTGCCTCCCTCTCTCTCTCTCTCTCTCTCTCTCTCTCCCTCTCTCTCTCCCTCTCTCTCTCTCTCTCTCCCTCTCTGTCTCTCTGCCTCCCTCTCTCTCGCTGCCTCCCTCTCTGTCTCTCTGCCTCCCTCTCTCTCTCTGCCTCCCTCTCTGTCTCTCTCTCTCCCTCTCTGTCTCTCTGCCTCCCTCTCTCTCGCTGCCTCCCTCTCTGTCTCTCTGCCTCCCTCTCTCTCGCTGCCTCCCTCTCTGTCTCTCTGCCTCCCTCTCTCTCTCTCTCTCCCTCTCTGTCTCTCTGCCTCCCTCTCTCTCTCTCTCTCTCTCCCTCTCTGTCTCTCTGCCTCCCTCTCTCTCCCCACTCTCCAGCGTCACCACCCCTGCTGTAATAGCCAGACGTGTGTTTGTACAACTTAAGCCTGGACAGGCCGTTCATTATCACACCTAGGTGCCTCCAACCCTCTCAATCAGAACAGCCTAACTGTGCCGTTAACCAGGGCAGCTGTCATGGGTGACTTTGACGGCCCTCCCCCGCACCTCCTCCTCCTCCTTCCCTGATGTAGAAGGGGCGTGATGGCAGCCAGGCCAAGCGTGTGCCGATTTGTCCATATTTAGGGAGCCTAATTGGATTTCCTACTAGACGTCCATGGCTCGTGTCCACGGCTCGTGGATAAAATCTCACGTGTCATTTCCGGGTTTCGATAGCGAGCCGCAAGGCTCTCTGAATCTCTGAATCTCTTATCTCTGAACCTAGAGACCTACGAGGCGAAGGTCAGTTGTAGATTCTTGGAAGTCGCGGTCCGTCGTCAGGTCAAGCGGAGCACATCTCACGGTGCCGTGACGGTCGAGGTTGCCGCGCTTCCGATTAAGACTCCCCGGCGGCAGAGGAAGCAAGGGCTCGCCGGTGTCGTCCTCTTCTACCCCGCGCGTCCGTCCATTCTGCTAGCGTCACCGTACGTCGTTGTTCGGGGGGGAGGGGGGGGGAGTTATCTCTTCAAGCCCTCCACGGTGCAGCCGCGCAAGGCTTTGTTTGCGCCTCGACATGCCTTTTGCAAGATAAAGTTCGGGCGTTTCCATTTATTCCTTTTATTTTGTCTCGTGTTTTGTTTTTTTTGTCTTTCTCACGTGTTCGAAAACCGCTAAGTAGCGCCACCGGCCATACACACACGCTGGCAAAGACAGGGCGAGAGGAGAGCAATTATGCAAAACATATGGAAAACAGTCATTAAAAACCCAAGAGAACGAGAGCAAGAGTTGGTTCGAAGGACTCGGAAGGGAGGCGGGGGATGTGAGGGCCACAGGAAAAGAGGGATAGGGGTGGGAAGCTGAAGATAAAACTTCAAAGGCGTCTTCTTTTTTTTTCTCCTTTTTTTTTTCCAAGCCAGCGCGTTCAAAAGCGCTTTAGGTTCTGTTGTCTCAAATCGGGAACCCTCGGTCGAAGTGGGGAACCGTGCGATCGCGTCGACCAAATTAGGCCGAGGAATTAGGAAGGGAGGGAAGGACGCATTAGCAGATGAATTAAAGCACCGGGGATCTGAAAAGGAATCACGTCCTTTGTGTGCAACAATGCGGTTCCGTTCTACGAGAGACGGCACGCGTCAATCTCATTTACACAACAAAAAAAGGAGAGGTGGAGAATAGTCACAAGGTATAGCCATGGAACGTAAAAGCGGTAATTACTCTGACCGGATATTTTCACCGCCGCTCGGGGAAGCAATTAGATATGATAAAGAGACTGACAGGTTGGGAAGGAGACTTGAAATGTAATAAAATAGTGATTTCTCTCCTCCCTCCCACAGCTCAGCTTTCGAATCAGCGGTTGCACGGATGCGTTGCACTCGGTCGGAGGTCCGTGCCTGCTGTAACAGCCCGTACCTCAGCAGGCTAAACTCTCGCACCCTCGGAACTCGGAAGCGTAATTCACGGGGTCCTCCAGTGGCTTCTCATTAGCTCGTAATTAATTTGGGTTTGACTGTTTGTTTGCCGTTCGCCGCGGTCGGCGGTTCGCTTATCAAACAGCGAGCAAGCGATCCCAAGCAAGCTGATGAAGCGCCACCTTCAAATGTCATCATCCGTAATGTTGAGGTACACGTACTTCACCAACTGAATACAGACTTGAGATATTGAGCAATAATATTGTTCGCTTCCTTTCCCCCAGTTACAGGTTTTATTCTCCTCGCGTAATTTATGGGGCATAAAAAAAATATATATATATATATATTGGCTGACTTCAATCGAAAGGTGGGGCAAAAACCACAATATGCTTTGAATTTGACACAACTGTTCTACTGCAATACCCAGCATAGTAGTTAGACTTTGGTGAGACTAGAACGTAGTATCTGGCCTTCAGCAAATGTGTTTTCCTACATCTATTGTTGAGGGGACCGTACCAATGCGGTTGACCCCTGGATGGTTGCCTGTGAACCCTGTGATACAGTGCAGCTGGGATTTTTGTTGGCAGAGGGAGTTCGTGACGGCGGACGAAAGCGCGCAGGCATATTAATGAGCCGCCGCCGAGCGTCAACAAGCAGCCGTCGCCCACCGGTAACGAGGAAGAATGGAACGGGAGTTCTATCACGTCTCCCCTCCCTCTCTGATCTCCGGTCACACGGGTCTTTCCAGCCCCTTTAAGATGAGAGCCAGCTACCGTATTTTTCGGACTATAGGGCGCACTTAAAAGCCTTTAATTGTCTCAAAAAACGACTTTTAATCCGAAGCGCCGTATATATGGATTCATTCTGGTTTTACATCTTAAATTTCATTTAGCAGACGCTTTTATCCAAAGCGACTTGGTTTTGCCTAATGACCCCAGCATTACGGCTACCGTAGCCAGATGCGTTGCGGAGTAATACAGACTGTGCTTCGCCATAATATTACAGTGTGTGTATGTAGCTGAGTCAATTTGTTGCCTATTTTATTTTATTTTTGTGAACATTCTCAAAACCTGTATGTGTTATTTTTTTTGTCATAAAACCATTTACATGTCTGTTGATATCGCTGTTTTTATGATGAGAGGTGTTTTAAATAGTTCCGAGTTACTCTGCAGTAAGGGGGGTCTTAATTAACGTTGCACACAGCAAGACACATCGGTGACGCAATTGCTTTTTCCCGGCAAAAGATTGGAGAACTTTTGTTAGGGGGACTAACAGAGAGGGAGAACCTACCTGCCTGTGTGTATGCTAATTGTGCCCTCCACTGCTCTTTTATAGAAAATAAATGTGCAGATCCTGAAGCCTGGCATTGTGATAGTCTTCATTAAGAGAGCAACCATTCTACAACTGTTACATGTATAAGGATGCCAAAGTGGCACCTGTCAAAAGACACGCTTACGACGCGGATTTATCTGACTGTTTTTTTTCCCCCGCTTAATGCGCCTTATAGTCCGGTGCGTTTTATATATGAAGAAAGATCGAAAATAGACCATTCATTGACAGTGCGCCTTATAATCCAGTGCGCCCTATAGTGCAAAAAATACGGTAATTCAAATTGCAGAGGTTCCACAGAACTTCCCCAGAGCTTCTAACTCATCCCCGTGTTCTAAGGACAAGGCGTGCATTTCCTCGGTTAGTTTGTTAATATCTCGCTGTTAGTAATTATTCATGCTGTGGGACCACAGTGGCCAAGATAGCTGTTCTTAGATGGGTTGTTTCTATAGACACATATCATAGGTATGGTCACGTCGTTACAATTCCCACCCTCGCACACAGACACACACACGAACGCGTACACGCGCGAGTCAATCTGTCAATCACCATCCGCAGACAACATCGCCTTCATTTCCTCATCGACATCGTATCCACGGTAACCGTACCGTCTGCCCCCTCGCGGGCGTCGAGCGGGAGAAGAAGAACACCATCCATGTTCAGAAGCCAGTCGAACTCGACGTACTCAGTTCAGGCCTATAGACGCCTCCCCCCCCCCCCCACAACCCAACGCATATTGGAGCAGGAGGGTGGGGGGTCTCAATCCGAAAAGAATCGCTCCCTGAAGATACCCCCCCACCCCCCCACCCCCCCCCCCACCCCCCCCCCCCCCGAGCCTCCAGTCACTGCATCGCTAATCATTTCTCTTCTTCCCTCCCCCCCCCCCCCACCCTCTCTTTCCATCTCTCTTGTCTCTCTCTCTCTCTCTCTGTTTCTTGTCGTTTGTGGTTGTGTTCTCTCCCCCCCCCCAGGCGCCCTGCAGATAGAGAACAGCGAGGAGACCGACCAGGGGAAGTACGAGTGCGTGGCGTCTAACGTGGAAGGCGTGCGCTACTCCTCCCCCGCTAACCTTTACGTGCGAGGTAGGGTGCATCGAGGCCCCCCGGATCGCAGCCAATCAGACGCTTTTCTAATCCAGCATCTGCCGCGCTGCTTCTGAACACGAGGGCGAAAACCGAAACAACCTTAACCCATGTTTGCCTTCTGTCCTAATGGTGACCGACGAGGAACCTTCGCTAATCTGACGATAAGGGGCTGTTTAATTACTGTGGTATCGATACCAGTGTTTTCCTAACATCCATATGTATTTAACGAAGGTGGAGCATGTGAACCAAATAACTAACCTTCTTGGTCTCTTTGAATCTCTTTATTTCTATTTCTGAACGCTCCCCAATGACAAAAAAAAAACTAACACATTCTTTCTTGTGCCGTTACCTTGATAGTTGAGATATCAGGCAATAGTTCCATCATTGTTATATTTTCAAACGTAAAGTCGGCGCTGTAAATCGAAATTCCGAATGAATTGTTGAGGAGTTTTTTTTCCTGGTTAGATTTTCAGGCACAGGAATGTAAAGGTAAGTTTTGATTTTGATTGAGTGACAAGGTCTCGTGCCAACCAATCAAAATACCTTTTCTCCAGGTTGTGGAAGACAAAAAAGATGGTTTGAACTCGGGGTCGGTTGAAAAATCTTTCCAGTTTTCAGTTATACTTTTCTTCTTTTTCGGTGCATTGTGAGGAGCATAAAGCTAAGGTTTCAACATCCTACGAAATGACTTCAGAGTCTCGAGTGTAGTTATTTTAGTGGTACATTCTGAACTTGTGAACATATTAAATAGTTCGGCGGAAACAATTCACTTGAGTGAGATAGGCAGTGAAGAAGAGCGTCACTCCTTCCTGCTAACACTAAATGACAATGTATCCCTGGCGAGCCAACTATAATAATACGAGGCAGAAGCATTTTAGACATGTATTATTTATTTGGTGCATATTTTAAAAAAGCCTTATATCTGCTAAGTTTGTCCCCACTGCTGTGTACCAAATAACTTTGTTCCCAATCAATTATTTAACACTCTTACATTATGAAATGGGTCATGGAAATGCCTTTTCATTATTATCGTTAGAGTCGTTCCCTCAGAAGTAGTTGGCTTGCTAGCGAGTTCAAAGATTCAAACGTTACAGCATCAGCAAAGACACAAGCTTTAATATATCTCTACTCTTAATGCCCTGTCTGGATGTGGATTATACCCTAAGCAGGCATATATTTGAGGTGTTAAATGTAATAGTAGACAGTCATCTAGATATAAAGTATAGGATAACTTCAAATACTTCCGATAAAATACCTCAAGTTACTGAGTATTCAACGGCACATGTTATGCCATCGACGGTGTCTCTATGGTTTAATTATACTTGTCTCTTTATGGTTTAATTTGTCAATCGATTATGATATTTGATGTTGACTATGTTTTGTTCACAAAGCAAATTACACTTGAAATTAGCAGCTATTGTACACCATGTGTATCAAAATGTTAAAATATATATATATATATTACTGTGCTTTTTACCTGAACATGATTTGATTGAATAGACAAAAGTCATCATCATTCGAATTCACAAAAAAACTGGGAGATGAGTCTTGAACAGTAGCTGCTAATTTCACCTCAAACTGTGTCTTTTGATTGTTTTCTTCGTTTCTTTTATACCTATCATTAGTTTTCTTTACTTTCTCTTTAATTTGTTTCCTTCTTGAACGAAAGCAAATTCGGCCACCGCGGGATCTCTCTGGGTGGCTGGGTGGAGCTTGTGAATTCTTGATAACGATGATGACGCTTGATTTGACTCCAGTGGCGGCACCACGTTTAACCAACAGGCAAACTTAGCGCAGCCGCTGGGGTGAATCTGAATGTTCTGGGGAGGGGTCACAGTTCGTATTCAGGTGGGGGGGGGGGGGGGGGGGGGGGCTGGGTGGCAAGCAAGATTCTTAAAGACAGACGTCGCTGATAGCAAGAGACGAGACAGCGGGAGAAAAATTGATTTAAAAAGAAAAGGGGGGGAAAAAAGGGAAATGAAGCTGTAGCTAAACACCTTGAGGTGGCCTTTTTTACTCTCTCTGTGTTTCCCCTATTTTTCTCTTCTCCTCATGTCATTGTGTTCTGCATCAACCCCTTTACATCCCTCAGAGCTTCGAGAAGGTTGGTGTGTTTTTTCTTTTTTACTTTTTTTAACCCACATTTACAACAACAACAACAGCAAAAAAAACATGTTGAAAATTCTAGAAATATCATGATTGCAAAGTTCGCTTCTGATTTGAAGAAAATCCTGCAAGGATAATCCAAACTGCTAAATAATTATTGAAGGACAATTTTATTTTCATTCAAAAGAAGAAATGATGAAAGCAAACCCGATTAGCCCGGGTTTTTTGATTTCTTTTCGGTTTGCATTGTGGGGCCTTTTTCTTGTATGCATCCTTTGGTATTGCTGCTGCACGGACTGCTTTTCTCGCACGTGTTGTCATGGAAACCTCGCACTTTTGACATATCAAGGCCTGATGCATGATGGGAGAATGTAGCTACGCTCGCATGCCTGAACAAGACTCCTTTGGCTGTTGTCGTTTCTTTCTGCATTTCCTGTCTGTGTTTGTTCCTCTCTGTTACCCCAGCAGGTTTTACCTTACAGAAACTTTAGTTGGCTTCTCTTATTAGTTTGTTGTTTGTGTGTCGTGGTCGTGCTGCTGTAAGTAGTTTATCTTTTGGTTTTGAACATTTCTAGAACGTTCGTTTTTTTCCTTTCATGGTCTGTTCGTATCAGATGTTCATTTATTTGTTTCTTTCTCAGTAATACCGCTGATTTACGAGTCCCAGTGTGAATGCTAAAAGGAATAATATATGTGTACACAGCCAGTGTTCCTGTCATCTTGTTAAAAACTAAAAACACCGGATTGGGCTGTGGGCTAGACCTTTTTTCAGTGGTGATTCTGCCCAGTTTAATTTCGAAAGGGCTTTTTGCCACATGGATCAATCGCTGAAATAACAAGTCCTACGTTCCATTTTCAGAGGTGCTACGGTGGTAATTACGTTCAAAAGGAGGTCGACCGCACGATGTCCCATTGTTGACAGACAGCTGCTTGTCCCAAACAGGCTGACAGCCTTAGGCAATCCGAGAATTATAATTCACTCAATCCATTTTGGGTTTAAAATTGATTTTCAATTTGACGCAGAGGGGCGTGATGAAGGTACTCGAACCGGACAGAAAAAACAAAACACACAGCCCTTTGACAATGCATGTGTGTTTTTTTTTTATAATCCACTTCTATAAGAAAGCAGGGGAGGCCAAATTAATTGCAGACCAACCCCATTCGTTCAGTTCTAAATTGGGTGTCTGCAACCAGCTTCCCCTACCAAAGTCCCGAATGTTTTACGGCGAATATTTTACGAGCGGCGCTCGCTGGGATCTGCTAGGCAAACATTTAGCCGAATCCCAGCCAGTTCTGTGTTAAATCTCGTGTCACCGTGTGACACAGTAAACTCGCCCTGTAAATCATAACGCTCCGAAGCGCTTACGAATACATCACATAGATTTTGGGTGGGAGCCGTGTGTGGGGGGGGCGTGCAAGGGAAACGATATCGAGTTCAACACGTCTGTTCGATCGAGCGCGTCAGTCATTCAAGCGGGAGAGATAGCCGACTTACAACACAGACTCCTCCGATCTGTCTCGTTTGAGAGCTGGAGTGATGGCGTGCGAATGCGCGTGCGTGTGTTCGCTCCCTAAGCGCACTGCGCTCCTACAGCGGTCCGTCCGTCCCGCCGGAAGCATCTTAAGTATTAAGAGATAAAACATCTCCGACTGCAGCCAAAATGGAGGCCTTAATAACGGCGGCGCTCTGCAGGTAGCGGCTCTTCCCTCTGGGGGTAACGCCCTCGCGTGGGCAGCGCAGTATGGCCGCCCGCAAGACACCCAGGGTCACCCTTCTGCTCCCCCGCGGATACAGACGGAGGGCGTGCATAATGAAACCCATCGCCTCGGCGGTCTCCGAGCACATTCAAGGGAGTTCATCAGCTCGTGAGTGTGTTGCATCTTTAAAAAAAACACGGTTATATCTTTATTTCTTTTTTAAAGTCCTCGGCTGAGCCCTGATGGAACATGGTGCTCGGTTCATCACGAAGCCAAATCGGAGAGTTCGTCCTCCGCAAACGTCCGCGCCCGCCGTCGGCCTCCCTTTCTTCCTGGTCTCCCTTTTCACGGGGAAAAAAAAAAGAAGAAAAAAATCGTTTGCTATTCTCCGCAGAACGCCAGCCCTTCCCCCTTCCCCCCCCACCCCCCTCCCCCCCCCCCCTCGCCGCTTTGTGAAGACAGTTCATTAGACGTCATTTATGCAATCATCCCCCCCCCCCCCCCCCTTTTTCTTTTTTTCCCCTGGCCTCACTCATCTCAGACACAAATGAAAGGGTTGGTCGTTCCCTCAGTACCTCGCACCAATTAGCGATAAAAAAAAGGCCGTCTATTAGCAATTGTAACAACAGACCACTTCAGTACCGCTGAGTCGATATCTTCTTATTGTTGCTTGACAATAGACGTCTCAATCCAAGGCATGATCCCACTGAATGAGCCCAAATGACATCGAATAATACGACCCACCGGCTGTAATTTAAGTTTCACATGTCCGACCTAAAGGACGTCCACACGAATCAATGGAGCTGGTGTCTAGCTCAGTGTAAACAAATAGGGCCGTGCGTTTTTTTTGGCTGCGATGCAGGAAGACCGCGCTGTGAAAGTCGCATGTGAATGTGAACATTGTTCCTCCTCTATGAGAATGCCGCCCTGTTTTTTTTGTTTTTTTGGCGTGTGCTCGCATGTCCTGCTGTGCATTTGTGTGTAGCGTTGGGAAAGAAAGCTAGATTACACCTTGTTTTCTCCCTGGCCCAAAGTGGAAAACAGCCATTCTGACCTGACGTTTGTTCGAAGGAGTCCCAGCCCAACACCCCACCCACCACCCCACCCACGCCACCCACCCCCCCCCACTCCCCTCCCGGCCCCCCCGCAGTGTCGAATTCCCTGTCGAAATTTACACCAAATTCAAACAAACATGTTTTAACAGACATGTGACCTCCACAAATCTGATTTCGGTCGCCAAACTGAAATTCCTGCGAATGCGATTCGGCTGCTCGTCTTTTCTTGAAGACGTCCAACTACAGGCGCGATAGGGCCCCCCCCCCCCCCCCCCACCGAATCCTTTTGAATCCACTGTTTGCTGTTCTTAGATACCCTGCCTGATTTCTGTAAGTCATAATTTCCATTTTGATGAGCCGCCCGTAGGGTCTGTTTGGCATCACGGCAACCCGGGTGTGTTAATGCCGGGCGACACCTGCGGTCTGTGTGGAAATGTTCGGGGGCCTCGTTCGGTGAGGGTCACTGAAGGGTCTCGCCGGCGTTGCCTGTGTCTTCGGCCACCAAGAGGGTGTAATCTCCGCTTCAGGGTGACTAAAGGCTGCACATTATTTTGGCTTCCCCCCTTCATTTTGGGGCAGGGACGAACCGCGCTCACCAAAATGGCCGATAATGTCCGCCTTTTTCCGACCTCCGGGTCGGGCGACGGTCCGCCCGCCAAGACGGCGGCCGCGTAGGTCAGCGGCGCGCCCCCGGCGTTTAATCTCTCTCTCTCTCTCTCTCTCTCTCTCTCTCTGCGAGGCTTTTCGCCTCCTTCACCGATAAGACTCTTTGAGTTCTCGCCACGTCGGGGCTCGTAAACAAACTTCCACCCAGGGCCGTTTGGGCCTCCCAGTTTCTGAACGAGGGGCACGTCCATGCAATTGGGATTCATTCTCACTTCGACCGGGGGTTTGCGTTGGGGAAAGGAGGTAGGATCACGGAAGGGGGGGGGGGGGCTGCGCACCGCATCAAAGGCCCCCCCTCCCTCCGCCCCGTTTTGCCTTGCGAGAGAGGGGGTCGTGAGGTGCGAGATGAATCCGAGCTCTCAGCCACAGTCTTTACTCATCTCGCACCTCGCCACTCGTCTCCTCGTAATGCGGGGCGAGGATGAATCATCGGCGCAGGATACAAATGCTGACGCTCGGTGGCATACATCTTAAGATTTGTCCGCTCGGCTGGAACGCTTCAGCGTGCTGGCTAACCTTCAGCTAATGATGTTGGGCTCAAGCTGAACTGCTGGAGACAGAGGAAAACAAAGTCCCTACAGTATTATTTGCTTTTTTATGATTCAAAATCAACTGGATCTCCCCCCCCCTTCCCTCTCAAAAAAGTACAAAATAACAGTACTGACTAGAGTAGAGGTGTCAGGAGGTGAAAGGGGAAATATTCTGGTTCCTTGAAGAGCGTAGCCTCTTCGTCTTCAACATGAAAACGGACATTTTGAATCGACGTTCCCCTTAGAAAGTTTGGATATGCTTCCAAAGTGAGCACGATTTCCGAAAGACAAACGCTTTTGACTTACGGTTACCGCTCGTCCGTCTTTCAAACGTGTCCCCTTAAAATCCCACATGATGTGGGTTTTTAGTTTTTTTTTACATTTGACTTTTTTTTACATTTACATTCGATTTTCTGGTGACCTGCGTGACCTGGAAATGCTAGATTGGCGATGAAAGGCATGCTGGGATGGATTCGGGTGACATGTCGGGGCCAGCATTTGGTTCTCATTGTCGCACATGCCGTAGTCATGCATGTTTTTTCAGAGGAATGGCCTGCCTTTTGAAGTTTGTTATTCAGCAGACACATTACACGGGACCGATTGTAACTGAATCATCGTCTCTTAACCTAAATATGACCCAAAAATGTATATACTATATATTCTGCAAGCCGAAGGTAAGGAAAAATATTAGATTTAGTTTTCATAGTTGGATAGGTCATTCTGTGGAATAGTAACGGTGGCAATAATCGGAAAGCCCTTGTGAAAACACCACCTGCTTTCATTTAGACAAATAGGAGGCGAAGTTATATTTGTCTGTTAGAGTCAGTTTAGTTTCTTCTGCTTAGGTAAGGCTTCTAAATATGGAACAAACCATTAGCCTGCATGTGATGTGTCATTGGAAAAGACCACTTGAAGGACAGGTCGCCACATACAGCGCCGGTAACGGTAATGGAGAATACTTGTGAATTATAGGACTTTTAAAAAGGTTCTGTATGTTAGACGAGCGCTAATGGTTTCGATTATACGTCGACTCCGGAAGGTCACCATCAAACATCCTCCCCATCTGAACAAGCCATGTATATAACAGCATTATTATTATTATGGAGTCAAGTGGCTGAGCGGTTAGGGTATCGGGCTAGTGATCAGAAGGTTGAGAGGTTGGATCCACTCCTGCCAGAAATACTGGTCGTGTCCAACCGCAAGTCCCCACAACAGTGGATGTTATCCTCTCTTAGATATCTTTTTTTTGGTGTGGAAGGAACATGTATTTATTATATATATTTATTTATTTATTTATTTATTTAATATCTTACTGGCAGAGAACTGGTCACATAAGTGAATGAATCCCATTTGAATTGACACAGATTGTTCCGGAATGTTGTTACCACTGCATCGAGCCGCACCGTCAGCCCCCCCCGCCCCCCCCCCCCCCTTTCCCTCTTGAAAGCAGTGCACCACTCCCCCCACCCCCCTTCCCCCTTTTGCCCACGGCAAAGTTCGCGCAGAGGGGTGTAGTTCCGAGTTCGACGCCCCGGTGTGTGAGACCTGCCCACGGAAAATAAAAGCCACTTTGAGCCAATTCGTTTTTTTTTTGGGGGGGGGGGGGTGGGGGGTTGTTTTTGGTCAGAACCGCAGTCTCCTTACTCTATCCCACCCCCCCCTCCCTCCCTCCCCTCCCCCCCCCTCCCCCCCTGCGTACAGTGCGTTCTCGTGCCCCCATCCGTGTCTCGTCTGCCCATCTGTCTGTCCCTGGAGTCAGTCTGCTGTCTTGATGCTTGGGCCTTGCTCTGTCCTCCTGCCTCGTGTCCCGTACCTCAGGGTCTTCTGTCCCAGACTGTCCGTCTGTCTGTCTGCCCGTCTGTCTGTCAGACTGTCTGTCTCTGCGTCAGTCCTTGTGTTTCGTTCATCGTGTTGTGTGCTTCTCTGCCCTCCTCTCCTCCTCTCGTTTGTGGATCTATTTTGCATGACCTCCATGAAATACCAACGTTCTTTCCCCCCCCCCCCCACACACACACGCGCGCGCGCGCAAAAACACACACACACTATATCCATATCCTCCGCATCAACTCTCTCAACCATTCAAACACTTGAGCTCTTCTATCCTAAACCTTTCACGTTGCCTCGTCACCTCCTGTCGGTCCGATTTTGTTTCTCGACTTCTTTTCCTATCTGTGACAACTTCCTCTGGCTACAACTGCTACTGCTGTCTCTCTGTGTTCTTCTCCAGACACACTACCTGTTAGATCTATACTTACTCTGTGTTACCTCAGCCAGGACGGCGATGTGACAATGTGCCGCTGTCACATGTGGTCACATTGGCTGGAGGATAATAATAATAATAACAAAAAAAGCTTATACAGCATTGAAGTGGGTAACCCCCCCCTCCCTCCTCCCCTCCTTTCTCTTGTTTTCTCTATTCCTCCAACGCTCCCCCCCCCCCCCCCTTATATTTCTCTTTTCCTCTCCAATCGTCTTTGTCTGGGCATGCTAGCGACCCTACTACTCTTCTACTCCTCTATGCATTTTTATCAAAATTTTTATATCTGGTTTTGTTATAATTTACTCCTTAGTTTACTTCAGTCTATTATGCATGCTGTCTGTGAAAATGATAGCTGCATCTATCAGTGGAACCGTGTCAGATCTTTAAAAAGCTTTGTCCAGTGGATCTACCCTCAACCACAAAAATCTGATTAAAGTTTCTCATCTTAAGCCATGTCTGTTAAGAGCGGTTAGGTTCAGTATTCAGGATGCACGCGGTGCCCCTGAATATGTAACCATAGCTTATTATCGGAGACCACGGAGTCATGTTAAGATCGCCAGCTGCCCTGTACTTGCCATGCCACAGGTCGACCCCTTTAACAGCAAGCTGGCACGGTGCGAGAGAGTGGTTGAGAGAACCTAAAGCAGGGGTGGGCAATCCTGGTCCTCGGGGGCCGCTGTCCTGAAGGTTTTAGATGTTTCCCTGCTCCAGCACACCTGATACTAATCATCAGGCTTCCGCAGAGCTTGATAACAACCCATTCATTAGAATCAGGTGTGCTGGAGCAGGGAAACATCTACAACCTTCAGGACAGCGGCCCTCGAGGACCAGGATTGCCCACCCCCTGACCTAAAGGTTCCTCTTCCGAGCGGCTCTACGTGACAACCCAGTCGCACGGCCTCCATCTCACCCTCACACGATCCACAAGCGTTAACAGATCTTCGGCAATTCTGCCCCAAAGTTCCCTTCTGAGGATGAGAAACTTCTAATAGATTTTCGTGTCTTTATTTGTGCTGTGATGGGTCAAATTTTGGTCAATGGAACCTTGTTGCTATGAATCATTGCTTTAATGTCAATCTATATTGTTGTCGAAGCAGTTCTGTTAGTTTAGTTCCTTCTCATTATTTGTCTTTACATTTTTGTGTAAAAAAAAACAACAACAACGAAAAACAACAGAGACTATTTTGTTGAGTTTCATTTGCCGTGCCAGTCGTGTTTTGTGGATCTTAAGAATGCCGGTGTAAAGGGTCCATTTTCATCGGCCTGTCTTGTTACCTCTCTTTTTTTTTTTCCCGATCCCCTCCTCCCCCCCCCCCACCCCTCCCCCCCCCCCATCCCTCCCTCACGCCCCCTCCCAGTTCGTCGCGTTCCTCCCCGCTTCTCGATCCCGCCGACGAGCCACGAGATCATGCCGGGCGGCAGCGTCAACATCACCTGCGTGGCGGTGGGGTCGCCCATGCCCTACGTCAAGTGGATGCTCAACGCCGAGGACCTGACCCCCGAAGATGAGATGCCGGTCGGCCGGAACGTTCTGGAACTGAACAGCGTGCGGGAGTCGGCCAACTACACCTGCGTGGCCATGAGCAGCCTGGGCATTATCGAGGCCGTGGCCCAGATCACCGTCAAGTGTAAGGACGGCGTGGATGGTTCTCCCACCGTCGATGCTAGGCTCGTCTGTTGTTGCGTCGTTCCATTCACGGGGGACTTCATTTCCCTGTCTGTATTTCGCTTTGCGTCGTAGAAAAGGTTTCAGAGGTTTAGATATCGAGACGCTGTTTTCAAAATCGAGACGTTTCGACCGCAAAAGTCTTTTCTCGATCGACTTCTGGATGGGAGTCGAAACGTCTTGATTTGGAAAATAGTGTCCGGATGACGAACCCTGAAACTTTTTCTACAGTGGAACCCTCCCGGACGAGTGAGGGTCTACACTGACCTATTCTGCTTTGTCGTTACATTAAACCAATCCATAAAAAGTAGTAGGAATGTTATTTGTCCATTCTCAACTAACCTCTTCCTCCCTTTCCCCCTGGATCACAGCCCTACCAAAGCCCCCAGGCACTCCTTTGGTAACGGAGACCACGGCTACCAGCGTCACCATCACCTGGGATTCCGGTAACCCCGACCCAGTTAGCCATTACATCATCCAGTATCGCGCGAAGACGTCCGAGAGCAAGTTCGAAACCATGGACAGCATCACCACCACACGCTACAGTATCGGGGGCCTCTACCCCAACACCGAGTACGAAATCCGCGTGTCGGCTTTCAACACCATCGGTCAGGGTCCGCCCAGCGAGCCCGTGGAGACCAGAACCGGGGAACAAGCCCCGGCGAGCCCTCCGCGGAACATCCAGGCCCGGATCATCTCCCCGAACACCATGATGGTGCGCTGGGACGAACCCGAGGAGCCCAACGGCCAGATCAAGGGGTACAGGGTGTACTACACCATGGATGACGCCCAGCCTATGAACACGTGGCAGATCCACAACGTCCAGGACAGCATCATCACCACCATCCAAAGTTTGGTGGCCTCGGAGACCTACACCATCAAAGTGCTGGCCTTCACCTCCGTGGGAGACGGGCCATTCTCTGACCCCATCCATGTCAAAGTTCTGATAGGAGGTCAGGATTCACGGTTGCGATTTCTCCCCACAGACCACTTTTGAGTTCCCTCTGCGTGCATGAAGAGACTTCTTTTCTGTCTTACGGGATTATTGGTTACCGATGTCGTTTGTGTTTGATATGTGTTTCGCAGTCCCAGGTCAGCCCAACAAGTTCATGGTCGGCGCCGTATCGGACACGAGCATCGAACTCACCTGGGAACCGGCCCACGAGAAGGAAGGGATCGTCAACTACGAACTTCGCTACAAAGAGGGCGGCGGTGGAAGTCAGGTAAGGTCTCGGCGCTTCGCGGAAAAAACAAGCGAACCTCCCCCCAAAAATCTTTGGACGAAGAAATCCCAGGTTCACCTCTTCCTCCTCTCTTCCAGATTACTAAAACGTTTGGGCCTTCGTCGGCCTACGTTGTGGAAGGCCTCCGCGCAAACACAGAGTATTTCTTCTCTCTGGCGGCAATCTCCAACAAAGGCATAGGAGCCTTTACCAACGATATAAGTCAGAAGACCCTGCAAGCCAGTATGTAACCTTTTCCTTCAGTCTCCTGTGTTTGCGATGTGGGAGGGTATGTGGGGATCCAACATGATTCAACAATGCGTCCATGGGTTTCGCGAACCTTCGGCCAGAGCAGATGTTTTTCCCGAGGACGTGAGCATTGCTTCTGGCTCGCGGCTAACTTTGTGGACTTAAACAAAAGGTTATTCTGTTGTTGCCTCAATGTCAGTGTTGTTATCCTTTCTGAACCCTGGATGTGTTTTCTTTGGACGTACTTAAGGTTTAAACGCCGACTTATTCGATGGGTTCGACTTGAATTAATCCCGCTTTCTTGAAAATGTGACGTCCGTTTTCTAGGTGATTAATATATATTTTCCCCCCCCAAAGACCTCAAGGTGAAAACAATTTATTGTTGGATGTTTGCTTCATGAACTTTGACATTCACTTTATGCACTGTGTGATGAGTCTAGAGAAAAGGGGTTTCGGTTCAAGTTTCAAAGGGCTCTGAGTATTGTTAGTAGGTTGTGATTTTTAACTGCTCTCTTACCTCTTTCATGTATCTTGCTAACCCGCACACTGTATGACAAAGCTTATACATTGACAGACAAGCCAGTCCTGTAAGGACAGACAAGCACAGCGGTTTTCTTTAGTTTTTCTTCTCTCACATTTGCTCATATTTGATTTCCTTTTGTCTACAGCAAGTGCACCTTCTTCCACGAGACCGAGACACAAAAAATGTAATTCACCTCCTCAGCGACTGCCATGGTTTTCTGCCGAAGGTTGTGAAATTCTTTAAGAACTTCCTCAAAATAGCGTCAGGCTGGGCATGGGAGTCAGATGACAGGCAGTAAAACCCTCCAATCGATCGAGGCCGATTGTCCTCAGAAAACCTCCCCACTCGCTTGGGCAGATCAACACTGAAGGGGCCTCTGTGTTTTTTTTTCCAGAGGCGGCAGGAACAATTCTAAATTATTCAAACTCTCTCCATCTATAAATAGTTCCCAACCGATGACATCACCCTGCAGTCAGTGGAGAAAAAGATTGGATACGGAAGTCTTGACTAATCGATGATTCCGTGTTTGATCTAGATTATCGAACTGGCAGGTTATTCAATGTATACCTCAGGGGTTACAAACCAATCAAAGCGTTGTTCTTGTTAGGGAAGAGTGTTAGCTTTTATATCTTAAGATGTCCTACGCATTATGTATCTGGATTCATCAGGATTATGCGTGGATAAAGAGCGCTTTGGAATAAAACGACTCAAGAAAAAGAATCAGCCAACGAATAAACATGTTCTCCTGTAAGATATTGCACGGATTTGTCACGTTGTTACTAATTCGGTGTAGACTCTTATTCGTCCAGGAGCGTTCCATAGAAAGGTTTCATAGGGAGCCTGGACACTGTTTTCAAAATAACGGCGCTTCGACTCCCCATCCGGAAGCCATTTTCAATCAGGTTGAATGACTTCCGGATGGGTGGTCAGTACCATCGCAGTCACAGTATCACGCCGGGAGAAATGTCCAAGCCGTTGTCCTTCGACAGGTTCGCGGGATGCACGTTGAGACGAATGCGGCCGCCTCGGCCTTAGGAAAACCATGGCAGTCGGAGGAGATTTTCGTTTAACGCATTTTCTGTTTCTACCAGTGCAACTTGTTGGGCTTGTCCCCTCCTCCTCTGGGGGCGGGGGGGGGGGGGGGGGGGGGGCTTTGGGATAACCACCTCACCCTTTTTTGTTTGTTAGCGACGGTTGTCAGCTACACGAGACAAGTGCAACGTCACTGACGGGGGGGGGGGGGGGGGGGGGGGCGCCAGTTGCATGCAACGCTCCCTCCCATCCACGAGGGGTGCCGTTGAAATCTTGCCACTGCATCCTTGGTCTGTGCTCACACCAGGCATGACTCGAAATTCTGTCCCCCGCGTCCATCCAACTCCCCCCCCCCCCCCCCCCCCCCATCTTGCCATCTTGTCTCCGCGTCTCCGAGTGAGTGTACACATCTCCACCTGTCCGTGTGTGTGAATCCCTGACCGCTTGTCTTGCTAATTTCTTTTCGGGAACGGTAAGCCGCAAGCTAGCTTTGGATCGGACACACTCCTCTTTCTCTCGCCCCTCCATTCCTATTTATCTCCCTCTTTCTGTCACTTGTTCCCCCTCGATCGGAACAAAAGCTCTCCTTGGAATGGCTTGACGTCACCTTACTATGTTTCCTTCCTCCTGTTTTCGTTGACTGAAGTTGAGGATTTTTTTTTTCCCGGTTACATTACTTTTCCGTTCGCTTACTGGTTTTCAGAAACATACTGCATACATTAAACAAAGAGAAATGTTGGCCCCAGCAGCTAGTACAATAAGTTCGAAGTATTGCGAAACCCCTCATTCACTACACCCAAAGTGTCAAGATTATGTGTGAGGTTTATTATTTCAGCTGTCTGCCTGAGGCGAGGGCATCTTTATTGAAACTTTCTGAGGGGGGACGGTTTTCAGTCGGTGTCCTGGCTTCCTAGCCAACGGCTGCTGATGTTGACTTTCCCGCCTTGAGCCCCCACCTCAGGCAGAGGCTATAAATAGTCGAGAAGTCCGGAAGGTTCCAGACTCAAACAAAACCTACGCATGATATACACCAAAACAATTCACGATTACATGATCTAATGGATGCCTCGGAGGTAAGTGTTTGTCTTGGCACAGGGGACTCCAGTCTGTCGTCGCCGCTAGCAACGACCTCGCCGCGGTTTCACTCGATCCGCACTTCGTTCTACAGAAAATTCCCAGAGGAGTGTGAAGGGAAAGGAAAGACTGGTCGATTTCCTACAGTCAGTCAAGATGAAACATTTATATAGCATTTCTGTGGTTCGACCATGTGTACTGTACATGGAATAACAGCTATTCCGAGCATTTTCAATGAGCCAGTAAAGTGTCTCGAGACATGGGAATCATAGGTCAGTCTGTCCAAGCAAAGTTAATCAACACATGGAGCTCCGTTCTTGAACCAAGGCTTACTGCGAAGCCACCGCAGTAATGTACTTTGTGCAGAAGGCGTAAGACCGCAGCCCTAGTTCGCCGGTCCTTGAATATCCATCTTTTTCCCCACAACTAAGAATCCAATTACCTTCGCCGGGCACTAGACACTGTCATTATAAACACGCACCTCCATTGGAGCATGGTGAGATTGCCAGCCAGCACACACACACTTAGCATATCCTAAAGTATAATGAGATGAGGGAGGCTTGTTTACCAGCGATTGAACTTGGCTAGCTGCTCACACACTCAGATGTAAGCAAGCTAATGATACGCTAGGAACAGCCTGGACGCACGCAAGGAACCGAAAGCCGTTTTCCCGCCTAAAACGGAGCCGTGACGTTGCTCGATGGACTGGACCGCCCCCCCCCCCCTGTGCCAACGAACGTAGTCGAACGAAAGACGCTCGTTTCTATGTCCTTTCTCTCTGTCTTGTATCTTTTCTGAGAAATGTCTTCAGCGTCAAAGGATGTTCAGGCAGGGCGGTGTAACCAGGGGCTTTTGTCATGGGGACCGCGTTGGCAGTGAGAACCAGTAAGAAAAGCCGCGACCGAGGTGTTCAGTTCGGACTCTTCATTTCGACCCCGAGCTGTGGTGCTCTCAAATTCCCATCCGCCTTTTCCAAGCTGCTCCATTTAGGAGCAGTTGCACCTGGCTGGAAAACAAGATTCCTTCCTGTCTCGGCTAGAAACTGGGGTAGCTCCGAGTTCTCTGGACGTACTGACAGCAGTGGCCCCCATTCAGAAGCAAGGCCCGTGCGTTGCGCCGCCCTAGTCCGACCGGGTCAAGACAACGTTTATTTAGACACTGTTCAGTCGTGGCCAGGGAAAGGGTCCACACACAGAGAGCTGGGATCTCCCATCATCCACCTGCCGGTTGCCCAGGTGAGAAGCTGGGTGAGGAGGGTAGGATGGAGCCCAGGGTGGTGTTCCAGGGGACGTTTCCGGAAGGGATCGAAGGCCCTCAGAGCTGGAAGATAAGAATCCCATTTCATAGCGTCAGAATTCATTTCACACTATGCGGATGAGCCACAGGACAGACCTTTGGATCGTCAGGCTTTGTTACACATTTAGATTATACCTTTGAGCTGCCAGGAGCCAGTTGAGTGCTATCTCTCAAATTAAAGTGGCAGATTCCAAATCCCCTGTATTTAGCAAAACAAGCAGTTTAGCCGCCCACTTAGTTTAATTGCTGGCGGTTTTCAGATGAATTGGAATATTTGTACTAGCACCAACATGGCCATTTGGCACGGAGGCGGATTAATCCTTAATAACGACGAATGCTGTTTTCCGACAGTTGACATTGACGGGGGGGCTGGGGGCAGGGTGGGGGGGGGGGGGCGGGGGAATAAAACACTGCGCACACATGTAATTACGCCGCGCAAATGAAGGGAGTCGTAGACGAGAACCGGGGGGTCCTCGATGTCAAAACACTGGGACTCCTGGAACGGAACAATGGCTTGTGGGAGCTCAATAGTGGGCCTGTCAATCAGGCCACAGTGAAGCACTTAGAACCATCGGTGGTGGTGGATGGAAAGGTTAGCGCTGCAGGCGAGCCTCGGGGTTTGCATGCCGATACTGACACTGTATCTCCGCTACGCATAATAACCGACTTAACCTCAGTTGTCAAAATCTCCTCAGACATGACTAATTATTTGTCAGCTCAGATTTCATTTGTGCCGCGCTTTCTGGGGGACTTCAAAAAGTCCCTCTGTAACCAAGGCAGCGCTCCAAGTTTCCCTCTTTTGTCGCCGCCACGGGTTCCGACCGTCCGTAAGCCTAGCATCAAAGTTTATAGGCTATCAAGCTTACCGAAGCTGTGCCTCAGCCTGCTCTAAATCTTATCTGGTGTGAGACGGTCTGTCTGGTGAGATTGCTCGGCCCCTGTCGGAATGTATTTTGCCGCTGAAGATTGCGAACGGAGCTATCACTCTTGACGCAGGGAGTTTGCAAATACAATCAGAGAGGAGGGAAAAAGCTGAAAGGCGCAAATCCGGTAAGACCGTAAGTAAATAAGCCCGTTGGACACAGGAAAGGCTGTGAACTGTGGCTGCGGTCCTCTTATTTGTGCGTCAACAGTCAGATTCCGGTCCGTTGACGTTTTTTTGTTGTTGTTATGAGATCCTCATTGGAGTCAAGGGAAACACGGTTTTCCTATTCCGTGTTTTGTTGCCCTTGCTCCTTTTGTGCTTAGGGCTTGTCACAACAAAGACAACCTGACAAACAGTACCATAGGTGTGAAGCCATGAAATGGGATTCTCAGAAGAAGAGGAATGGGTAAAGTAGGCTTTTGGGTTCAGGGGTCCCTGGTATTCTCAGTCTCTCAGTTCTGTGGACCCTTCGGCCAACGTTTAAAGATGATAATACAGTCCTGGCTACAGCACTGAGCCAACTCTTTCCCTCCTTATGACCCAATGAGGCTATGCCAATGGCCACATTCGAAAACACTTTTTTAACGATTGGTGTTTTGGAGGGAAAGTGTTGACGCTCACTGACTCAGACCGAGCAAGGCTCTGCAGTTAGGTGCTGGTGGTAAGAAAGTCTTAAAAAGTTAGTAATTGTGGAAGCCAGGTACGTATCATGCAGACAGTACTGTTGTTTTTTTGTTTCGTTTTTTGGGCTTCTTATATCTTTAAATGGTCTTACTTTCCGTTTACGCTTAATCGCCTGTTTTTCCTGTTTTATTTTGGAGACCCCCCCCAGTATTTTCTTTCTTTCGAAGTCACTCAGTTTCACCAAGAAAAAAAAAACGAATCATTTTCCACTACCCTGGTTCCATTTATGTTAAGTTCTTCAGCTTTTGTTTTGGAATGGGGAGGGGAAAACACCTTGTGTTTTGTTTGTTGTTGTCCTCCCGATTTCCATGTTGCTCCCTGGGTTTCAATGTGGAATGCTTTTACTATGATTTATTTTGGCTTTACCTTACCGCAGCACTTTTATCAATATATCATAATGTAATAATGAATGGGGCGTGTCACCAAAATATGTAGGGATTTAACAAGCATAAAGTAGTATTGGCAGGGATTGTCGGTTGAATAGAAAAAGTAATGTGTCCCTTTATCCGTAAAATGCTGAAAAGACGGCCGAGGAGGAGTGAAACGTTTTATCACTCCTTCCACACTCCCTCGACGAGCTCAAGGCGTGAAAGCTGCACAGATTAAAAAATAGGTTTTTACTTTGATTTAGAAGTTCACAGATGTGTAGTGTTTTGGAAGCGCGCCGTATGACGAAAAAAAAAACCCAGCTAGTGTGTAAAAGGGCTTTTACGCAACTGCAAAATCGTAAGACTCAGTCCCCAGAAGGAGAAATATGGCACCTCGCTAGACAGCAGGGCCGACTGGGTGAAAGAAATGGGTCCTGACTCCGTGATCCTTTAATCGATAGCGAGAGTGTAGTGAGAGAGAGTACAGGTCTGGGCAGGTTCAAATCAGATAGGACCGGCGGTATCTCGCAGAAGACTCGACAGCTGACACAGACAGACGGTGCGGTGTAACAGACCCTTGTCGCTGGAAAAGGAGTCCTGCGAGTTGGCGGCCGTCGGCTTTAAATTGCAGCCATTTAGCAGACTCAGACGTCCGTTCGGATTCATTATCACAGCCCTCCGTCTTTTAAGTTCTCATTCGCTTGGCGGGTCTTTTAATTTGTGTAATTTTGCTTTTTTTTCTGTTTGAGTTTCCTTTCAATTTTTTTTTTCTTCTTTCTTTTGAGTTGGGTTGAGTTCCTTTTTTTCATTTGATCTCTTCCCATCTTTTTGTTTTTTGTTTTTCAACCCCCCTTCTTCCCCCTTCCTCCCTCCCTTCCTTCCCTCCCATCCTCCTCCTCCCTACCCCCGCCCCCCCCCCTCCTCCTCCTCCTCCCTCCTGACCAGAGCCCTCCGCCCCCCCTCAAGACATTAAGTGCAGCAGCTCCAGCTCCACCACCCTGTTGGTAAGTTGGCGCCCCCCGCCTGTGGAGAGCCAGAACGGCGCCCTGGCGGGGTACTTGGTAGGCTACCAGGTGGTGGGGATGGCAGAGGCCAGCGGAGGGGAGCCCATGGAGGAGCCGGCCGTGCCCCCGACGGAGAACCAGGTGACCCTGCAGAGGCTGGAGAAGTGGACCCAGTACCGGGTCACCGTGGCGGCCTTCACCGAGGTCGGCCCCGGCCCTGAGAGCGAGGCGGTCATCTGCCGTACAGACGAGGATGGTACTTAACCTGTCTTCAACTTCTGGAGCATTCTGGATACATCCACGATTGATATCAAAAATACATTCCTTACATTCATAATTGTAATTCTCTGACAAATTTGCAGTAAATCATGAAAACAAATCCAGTATTTTGGTTGTTGTAGCCAGCAAAGGTTCTTGCTTCTCTACAACTCCATTTCGCCCCCCCCCCTTTCTTACTGTTGCAATATTAAACTTTGGGACTTAATTGGCATTTCCAATGGTAGCCAATCGGTGAGACGGTGAACCAATCGGTATCCCAAAGAAAAAAATAGAACATTAAGGGTTCTGAATAATCCTCATATATTCCTAAATATCACTTTATTATCCAAAATTGCGTACTACATGCTTTTGCATGCTTTTTAAAAATACAATTTAAATTGTCGCATTAAATCTCATAAATGGCTAATGTTACATGCCTTTTATGTTTTATAATAGATTGCCGCCTGACTTAATCTTAACAGCCATTGGCTGGTGGCTGTTCATTTAATAAGCAGATGTCATAAATAAAAGTGCAATTAAACTATCTTTCACCATATTGGCATCGGTTTCTTATTATTTGCTGGGAGAAATAACCAATTCTACCCCAATGATGCAATACATTTGACCAGATATGTGGAAATGGGTGTAGGGAAGACCTGGACAAAAATATTTACCAAAGGAAAGGACTTGACAACAAAAGTTTAATATCCACTGGTCTACAAAATACTCTATTTAGCTATACCAATAACTATTTAGCCCCATTGATCTCAATAATGGCTCAGTCACAAGAAGTCTTAATTCTAGAGATTTCTGCGTGTGCCTGCTTGCCTGTAGACTTTGGCTAAAGAGACCCTCACCTTTCCAGCTGTGATGTCATCATGCATCAGAAGCAAGACCTAGGTGCCTAAATTGTCTCGGCCTATCCGCTCAAATCAGGGAAGTGTGACATTTTGACCAGCCATGGAAGAGAGCACCCTTGGGAAATCTAGTACCACTCTTAAACCATTGCCGCCCGCCCAACATTTATTGAAACCGACAAATCCTCATCTCGCCTTTACCACAGCACTACAGCGGTGAGGTGTAGTTATGAGTCGCAAACGCTTTAGGGCGATGGGTCTGACCCTTAGTCACACCGCCACTGTTTTCGCTGACAGGAAGCCGACAGTAGCCCTGATTGAGTTCCATCCCCCACAATCCACCGGTGGAAGCCTCCAAACGGAAGGCTTTTAATAACGCCAGCGAGGGCGGTGTCTGTCTTCGGAAGGGCAGCAGCCCGGTAAAAAAAAACAAAAAAAAAAAGGCGCTGGGCGCCAAGGCCTCACATAAAGCCTTTTCATTACACCTGAGCGTTTTCAGCTGCCCAGACAGCGAGCGACACTGCGGGCGCCTATATCGGAGAGGAGGGGAGGTTGTCTGCCTGCGTGGGTGGCTGGCGTCAAGAGTCGAAAAAGTTTCTTACTGTCTTTGTTTTCTTGTTTGTTCGTTTTTTTTTCCCCCTGTCGTCCTCCTTTTGTTTGTTTGTTTATTCGGTGGGGTTTTTTTACCCACAGTTCCCGGCGCTCCTCCGCGGCGCGTGGAGGTGGAGGTCCTCAACTCCACGGCGCTCAAGGTCATGTGGCGCTCCTTGTTGCCCGGGCGACAGCACGGCCAGATCCGCGGCTACCAAGTGCACTACGTGCGCGTGGAAAACGGGGAGTCCCGCGGCCTGCCCCTCATCAAGGACGTGATGCTGGCCGACGCCCAGGTACGACGCCCTCCCATTGGCCCGCCGGTTGAGAATGGATTAGAACGGATAAAACCAACATTAGTAGACCTTTTTTTTTTACTACTTTGAAACGCATTTGAGGAAAGACAGACCTGTTCTACCGGTAAATTCTCCTCCCATTATCTCTACTGGGGGCATATGGCTGAAAGTGCCAAAACAAAAAACTTGTTCTACTTATAGTCTTTCTACATTTCCAATCTTTCTATATATCTATATTTCCTACATGTTCTGCAGTATTCTTGTCCTTTGCCCTTAACGAAACATGCAATCAAACCAACACAATATCCTTCTTTAACTTTGTTTTGCTATGGTTGCCGTAAACCCCCCCTTCAAAGCAACCTTAGATGTTTATTCCGTCAAAAGTCTGATTGTAGGGCTTTATCTAGCTCTGAAAACCCTGCGCAAAATGGCTGATTATAGTATTTTGGAAAAGCTAAATTGTTATGGACGCAAAGAAGGGGAAAAAGCATCTCTTCCTGAAAGCTAGAATTATAAACGAAGCCAGTGCGATAGACAGGTTTTTCAGAAAGCCTCAATCGACACTAAAATGACGAACCGAAATGGACTTTCCTTTTACGAGCCCGTCTCACGAACCAACGAACTGCAGCCAGGAACAAATAGAACGACCAGATGGCTAAAGAGCGAAAAGAGGAACGGAACCGCGAGAAAAAATGGCCGCCCGTTCCTCTAGTCGAAATAGACAGACGTGACTTGCGTTCATCGCCACGCCTCTGTGGTCCTGTCAAGTCACGTGACCTCACCCAAGGCGAGCGATCCTTTTAGACCGCTTTCGTCATATTACACAGGTTTGTAGTGCCCGTCGAACACTGTGTCTGTTCCAAAGGGACAGTGCTCGCCCGCCCCTCTCTCCCCCCCCCCCCCCTCCTTAAAGTCGCCTCCCTCCCTCCCTCTCTCCTCCTCCGACCCGCACTGCGCAACCGACTTCGGAGGCGCGGGGCGCACCTGCTCTCCGCCTCGACCTCTCACCTTTTCCCTGAGTCTCTCTCACGCTGTCGTTTCTTCCCTCTGTTCTTCTCTTTCACCTTCTCTCCCCCACCCAAAAATGGCTTTCTTTCTCCTGCTCTCTCCCTCGTGGGGGGGGGGTTAGTGGGAGACGGACGATACCGCTGAATACGTGAGTATGGAGACGCGCGCCGGCGTGGGGCGTGCTCGGTTTTCGTTGGGATATGAAAGCACAGGGTATTGCATCACCTCAGCGGCCCTCCAATGTGGGAAAGACTTGCCTTGCATCACTCTCATCGAATAAGCTTTGATATTTCCTATCTACTTAAATCCTGCATAGATTAATATAACACTTAAATATGTGAGCCGGCGCAGCCCCATCTGCAGTATTGATGCCGCGCGGCCGACCGGAATCGGAATTTCGAAGGTTAATCGGCTACACTGGACCGCTAGACTGCGGTTGATGCAATGTCTGTTGCTGTCTGTGCCCCGGAATGCCTAATTCGACAGTGTGTGCTGTGTTTGGTTTGTGTTGTGCTCGCGTGACGTGTCGTTATGTGTATGCAGCGTGTGAGATATTCCCCCTTCTCCATTCCCCCTTCTCCCCCTTCTCCCCATCTCTTGGTGGTCTCTCAACTATAAGTTCTCTTAGACTAAGCCATTTTTAATGCTCTTTTCGGGTTGGTGAAACTGTTTACATTTAGTCAGTCAGCAGAAGCTCTTATTGTTGGGTTCTTAATCGAGATCACGAAGGAGAAAGACAAAACACGTAAAAGCAATATAAAACCATAAAACAATAATAATGTAGACAATGAAGCAATGATACAAGGATACAATGGTTATAATTTGACACAGAGACAGAGACAAACATGGAGAGAACAGTCAGACAGAGACACCCTTCTTGGCATCTCCCCTGCTCTGCCTGCTCTCCCAAAGTTCATCTCTGAGGCTTTTTATTAGGAAGCTCACAGTTCATTTACATACTTAACAGTTCAGCATCTGGTATAGCGTGGACAACACTTCCAAAGTCCATCAATCAACACAAATGTAATCTAAGAATGTGCTTGTCGAAGCCTTATGGCTTGATTGAGTTTGGTTGTCAGGACACAACCCCCAGTTTGCAGATAATAAACCAATCTGGTATTTCCACTCCAAGTCATCCTCTCTGCAAGACAAACTCAAAAGCACATACACAAGCCATTGTATCAATTCTATGAAAGTTGTAACAGCAAATATGGGATTACTAAAAATGATTCTAACACTTATCCAAAGCAACTTACAGCAAGTACAGGGACATTCCCCCCTGAGGCAAGTAGGGTGAAGTGCCTTGCCCAAGGACACAACACCAGCCTCGGAAAGCCTAGGAAATCAAACTCGCAACCTTCAGACCACAATCCCCAGGGCCTTAACCGCTGAGCCACCATCTCCCTTCCTCAACTGTTACGACGGTAGCTTAGCGGTGCGAACGTCACGATCGTGTGTCATGCTCTCACTGCAAGAGAACTAAAGAGAAGAGTTCTACCGAGAACTAAATTGGCCGCCTCCTTGAACCTACCATCTTCTGAACCGATCGTTCTTTTTTTAAAATTTGTGTTACGATTCATCTTTGATTTGTCGTCCAGATCCAGTCCCGTATGCATTTGCATGGTGTGGATGCCGTATTGGGTGTGTGTCCTACGTCCTTGCTTGCCTCACGATGACCTCTCCATTTCTCTGCTGACCAACCGAGAAACCTTCTACGTTCACGTAGGCCTTGTCTGCTGAAAGATTCAGCAGCATTGATCCAAGCCTCTCTTTAGAACGCCACAGGAAATACCTCACGAAACTCCCCGCAAGCCTAGCTGCGATGCGTACCGGCATCGATTAGCCCGTTGAATTATTTGTGGGGGCGTACCCTGCCAATGCTTTAGCTAATGTGGATTAGCCAATATCCGTTTGCCATCGCCTTTTTTTTTTCAGACAGATGCCCAAATAATGCAGTCGTACGCAGCGCAAAAGCACATTAACAGCCGTGGAGTTATATATTTCCGAGGTCTTTTCGTGTAGACGTTCCCCTCGCGAAGGTTATAACAATGTCGAATAGATTGGATTTAGCGAGGTATCGTACGGAAGGTGGTCAGCCGATGAGATGGTTGAGGTCGGGGGGGCTGAACCGCGTTTTTGACTATTGTCTCCCTGTCTACTTCCTCTTTCCTCCAGGAAATGGTCATCGGAAGGCTCCAGCCGGACACCACCTACTCCATCACGGTGGCGGCCTACACCACCAAAGGGGATGGGGCTCGCAGCAAACCCAAACTGGTGGTGACCAAGGGAGCAGGTTAGCCACTTTTCTTCCCATATTTGGTTGAATTGCCACTTCTCCCAGCAGGTAGTCAGGTGGCTGAGTAGGTTAGGGTGTCGGGCTCGTTATCCGAAGGTCATCAGTTCAATTCCCAGCTGAGGCAACGTAATATTGTGTCCTTGGGCAAGGCACTTCACACTACTTTCCTCAGGGGGGAAATGTCACTGTACTTACTGTAAGTCGCTCTGGATAAGAGCGTCTGATAAACGACTGAATGTCAAGTGTGGGGGGGAGTCAGTTTAAATTGTAATTTTTTATTATTGTTGCGTGTCGACTTGCGGGAAATAGCCAGACTCCACTGTAAATCCATCGCTGTAGCCGTGCGCACCTATCGTCAAGTTCCGTTCGAAACATCAGTGGAGCTAATTCAGTGGAGTTCTAGGGAACCTTGGTCTCCATATCGTGTTGCACCTAAAGGGTGGAAGAGTTCCCCTTCCCGAGCGGCGGGGACCGGGTTAAACCGAACACCAGAGCCTCCTTAGAAGCCCTGAGTGAATGATCCGTGAACACGGGGGCCAGAGAGCGTGAAAGCCTCCCTTTGGAAAGGATGTGGGCCCCGCTGGGGGACTTAGATACCAGGGTCCTTTGTGTTCACATTCTGGTGTGGCGCTGAGCTTTTCAAACAGCATTGCTAGTCACACACACACACACACACACAGCCTTTTATGACAGGTTCTGGTCTTGACAGGTGAGCCTATCTCATGTCTCAGGTACCATGACAGTCTTTGATTCTATTGAACTACTGTGCACAACACATACCCCCCCCCGCCCGTAGTATATATATATCCATTCTCACCCATATAGTTTTTATATATCCCTATCCTATATATATATATATATATATATATATATATATATATTTATGTATAGTCCCTGCCTATTTGTTAATCTTTCTTTAAGTTCCCTGTATGTCCTTCGTTTGCCCCATCCTGCCACAGTAAATTCTGCGTTTGGGCAAACTCACGCGGCGAATCAAAAAACTGAATTCGGATTCGGATCCAGTGGGGGCAGCCCTCCCCCCCCCCCCCCCCCGCCGCCCCCCCCCTCCCCCCCCCCGCCTCTCCCTCTGTCAAACCCCGGTGACTGATATGCCAATCTCACTCACCCCATCCATCCGCTCAAAAGGGAAGCCGTCCTTTTCTTATTATCGAACCGTGGAAAAATGGCTTATACGAGAACCCTCCTAAATAAATAAATATGGACGCACACAAAAGAGAGGGAGAGAGCGAATCCACAGCAGGCCTTTTCCGGAACGGTGAAGCGCTTGCCGTTCGTCTTTCAAGTGGCAGCCGAAAAACAGGGAGGGCGGGGCTGGGGGTGGGGGGGGGGCTCAGCGGTCGGGGGGGGGGGGGCCTGGGGGATGCTTTCATGATTCACCCGGCCCCCCCCCCCTTTCCTCGGGACACTCTGTGCTGTCGGACAAGTTAAGCTCCCAGGGCCCCCGTAGCTGCAGATAAAGGCCAGGCACACGGACCCTCACCCCCCCCCCTTTTTTTTTTTAAGAAAGTCTTCAGGCGCGCACGCGTCATGGGTGCACGTTGAGTGGCGCGGCGGCTGGAAATCCCCCCCCCCCCCAAAAAAAAAACTCTGGCCTCCTAACGATCGAAGCATCAAGTACGTGCGCTGGCGTTCGTGGGGGGGAGGAGGTGGAGAGAGGAGGGCGGGCGGGGGAGGTGGAGAGAGGATGGGGGGGCGGGGGAGGTGGAGAGAGGATGGGGTGGGGGGGGGGGGGAGCGGCGCTCGAGCATTGATTGCAGGAAGCCGTGCTGCATATTTAACCACTTCCTCCGTTTAAGCCGCGCTCTCGTCCAATCGCACCACTTCGGGGGGGGTAATCATCTCGGCCTCACAGCCAGTTGGTCTGCGGTCAACGACTCGGCCCGCTAAAGTGAAACATTTGCCGCTCTTAATGGGCCTTTCTCGTGATCCTGGTGAATTATGCTTCCTGTGTCAGCTCTGGTGCGCACGCTCGCTCCGAAGACGCCCTTCTCTATCTCTCTCTCTCTCTTTATCGCTCTTTCTCTATCTCTTTCTATCTCTATCTCTCCATCTCTTTCTATCTCTCCATCTCTTTCTGTCTCTCTCTATCTCTTTCTATCTCTCTATCTCTCTCTTTAGCACTTTTTCTCTATCTCTTTCTATCTCTATCTCTCCATCTCTTTCTATCTCTATCTCTTTCTATCTCTATCTCTTTCTATCTCTATCTCTTTCTGTCTCTCTCTATCTCTTTCTATCTCTCTATCTCTTTCTGTCTCTCTCTATCTCTTTCTATCTCTCTCTATCTCCATCTCTTTCTATCTCTCTATCTCTCTATTTCTTTCTATCTCTATCTCTTTCTATCTCTCTCTCTTTCTATTTCTCTATCTCTCTCTCTCTCTCTCTCACACACACACACACACACACACACAGTCTCTCTCTACCTCCGTACCAATGTCAAGCCACAACATAAGGTGAAACCAGAGATTATGAAAGCCCTTCGCTGTCAAATGCTGTGCATGTCTTAGGGTTGGGGCCGGGCTATTTTTCATTACAGGGGCTAAATGAGGTATATAAAGGAGGCCGTTTCAATTATGTTTGCCCTCAAACGTTGGCCCGGCCCGCGGTCTTGTCTATTGTGGATATCAATTCAGCGTAAAAATGCTGCGGAGCACTTTTGGGGGATGGCTGGGACCTGCACACACACACACGCACGCACGCACACACAGATGCACACACAGATGCACACAAACAGAGAGACGCACACACACACACTTCGTTTTCCCCCCTTCCATATCTCACAGGAAGTGACCGCAGGTTAATCACTGAGATAGCGGAAGGTCGTTCTCCATCTCCGCCCCCCCCCCCCCTCCTCCTCCCCCCCCCTTCACTTCCGGGGCACGAAGACGCGCGTCCTCCACGCTCTCGTCTTCCGGACCGCCGCTCAGCGGGAGAGAGGGCGCGTCCCGGACAAAAGGCGGTCGGCGCTCGTGCGTCGGCGAGAGGCTGCGACGGACGGGAACCCGATCTCGATCCGTCCTCAATCAGGCAGAGCGGGGGGGGGGTCGACAGCGGGGCCATCGACGCCGCGGCCTGATGGGAAACGTGCCTCCAGGCCCACTGGGAGGGGTTAGGTCCGAGATGGGGGGGGGGTGGGGGGGTGGGGGACGACGACGCGCACACAGAGCACGCGCGCTCCCCCCCCCCCCCCTCTCTCGTCCCCTCTTGGCGACAGATTGCTCTCCGTCCCCTGTCACCTTCCTCTGCCCACCCCCCCCCGCCCTCCCCCCTCACCTCCTCTTCTAGATCCTTCCGCCCCCCCCTCCGTGCGCATGCACGCACGGATGCGCTCCGTACAACCGGTGTTCTCGCGGTTTCATGGGTTTAACGGCCGGGGGGCTTACAGATGCTTAAAGATGACGGTTTGGGAGGGAAGGAGGGAGGGAGGGGCGGGTGTGTGTGTGGGGGGGGGGGGCGGCAGCCTTTTAAGTACAAGAGGCGGAGGTTAGCGTCCGACACGGCGCTTGTTAGCCAGCAAGCATTAGGCGGGGCATTCGTCTCCGAGCCTTTTAGGATGCGGCGTTTCCATTACGGCCGCTAACTCAATTCCCCCCCTCCACCCCCACCCTCCCCGCCCCTACCCAGGGAAACGCCCGTGAAAATGAAACAAAAGACGCGAAATAAAGGGTACGAGCCGAGAAGCGACGACCGTGCCACGGCGGGCGCGAGAGCGCGCGCGGAAGTGCTCCCGTTTTTTGCATTCGATTAGGGCACCCGCACACCTCCGCACTGCCTTCCACACACACACACACACACACACACACACGTGCTATAAACGGAGGCAGACAGCGTACCACAGAGAGAGGGCTTGGCGTTCCAGACTAATGTTTAGCTGTTGCAGTTGGGCTGGGCCCGGGCAGCAAGCCAAACTGCTTACAGTGCAGATGTAGAGGCTGCTACTAACCCACACACATGCATATATATATACACTGTATATTATACATACAGGTATACATGTGTATATATGCACACTACAGCAGTGAGTGTGATTGGTGTGAGTGCGAGCCTGGTTAATAAGTCTTCCAGCTTTTCCCCCGCAGTCGGTCTGCCGGCGTGCCCCTAAGTGACTGCGTGGGGGGAGGGGGGCGGGAGGGGGGCGGGAGGGGGGGGGAGGGGGGGCGGGGGGTGCTAGGGGCCTCGGCGCAATTTCAGCCCAGCCCCCCCCTGTCCCCGCTCTCTCTCTCTCTCTCTCTCTCTCTCTCTCTCTCAAAGAAGGCGTGGGCCTGACTTGATCACACCGATGGGGGGGGACCCGGGGGGGACGGGGGTGGACGGGGGGGGGGGCGCAGACCCGCAGCCATCCACTAGCCCCGGGAAAACTGGACCACGGCGCCGCCCGGCCGTCTAGACGGACGCGTCATCGTTCATCTCGGGCCGCGGGGTGGGGGTTCAGGTCGAGGAGACGAGGCACTTTATCGAGCGGGTCACATCTTCCTTTACCGGTGTCTCAGAAGGGTCAGTATTAGCCAGGTATTTTATATTCATTGATATCGTACGTACATTATCGAAATCTTCTCGACGAGGCGGGAGATGGTGTTGTTTACTGTTGTCATTTGAGGTATTAGAAGCATCGAATTCACTCTCGTAATTCAACATTCCAGCTATTTCAAATTCTTGCTTTGATGAAAAAAAATGTATTTTAACTCACAGTTTTGCAACTAGAAAACAGAGTAGAAAGCAGAATAGAAAAATGGCTTAGGGCCTGTTGGGATTTTTGTCTTTTCCCAATCCTTCTGCGCCACCTGAAACCGCCAACATATATTATGGTTTAGCTCAAAAAAGCCCCAATACAAATATCAGGTGAATTTGTGGGTGGGAATATTAGGCTTTGCTTTGGTCTGCACACAGCTCCACGAAGCAAGCTGGCCCAGTAGGTTTGCTGTACACTGTATTATTGCTTATCGACATATCGAGCTGCACAAAGACTAGCTTAAAAAAGAAAATTGAGCCCTCGTCTGGCTTTTCCAGACAAGTAAACTTGTGAATTCCTCTCTGTCTGTCTGTCTCTGTCTCTTTCTCGCTCTGTCTTTCTGTCTTTGTCTCTCTCTCTCTCTCTCTCTGTCTCTCACTCTGTCTCTCTCTGTCTTTGTCTCTCTGTCTCTCTCTCTGTCTCTCTCTCTGTCTCTCACTCTGTCTCTCTGTCTTTGTCTCTCTCTCTCTGTCTCTCCCTCTGTCTCTCTCTGTCTCTCTCTCTGTCTCTCACTCTGTCTCTCTGTCTTTGTCTCTCTCTCTCTCTGTCTCTCCCTCTGTCTCTCTCTGTCCTCTCTCTCTGTCTCTCACTCTGTCTCTCTGTCTTTGTCTCTCTCTCTGTCTCTCCCTCTGTCTCTCTCTGTCTCTCCCTCTGTCTCTCTCTGTCTTTGTCTCTCTCTCTCTCTGTCTCTCCCTCTGTCTCTCTCTGTCTCACTCTCTCTCTGGTCTGCCTGTCTCTCTCTCTGTCTGCCTCTCTCTCTCTGCAGTTCCAGGTCTTCCTTATTTATCGGTGACTCAGGATTTCGAGACCTCGGCCGTGGTGCGTTGGGACCCTCCGGAAGTCACCACCCCAGGGCTGGAACTGCAGGGGTACCGGCTGCAATTCGGCCGCAAGGACGTCCCCCCGCTGGCCACCCTGGAGTTCACCCCCCCAGGAACGCCAGTACACGGTGGCCAGCGTCCACAGGGGCGCGGTCTACCTCTTCAAGCTCCAGGCCAAGAGCAAAGGGGGGCTTCGGCGAGGAGGCGTCCGTGGAACTTCACATCCCCGAGAACACACCCGGGGGGTACCCCCAAATGAACGAGGACTTTAACGTCACCTGCTGCTCGGTGCAGCTCTCGTGGTCGCCCCCGTGCTGGCGGAGAGGAACGGGGAGATCACGGAGTACACGGCTGGCGTACCAGGAGGCGGGCGGGGGGGGCCGCGCCTCGCGAACTCAGCCTGCCGGCCAGCCAGTCCAGCTACGTGCTCAACGGCCTCAAACCCAACTCGGCGTACGGACGTGAAAATACGCGCGCACACCAGTGTAGGTCCAGGGCCCTACTGCCCTCTGGTCCAATATCGGACCGTGGCCTTACAAGCAGGTAGGGGGCTTGCCCGTTTCTTGGGGTGGTGGTGGGGGGGGGGGGGGGGGGGGGGGGGGGGGGAGTTGGGGACAACCTCCACCCTCCCACCCCCCCAAAAAGTCTCCAGCAACACCGCTAGAAACGAACAACAACATCCCCCTCCCCCCCCCCCCCCCACACACTTTTTCTCCTCACAACCACCTTCACTTCTCCACGAAAAAAAAAGCCAATGTAGAACCTAGAACGTGTTTGCGGGAGAACTCACTGCTTCACTAACCCAGAACCAGGTAACCGCCAGTCAGTCAGTAACAGTCAGTCAGTTTGAAAAAGGAAAAAAGGGGAGGAGCCGCAGCATTCAAGGTAAGTGCCCGGTTGGTCAGTCACGGTGTCAGTCTTCCTCGCGGAGCCCTTTTTTGGGGGTCGTTTGCCGTTGCTAAGCGCACTCACACGGATAACGCAACGTCACGCACCCCCTAATTTCAAAAAATGACCAAACCAAAAAAAAAACGAAAAAAAGGTAGGCTGTCCGAATGACAAGTCACTCGAAAGCGGATCGCTCAGGCGATCGCAGGTGGACAGGCAGCTTCGTTTCTCGTTTTCGTTTTTTTTTTTTTTTTTTGGTTGAGAACCCCCTCCTCTTCCTTGTCCCCCTGTGACTCCTCAGCCTCCCCCCCCCCCCCCCCACAAGCCCTTCGGGGATGGTTTGCAGCATGGCATCGCCCCCCCCCCCCCCCTCCCCCCCCCCAGATGCACCGCTCAGGGTGATCGGCATGCTGTGTTTGGGTCTGTCTTTGTGTCCGCGCGCTGGACTCCCATTGGTCAGTTCCCCACCGAACCCACGAGGGTGGGGGGGGGGGTCGCGTGTTTTCCCCCCAGTTGTGCGTCGGTCAGCGCAGCCCTGGGGAGACGGGGGGGGGGTCTTGGTTGGCCGTGCCGGCGGTCACCCCCTCCCCCCTCCCACCCCCCACCCCCCCCCCCCCCCCCCCCACACTTGTGCTCCGTGGGTTCGTGTCCATGAGTCTCCCGTGCTGTGTGTGTGTCTTAACCAATCGCGTTGCCCCTCCACCCCCCCCCCACCCCCCTTCCTCACAGCCTATCACAGCGCACCGCTCCCTCGCCGTCCGGCCGGGAGAAGTCCTCGGGGAGCAGCGGCGGCTTGAGCGACGGCTCGCTCTCTCTCTCCTCTCTTTTCCTCCCCTCTCTCTCTTTCCGCTCCGTCCGTTCCCGCTCGCTGACCGCGCTCTTTTCCGTTTTTTTTTCTTTTCGTTCTTCCCCCCCCCTCCCCCCCCCCCCCTTTTCCCGACTCCCAGACGTCCCCAAGAACTTCACGGTGAAGTGGGTCACCCAAGTCGACCGTCCTGCTGGCGTGGAAGGTTCACCCAGACGACGCACACCGTTCAAATGCTTGGTGAGTGGGCGTGCGTTGGTTCGCTGAAATGCGTTATTTCAGTCTGGCAGGTATTTCCGGCTGAGGTACAAATCTATCGCCTGCTTTTTCTGCGCGCGTCTGATCGGCCATCAAACTATCTATCCATCTCTTGTTTCCTCCGTCCCTTCCTCTCTCCCTCCCTCCGTCCCTCTCTCGCTCCATTCAATCCCTCCCTTTTCTCTCCTCTCCTCCCTCCCTCCATCCCTCTCCTCTTCTCTCCTCTCCTCTCCTCTTCTTCTCTCCCTCCCTCCCTCCCTCCCTCCCTCCTCTCCTCCTCCTCCCTCCCTCCCCTCCCTCTCTCTCTCCTCTCCTCCCCCCCCATCCTCTCCTCCCCTCCCTCCCTCCAGATTGAGTACAACCGGCAGAAGATGGATGTGGACGCCAGGCTGACCAAGGCTCTGGTCTCCAGCCTCCGTCCCAACACCACCTACGAGTTCGGGGTCACCTGCCAGGAGAACGCGGAGGGGGGCGCTCGCCACCGCGTCATCACCAAGACCGCGCCGGCCATCCTGGTGAAGAAGCCCAAGCTGGATATCTACACAGAGCCCGAACACACGGTCACCATGGTGTTCCCTCCAGTGGAGAGCAAAGACATCAAGTGAGGCTGATCATGAAGAGTTTTCTCGTTTTTTTTGTGGGCTTCTCCTCTTTTTCTCTCCCTATCTCTCAGTTCACTCTAGTTCTGTGTCTTTCAGAATCCAAATCCGTTTTAATCGCCGTGCAAGATACACAAACACAGAATTGACTGTGGCAGGAAAGAGCAAACATAGAAAAAATATTTCATTTACATTTCGTTATATATCAGACGCTCTTATCCAGAGCGATTGACGGCAAGCACAGGGACATTCCCCCCAGAGGCAAGTAGGGTGAAGCGCCTTGCCCCGAGGACACAACGTCATGTTGACACGGCCGGGGGTTCGAACCAGGGTCCTTCTGACGGACTGCGCCGCATGGACTCATTCTCTCTCCTCCCTCTGACCCTTTCTCTCTCTCTCGCCGAAACCTCCTCCCGAGGAGGGGGCGTTGTTCTGATCGTCCTCGCTCTCCGTGTGTTCCAGAAACTTCTACGTGGTGGTGGTCCCTTTGAAGAGAGCAGCGGCCCCTGTGCGAAACCTCAAGAGCCCGGATGAGATGGACCTGGAGGAGGTGAGGACCTCAAACACACACACACACACGGCACCAGGCTGTCAAGGTCTATGTAAAAATGCTGCTGGGCGTATGTTTACGCTGATGTACTATACGAACACGTGATTTAGTCTGATCAGAAAGTCGTGGATAGTTAGTTAACGATACCTCGTTTAGCATTTACATTTACATGTATTCATTTAGCAGACGCTTTTATCCAAAGCGACTTACAAGAGAGAGCTTTTACAAAGAGCACCGGTCATTGAGCATAGCAACGTGATAGACCCGAACACAGTGGGTTTTTTAGATTGTGAATCATACATCGTGAGAACCAATAAGTGCCGAGGGACGATTGAGTGGCAATTGATTGACACTTTGATCCGAAGCGATTTACAGTAAGTACAGGGAAATTCTCCCTGAGGACCACCCAAGTAGGGTGAAGTGCCTTGCCCAAGGACACAACGTCACATAGCCACAGCACCAGGTTTGAACCCACAAACTTTCCAATAATGAGGCCAACGCCTTAACCTGCTGAGCCATCTGACCCCTCACCCCTCATTTACATTTGGTTGTGGATATAGACTGTTATTTCCTTTTACTATCAGGCAACTTCACCCCCCCCCCCCCCCCCTCCAGTTATAGAGGTGACCTTGACTTCTGTTTTAGCCAATCAACCTATCGGATTTGGGATTATCCCCGATGCAGCAGTTTGAGCGCAGTCCTCCACTGCTGTTCCTGAGCTCGGAGAAATCCACCGGGTTTTTAGGCAGCTGCTACTGATCTTGAGGAAACAGATCGACTGCTTTGGTCCAGTTTGTCTGAGGTAACGGTGGATTCCATCGCCCCGTTTCCATTGATCCCAGGCTCTGCTGTACATCGCAGACCGATCGCGGACATTGAGGCGTGGAAGTTGATATGTAAGCGCCACGACGGATAAATATCGGAGAATCGGCAAGCCGCAGTGTTGACGACCGGCTCATTGATTAAGCAGTTGTTCCACTGGTCTCTCAGGGAAGAGGAATGAAATAAAAGCCTTCTTACTGAACCAACTTGGGTTATGCTCTAGAGCCAAGCAGGATTATCCTGTACAACAACCAGTTATGCTATAGTACCAACCAGGGTTATCCTCTAGAACCAACCAGTGTTATCCAGTAGAACCAACCAGGTTATCCTGTAGAACCTAGCAAGGTTATCCAGTAGAACCTAGCAAGGTTATCCATTAGAACCAACTAGGGTTATCCAGTAGAACCAACCAGGGTTATCCTGTAGAACCTAGCAAGGTTATCCAGTAGAACCTAGCAAGGTTATCCATTAGAACCAACTAGGGTTATCCAGTAGAACCAACCAGGGTTATTCTCTAGAACCAACCAGGGTTATCCAGTAGAACCAACCAGGGTTATCCAGTAGAACCAACCAGGGTTATCCAGTAGAACCAACCAGGGCTATCCTGTAGAACCTAGCAAGGTTATCCAGTAGAACCAACCAGGGTTATCCTCTAGAACCAACCAGGGGTATCCTCTAGAACCAACCAGGTTATCCAGTAGAACCAACCAGGGTTATCCATTAGAACCAAAAAAACCAGGGTTATCCATTAGAACCAACCAGGGTTATCCTGTAGAACCAACCAGGGTTATCCTGTAGAACCTAGCAAGGTTATCCAGTAGAACCAAGCAAGGTTATCCAGTAGAACCAACCAGGGTTATCCAGTAGAACCAACCAGGGTTATCCAGTAGAACCAACCAGGGTTATCCAGTAGTACCAACCAGGGTTATCCAGTAGAACCAAGCAAGGTTATCCAGTAGAACCAACCAGGGTTATCCAGTAGAACCAACCAGGGTTATCCAGTAGAACCAACCAGGGTTATCCAGTAGTACCAACCAGGGTTATCCAGTAGAACCAAGCAGGTTATCCAGTAGTACCAACCAGGGTTATCCAGTAGAACCAAGCAAGGTTATCCAGTAGTACCAACCAGGGTTATCCAGTAGTACCAACCAGGGCTATCCAATCAAAACAGAGAGACGGTCGAAGGACTTAAAAACGCCCAAACTGACAAAAACAAACTTCCCTCCACCTCTCCCCTCCGCCCCCCTCAGCTGCTGCGCGAGGTGAACCCCAAGCGGCGCTCGCGGCGCCAGCTGGCCCCGCCGGACCAGAGGAAGCCCTTCGTCACGGCGTGCTTCAAGCAGCTGCCCCCTTCCTTCACGGTGGGGGCGGAGCACCGGCACAGTAGCTGCGAGGGCAAAGCCCTGGAGCCTGGCCAGGAGTACGTGTTCTTCCTGCTGGCCGAGCTGAACAGCACCGCCGGGGTGAGTGGGGGGTTGGGGAGCGTGGGGGCCGGGGGGCCAGGGGGCCAGGGGGCCAGGGGGTGGCTGTGTGGACACACGAATATTTTGGGCACACGCAAGTTGAGCTGTACAGCAGTACCACATGGTCAACATTTTTTCCCTCTCTTTCTCCCTCTCTTCCTCTCTCACCCTTCCTCTCTCTCTCCCTCTCTCTCACCCTACCTGTCTTCCTCTCTGTCTGTCCCTCTCTCTTTCTCTCTCTCACTCCCTCCCTCTCTCTTTCTCCCTCCCTCCCTCCCTCCCTCTTTCTCTCTCTCTCTCTCCCTCCCTCTCTCTTTCTCCCTCCCTCCCTCCCTCCCTCTTTCTCTCTCTCTCTCTCTCTCCCTCCCTCCCTCTCCCTCCCTCCCTCCCTCCCTCCCTCCCCTCCCTCTTTCTCTCTCCCTCCCTCCCTCCCTCCCTCCCTCTTTCTCTCCCTCCCTCCCTCCCTCCCTCCCTCCCTCCCTTCTCCCTCCCTCTTCCTCTCTCTTTCACCCTCCCTCTCTCTCCCTCTCTCCCTCTCCCTCCCTCCCTCCCTCCCTCCCTCCCTCGCCCCTCGCAGAAGGCCTTTGTGTCTAGCCCGTACACCGACACGTACGTCATCCCGGAGCTGGAGGGCGACCCCCTGCCCATCGAGACCGGCGGCGACGGTCTGATCTGGGTGGTGGGGGCCCGTCCTGGCTGTGGTGTTCATCATCTGCATCGTCATCGCCATCCTGCTGTACAAGAAGTGAGTTCAGGCTTAGGGCTACCTGGGAAAGGGGAGGAGGGGGGGGATTCAGCAAGGGAGGGGAGATTTGTCCATCAGCAGGAATTAAAAAGGTTAATCCCCTTTTTTAACAAACTGGGGAGGGAGGGGGGGGGGGGGACTCTGAGAGGTTTAATAAAGATTTAGAGGGAGTACGTGAAGGTGCGCAGTCAAGTTTTAGTTGACTTTGAAACATGCATTTTTCTGTACAGGCAGTGTGGGGATTTTTGTATTAAATGTTTTCGGAAATGGTAGAGATGGAGGAGAATCTGGGAGGCGAGGAAAGAGAAGAAGAGGAGATAAAAATTGGTCGACTCCGTAGACAGACTAAGACAAATTGAAAGTTGAAAGTTTTCTCCATTTGCTGCCACTTCTTTTTTGTAGCGCGCAAAACTTCCAAAAGACTACAAATCCCAGCAGAGTAGCTTCCTAGGTTGAGTTGAGGAGTTGCAAAGCTAATACAGCTCACTGTCGCGTATCCCTAGAAGTCTGACCTTGGCTTGCCTCTTGCCTGCTACTTAGGGAGAGTAACATCTCTCCTTGAATCTCTCTCTCTTTCTCCCTCTCTCCCTCTCTCCCATTTTCCCTCAATCTCTCCCTGGTGGATAGTGTTTCCTGGGCCTGCCCTTGGCCCTGACATTCCCCTCACCTCTCACACACACACACACACACACACACAACCACTACACACACACGCACACAGACACCCGCGCAAACACACCGACTCCTCCAAATGCTGATGAGCTTGATCTAGGGCTGCGAGCGCGAACACAGCAGCCGCCCCTGTGAATTTTAAACTGCTCTCTATTGATTTCTCTCTCTCCCTCCTCTCTCCTTGTGTTGTGTTTTTCCCATCTTTATATATTTATTTGACTCCTCAATGCTTTCTCTGGAAGCAGCAAACCTGACAGGTAAGGCTTGGATGTACTTTACCGCTGGGTTTTTTTTTCAACCTGTGTCAGCATAAAAGATGTTTTTAATTAGTTGTGGCAGCGAGAGAGAAGGCGAAAAAGAAAATGGGAGGGAAACACGAAGCTCGTTTGCTAGATGTACCTTGTCAACTTTTTTTTTGTTTTTGTTTCCGCGGAGTGTTGTCGACTTTCAGCAGCAGCCTAATTGTTGTTGTTCTGGTGCAGCAAGCATTTCAGTTTTTTGGGGGGGTGAGGGGAGGGGGGGGGGGGGGGTTTCTTTGCGTACGAGGCGGCGGCCATTTTGTGTCGCTCCTCAGTGCTCACGGCGCTGCGTTTTGTTCCTCTCTCGTTTTCCCAAGCCGCAAGCGAAAAGAATCGGAGCCGCGGACGAAATGTCTGCTGAACAACGCCGAGATCACCCCCCACCACCCGACCGACCCCGTCGAGATGAGACGCATCAACTTCCAGACCCCAGGTAGGCTGTGGACCCTTGACAGGAACACGCTCGCAGCCACACCTGCGTAGACTTGCCTCGATTCGTACATCGTGGTGTAAGGCAGGCGTGAAGTGAATGAAGCTCGTTGTACGAACAGATACGGGTTTACTTCCATACAGCAAGGAGGGAAGGCACATGTTTTCGGTCACACGTGGCTCTTTTTTGTCTCGTCGATTCGCGTAACGACAAACCCTCCGTGTTCAGGAACCGTACGGCGCTCTATCTGGGAAGGTATCGCGGCAGGCTGGCCTGCCGTTCTGTCGGACCGGATCGGGGTTTCGCTGATAACGGTGCCGGAGTTTAAGCCCTGCCAACGACCCCCCCCCCCCCCCCCCCCCCCTCCTCCCCCCCTCCCCCTCTCGACAGCCCTGGACACCTCCATCCGGGGGTTCGTTTTGGCTAAAGCCTGCCGTTAACAAAAGAGAGCACTCAATCCTCCTCCCCCCCCCCCCCCCCCACCGGTTTCATTTTCTCAGGGCTTCTCCGTCTAAAGCCGTGATGACATTTCCTCCCTGTCTCATCGTCTGGCTCTGGCCCTCGTCCCTCCTCCCCTCCCTCCTCCCTCCTCCCTCCCTCCTCCCTCCTCCTCGGCCCTGAGTGACTTTGTCAACACTCCTGCCTTCGGCTCCTTCCATCACTTCTTCGAGCCCCCCCCCCTCCCGTACACACACACACACACACACACAGTCTCACACACACGCTCTTGCCCGGTGTCTATCAGACATCCATCTTCTGTCAGAAATCCCCGGTCCATCCCTCCGAAAGAATTACTCACATTCCAAAGAGGACCTAATCTCCGGCGCTGCCTGGTGAGCCGACATGGGTGAGGCCCTCCCCCCTCCCCCCCCCACACACACGCTTTCCTCCCCCTCGGCCCCCATCATCTTAAGAACCCCACCCCCCCCCCCCCCCCCATCGACTGGTGTACAGGAGGATATCTCTTAGGAGGGGTTTTGACACGTAGGCGTTTGCCGGGCCCCTGAGACGCGGCAACTGAGACGCGCGGACTCGAACCGTGAACCGGATCTCGGCATCTCAGGTGCTTTGAGGGGGAAGTTCCTCCGGACTCCCTGCTGCCCGTCCCTCCTCCCCCTCGCTCTCCTTAAAAGGAAAAAGGAAACGGACGATACGGCGCCCCTCGTCCCCCATTTCGAGACGAAACGGCGTACCGTCGCTCTGCGCGGAATCCTTTCCCTCCCCCCCCCCCCTCATAATTTAATTTAAACGGACAGTTTTGTCCAATTAGGCGAGGAGGCGACCGTTACGTAACGGCAGCCGTTGTTCAAGCGAGCGTGCTCCAGTGCACTCGGAGACACCCCTCCAACCCGACCGAGCTGACGTTCCGGAAGCGATTCGTGCTCGCCGACCCGGCGTCGGGAGCGAAACGCTTCGTACGTCTTTCGCCGAGCTCGGGGGGGAGCTCGGCCGACGCGCGGGGCCGGTTAGCGTGAGCGTACGTGCGTCCGTGGCTCGGGTAAATGTCCCATGATCCCTTGGGGTGGAGGGGCCGGCGCCTGCTCGTTATTATCCTGCTCATTTGGCTCTTCGTACATCGACGCACATTAGTCGGCCAGCTAATGAAGCAGTCCTCAGTTGAGATCTGTTTGTCTGTCTAATCCCTCCCTCCTCTCAGCCAAGGGCCATTAGCGTCCTCTCATAGCCTCTCTCTGTCTCTCTATCTGTCTCTCTTTCTGGCTCTTATTGATTTAGGGTTGTTTTGTTGTTGTTTTTGCGTCCAAGGCCTTTTGTTTTCCGTTTTTTTTTACTTCATTTTCTTTCTCTTTTGGTCACTCTCTCTTCCTTCCTCTCTCTCTCTCTCGCCGGTTTTTCCTTCTCTCTCTCTCTCCTTACATTTGGTCACTCTTCTCTTCCTTCCTCTCTCTCTCTCTCTCGCCGGTTTTCCTTCCTCTCTCTCTCTCCTTACATTTGGTCACTCTTCTCTTCCTTCCTCTCTCTCTCTCTCTCGCCGGTTTTCCTTCCTCTCTCTCTCTCCTTACATTTGGTCACTCTTCTCTTCCTTCCTCTCTCTCTCTCTCTCGCCGGTTTTCCTTCCTCTCTCTCTCTCCTTACATTTGGTCACTCTTCTCTTCCTTCTCTCTCTCTCTCTCTCTCTCCGGTTTTCCTTCCTCTCTCTCTCTCCTTACATTTACATGTCTTCATTTAGCAGACGCTTTTATCCAAAGTGACTTACAAGAGAGACCCCTTCTCTCTGTCACTCCTCCCTCCGCGAAAGCTCGGCTCTCCCCTCTCACCAGGATGATACCGCAGGGCGTCTCGCACGCGCGCATCCGCTCACGTTAACCGACCTGCATCGGGACCCCCCCCCCCTCCGCTTTTCTCCCGGCTCCGTGAACACGCACGCGCTGTGCCCCCCCCCCCCCCCCGTCCCCATCCCCCCATGGGATGAATGACATCTGGAGACAGATGATCTCTACACCCCCCCCCCAACACACACACACCTCTTCCACCCCCCCCCTCATGTTTAATTAGCCGCCGCCACAGATCAGTCGGGTGGGTCGCCCTGCCATCTCTCACCACACTTCCTCAACCTGGGCGCGGAGCGTAGAGGCGGCTTCATCAGGGGGTGTCTCCGGCTCTTCTTCACCTCCACCGTGGTTTTCATCTGGGGATACGATGAGCGGGGAGGAAGGAGGACGGGTGGAGGGAGGAGGGGAGGAGGACGGGGGGAGGGGAGGGACGCGGGGGAGGGAGGAGGGGAGGAGGACGGGGGGAGGAAGGAGGGGAGGAGGACAGGGAGAGGACGGGGGGAGGGAGGAAGGGAGGAGGACGGAGGGGAGGGAGGAGGGGAGGAGGACGGGGGGAGGGGAGGAGGACGGGGGGAGGGAGGAGGGGAGGAGGACGGGGGGAGGAAGGAGGGGAGGAGGACAGGGAGGAGGACGGGGGGAGGGGAGGAGGACGGGGGGAGGGAGGAGGGGAGGAGGACGGGGGGAGGAAGGAGGGGAGGAGGACAGGGAGGAGGACGGGGGGAGGAAGGAAGGTAGGAGGACGGAGGGGAGGGAGGACGGGAGGAGGACGGGGGGAGGGAGGAGGGGAGGGGGACGGGGGGAGGGAGGAGGGGAGGGGGATGGGGGGAGGGAGGAGGTGGGGTGGACAGGGGGGAGGAAGGAGGGGAGGAGGACATGGAGGAGGACGGGGAGGAGGGAGGATAACGGGGGGAGGGAGGAGGAGGACAAGGGGGACGGAGGGGAACGGGGGGAAGGGGAAAGGATGAAGGGGAGGAGGACAGGGGGTGGAGGAGAACAGAGGGTCCGATGGGGGGGAGAACAGGAGAGGGGAGGGGGGGAGAGAGCTTGGTCAGCCACAGCCAGACCTCGGGGGAGAGTTTAATCTTGCCGGTTTCAAAATCTCGTCCCGACCCAAAGTAGCGCGAGCGTATCTCCCCCCAGGCGAATCCAACATCCGCCCCATTTTACCTGACCGCCCACGGGGTCCAGCTCGCTCTCCAAGCCCGGGACGGCAGGGAACTGCTCGAAGTCGACCACGGCGTCACTCAGCGCGTTCTTCTTCTTCTTCTTCTTCTTGGTCTTCTTCTCTCCGTCCTCCGTGTCCAGCTCTCGGGGTCCACCGATGGCGTGCGTGCTTCAGAAGGGGGGGAAATGGACGTCATCTCTCTTTTTGCTTCGGACAAAAGCCTCGGAAAAAAAGCCCTCGACCTAAAGCCTTGTGGTTTGGGTGTTGGGCTAGTAATCAGGAGGTACCCAGTTCAAACCCCGGCTGTGCCAACATGACGTTGTGTACTTGGGCAAGGCACTTCACCCTACTATCCTCAGGGGGGAATGACCCTGTACTTCCTGTAAGTTGCTCTGGATAAGAGCGTCGTCTGCTGAATGACTAAACGTAACATACTCCTAAAGCAGGGGTAGGCACCCCTGGTCCTCGAGAGCCACAGTCCTGAAGGTTCTAGATGTTTCCCTGCTCCAGCACACCTGATTCTAATTATGAGGCTTCCACAGAGCTTGATAACAACCCTTCATTAGAATCAGGTGTGCTGGAGCAGGGGAAACATCTAGAACCTTCAGGACTGTGGCTCTCGAGGACCAGGGTTACCACCCCTGTCCTAAAGTCTAAAGCTATCATGAGTTTGATTCTTGTAAATGTAAATGTCTGTCAGCAGACAAGCTCATATTACATACATTTCTTTCATTCTGTGGAGGATTTTTTGTGACAGAATATTTCCTTGCTAGGGAAAGCGTGGGGGAAACCTGTGAATGGAGGTGTCAAATCCATCCTCTATTTTTCAGTAGAGTCTGGTTCTCCCAGGGAACACAGGTGAGCAAGCCTTCTGGGGGGGGGGGGGGGGTACAACAGGACAAGAGGGAGAACGTTCCTGAAGGGATCGTTTGACGGGGAAAGACTGATACCAGAGAAACGGTACGTCCTGAGGGAACCTCACACCGCTTTCAATGGAGAAGAGACAGTTGGATACTGAGGAAGCAGATGCTGCACACACGGTCTGACAGCGGGTTTACATGCTGAAATATCAAAGCAGCTTTGGTTAGCAGCAATAGAAGATGTGTGCGTATCGATGAGGTCCTTTCTTTCGTTGCTGCTGCTTTTCGTCTCTAAGAAATGAACGGAGGAAATCGTCGTGGGCGATCGTGGGGTCTGGAACGAATAAGAAGGGACGATAACGGGGCCCCTTTACTCCAACCCTCTTATGTTAGAGCCGTTTTCCCTTCACTTTGACCCCTCCTTCACCTCCCCGAACCTCCTCCATCCTCCCCCTCCCCCTCCCCACTCCTCCTCCCCTTCTTCATCCTCCACCTCCTCCCCCTTCCTCCTCCCCCCATTCTTTTTCTTCCCCCTCCACCTCCTCCCCCCTTCTCCCTCCCCTTCTTCATCCACCCTCCTCCTGCCTCCCCCCGCGCTTCCTCACCCTGCTCGGCCAGGACGGCAGCGGCCGCCTCCTGCTCCTCTCGCTCCATGGCCTCCAGGGTGAGCAGCGCCTCGCGGTCCAGCCTCTCCTGCCGCTGCTGCCGCCGCTGCTCCTCACGCTCCTCCACCTGCCGCTGGTAGTCGGCCAGGTCCAGCTCCACGCCCGCCCTCCCCAGAGCCTTCACCTCCTCCGGCCGCAGGCGCCGCAGCTTGCTTCAGCCTCTGCTGAGCCCCCTGAGGGAGGTAGGGAGTGGAGAGGGAGGGCGGGAGGTAGGGGAGAAAGGGAGGGAGAGAGTAGAGGGTAGAGGTATGAAGGGAGGAGGAGGTGAAGGGGAGAGAGGGGGGGGTAGAGGGAGGGGGGAAGGAAGAAGGGGTGGAGAGAGGGAGGGTGTGGGAGCGAGAGGGTGGGATGGAAGGAGAGAGTGGAGGGAGAGAGGTGTGAAAGAGGGAGGGAAGACGGGAGTACGACAGGGAGAGAGACACGATAAGATGATAAGCGCATTTGTCCGGTTGACCGATGACCTCACATCCTTCACCACAAACAGAGAAGTAAGGGTTAAATACAAAGCTGGTAGTCAACATGGTATCCAGCATCCAGGGAGAGTACAGCTAGTACAGCTAACCTGGCTTTGTTAGCGCTTTAGCCGGACAAGTGCATGACTTTGTCTGGTCACCTAGGCGACGTAGAGCCAGCAGGATGATTGGCGTGGAGGTAACCCGGGGTTACGAATGAGGCGGCCTTGATTTAGGAGGTGCCCAGCAAAATGCCAGAAGTCACACACACACGCACGTGTTGGTTGAGCACACTCCAAACACACCAACAACCTCAGGCAAACAACAGAAACACACACGCGTATGTCTAACGCACGGCACCCCATCCAAACACACAAACTCCAAACAGATGAAACTCCACAGTAAAACACCCCCGGAAACGATGTAATAAACACACGCACACACTACTAAACACCCCATGCAAAAATCCCCCCCACACCGCCTCCCCCTTCCCCCCACACAGCCTCACACAGCCCCCCACAACCCACACCCCACCTCCTGAGGAGGCATCTCCTTGCGGGTGACCCTGTTCTCCCTCCACAGCTGCAGCTCCGGGCTGTCCAGGGTTGTGGGCCGCTGGTGGTCCAGTGGGTGCCGTCCTTGCCGCTCTTCCACAGCTCGTAGCGCTCCGGTTGCAGGCTGCGCACAAACACATCCATGGAGATCTTCACCATGTCCTTCCGGCACGTACACTGTGGGGGGGGGGGGGGAGAGAGAGAGTCAAGACACATTCTGTAAATGCAGGGGGGGGTAGGGAGAGACATTTTGTACTTGTTGGGGGGGGGGTGGAATGGGGGGGGGGTGAGGGATAGAATGAGACCAATTCTGTACATATTGGGGGTGGAGGGAGAGAGACATTTTTTACTTGTTGGGGTGGAGGGAGAGGAGCGAGAGAGGTAGAGGAGAGCAAAGAGCCCATGCTGCCCACTTGGTTAAGGCCGAGTTTCGAGGTGGCAAGAGAGAGAGAGAGTTAAGAGTCATTTTGTACACATGGGGGAGGGGGGGTGAGGGAGGGTGAGGAAAGTGCAGGACTCATATTGCCCACGTAGTTTGAGGTGCACCAAACGGTGGAGCTGCGACCAGGAGGGTGGAGGGTAGCGCCCCATGTGGGCCTAATGACCACCCT